>JAFIRS010001350.1:0-379278 GCA_018342105.1 Gonioctena quinquepunctata | reverse complement strand
CAATAAACATTTTTTTTGCACAGTGCAAGGGAAAAACCCCTTTTTTTCCACTGAATAGGGTTCAATGAAGTTTTTTTTCATAACGTAGAAAATAGTTATTTATGCAATAAGTGCAAAAAGTTAGTGTTTATTGCCTCGAGTGAAGCTGTCAACACGTCGAGTGCAATAAACACTTTTTTAAAGTTGCATCAATTTTTTAGAGTTCATAAAAAAACCCCAAAAAATAAAAAAAAAATCAATTTTTGGGGAATTTTAAAAACAATACACAAAAAAAAAAAATTTGGTCGATTTAAACTTTTTGTTTGTCATGATCCAAATGACCGATAAAGTGCAATAAACATTTTTTTTGCACGTTCCCAATACTTTTTTTTTTGCAAAAAAGAACCACTTTTTCACTAAATATATTCAATAACTTTTTTTTTTTTGCATGAACGTAAAAAAAAATTTGGGAAAAAAAATGGGAAAATTTTAATCATTTCGATGCATGCTTTCTTAAAGTGTGGAAACGCTCCATTATCTAATCTTTTTTGGGGGGAAAAACTCGGGCACCCCCTTTTTTATTTTAGTTCTCCTCCGAAAAAAATATTTTTCCCCCCACTAACAAGATATTGACGTCATCGAGATTTTTTAAAAATTTAAAAAAGAAATATTTTATATAAATTTTTTTTTTTTGAGAAAAACCCCAAACGTCATATGTAACACTTCGACAATATACGGGAGGGGAAAAAAAACCCGGGTGTTCATATTTTCAACATTCCTTTCTTTTTTTTTATTTTTGCAAAAAAAACCCCGGGAGAATTACTGGGAGTTAGTACGCGTAGGGGTTTGCCAAACTTGTGTAGGAAAAAAAAAACCCCCCGCCCCCCTTAGCCAAAATTTAAAAGGTTCTTAGTTACCACTGAAAAAGTGGGTATTAATTTAAAATTTTTTTGGGAGATATCGATTTAAAAATCTTCAATTTTTTCTGAAATATAACCCCAAAAAAAAATTTTTTGGAAAAACGTGGTGCGTCAGAATGAGGGAATAGAAGACTGTATTTGGGGGACGCTTTAAAAAAAAAAATTGGGGGAAGTTGCGAAGTTTTAAAAAATTCGGAAGCCCCAAAAAAAAATCGCGGAAGCAGAATTAAAAATTTGTAAGGCCAATTTGGGAAAAATTTTAAAATTGGGGAAAAATTAATTTTTTCCCAAAAAAAAAATTGGTTGTAAAATTCAAAATAATTTTCTTTGGGGAAAAAAATTTTCCAAAAAACCTTTTTTTTGTTTTTGGGGGGAAACCCCAAACCGGGGGAAAAAAAATTTAACGGGGGAAACCCAAAAATTAAAAAAACCCGTTTTTGGGCCACAAAAAAACCCAAATTTGGGGCGATGGAAGCTTATACCAATATCCCCAAAAAAAACTGTGTGAGGGGCCCGGGGATTTTTTGGACGGTACAGTGACGGGGGAAAAAAATTTAAATGTTACAAACTTATGTAGTTCCATAATTAACTGTAACATTTCAGGACATTATTCAACCTGATCGAATAGCTTCTACTATTTGGTTCCATTAGGAGAAACAGGCCCCCAAATTTTCTCGAGTGGTTAAAAATTTTTTTTCCCAAAGAAACCTTTTTCCCCAAACGCTTTTGGGTTGGACTACGCGGGCAATTAAATGGCCTCTATTGTTTTTAAAACCCGGACTTTTTTTCTGAAGTTTTCTTGAAGGTGAAGTGTACTAAATCGACCCACCAATTTGGAAGCCCCGGAAATTTGAACTGAAATTCACAAAAATTTCACCCCGAGATGTTGTCAAACCCCAAAATTCATTAGACGTCTTGGATTTATCAACAAACCCCAAAAAAAGCTCGACGGATCTGTTGTGGTTTTTTTTTTGTTTATTTTTTCCCATGATAGTTTCTTTTTAGAAAAAATAATTAAATGAATGTTGAAAATATAACACGGGTTTTTTTTACTCGGAATACAATTGGGGTTTAAAATATCCCTTTTGTGGTATGGTTGAGAATATGAGTTTTTTAATTTTTTTTTAAAAAAAACCCTTTCAATTCACAAAAAAAAAACGTGAGTCATTTTTTTAAGGTGGTTTTTGGGAAAAAACCCTTTTTTTTTAAAAAAAAAAGGAGAAACTAGAATACAAAAAATTTTTCCCGTCCGGGCTTTACCTCCAAAAAATTTAAATCGTAGATAATGGGCGTTTTCCGCCTTTTAAAAACTTTAAAAAAAAAATTTTTATAAACCTGAAAAATTTTTTTCTGAAAAACTCTCTCAAATAAAAATTTTTTCTATATGTCAAAAAAACCCCCCTATAATTGGGGTTTTATCACTTTTTGGGAAACCGGTTTCTCCCTAAAAAAACCCTTTCATCGAAATGACCCCCCTTTTTTTTATCGAAGGGCGGTGAAAAAAGGGGTTTACTTTGAATTGAAAAGTAATACAAAAACCAAAAGTTTAAAATAGAACCCAAAGCAACGTAAAAAAACCCTTTTTTTTTTTTTTTGGGGCAAACCTTAAATTTTTTTACTTTATTTATTGAATAGGTTTATTATAATTCCTGAAAATTATATAAGACCAAAAAAAAAGAGTGTTTTTAATCCCCGCAAAAAAAAATTTGGAAAAATTGCAATTTCAATTATTCCCGATATATATTACAAAAAATTTTTTTATAAACCTAAAAAAAAAATTTTTAACAACTTTTTTAAATATTTTTATATATATATATATATATATATATATATATATATATATATATATATATATTTATCCGCGTAAATATTATCCGTACGTGGTTTCGACCATACACTACCGCGTCCTGAATGATACAACGTCCGTATACCGGACCAGTATTTTTTTCAACAATTATTCCATTATTTTGAACGAACCATCGAATTATATATTCGCAAATTGTACTCCGCTTCAGAGCTCCCATGGCATATGAGAACAGAAAACATTCATTATCAAATGCGAGAGTTATGTTCACCAGAAAACATAATGAAGGGGCATTTCTATTATACGGGTCTTTGAAAGTTCCAGTATACATTTAGTTCAGACAATTTCTGCTTGGGGCGCTTTTAAATCGTGAATGCTAATATACATTGAATATACTCCTTTTTACCTGTAGCATGATGATGCGTCCTCAATCTGGCAACCATGTACCAAAATACATTTTGGTCATTGTCTTCATGTGCAAACACGTTCGAAGTTCTGGTGCACTTTTATTTTGTGAGTAAGTAAACTTCTTTGACTTTTTTTTGCCGGACTTTCATATGTTTTACAGAAATTCAAGATTTATGAGGAGGAAAACATATGTATGAATGCAATAGTAAATTACATCAATTTCCCCCATTTGTTCGCTAGAAATAACTATTAAGAGTTTTTGAGAATTGCAAGTGTTTTTATTAATTTTCGAGAAATTGAGTTATTCAGAACCTTTACATATGTGTGAAAATTCATAAATTGCTTTTCGATAGTTTGGTTGACTGATTGCAGCATTGTGAGGTGGTAACTCTAACTTTTTATGTAGACTACAGTCTTTTCCAAAGTGTTTATATTCAAGGCCGGGCATGCTCCAATAGTAACTGGACAGACACTCTTTCTTTTTCACCACAGACGGTAGTTTTGGGATAGCATTATTCTCATGTGGGCACTCCGATACAGATTCAACATTCAGCCCAATACGATGAAAAAGTTATTAAGTTCATATTTTAATTTTTCCCGTATCATCCGCATCCATTTGGATCCTACTCATCTCAGAAAAAGCACATTTTTCCTTCTATTATTTCGTCATCATTTATTTTCAGGTAAAAAAAACAATCGTCTTCGATCTTTGCTCTCAACTCCTTTCAAATCACGATCAATGAGTTTTTGAATATTCCGTCCAGCCCTAGCAAACACAATGAGAAACTACCTTCTACCCACGAGAATCCAATATCAAAGGGATCAAAACGAAACCCTACCTTCTACACCCAGAAGCACTGGAAGACTGAATGACAGAAATTGACAGTCGTCCTTCCACTCCAGAGATAACAATCAAATGAGAATATATCTACGTTGGCAATATAACTGAATATTGCAGAATATGAAAGTGGAAATTTTATTGTCAGAATATAATGAAAAGGGGAATTTTGTGGCATAGAGGACAAATTATTAAATTAAAGAAGAAAAGGCATTCTCAAGAGAGAGTCAGACCCATGGCCTTATGATTTCTAGTCAAATGCTCTACCATCTGAGCTATTCGAGGACATGGGATGCTTTTTTCTTCAATTTAATAATTTGTCCAAAATCCCTCATATATTTCGGACACAATATTTCCACTATCCTTATATATTTAGGCTAAATCTCATCAGTGGTCCTTATCAATTTTTTATCAGTGGTCAGAGATCGCTGCTTAGATCTGCTATTTGGAATTTTCGAATGACGATGAAGTTGAGTGACAGGTAATGGATCTCGACGGCCAGTGATAAGTACGTTTGATTTTCGATTCATTTCTCACATGAATATTAAATTATGGAAAAAAGGGTTCCTTGTGTGTCCATTCCTCTGTCCTCGAATAGCTCAGATGGTAGAGCGTATGGCTGAAATCATAAGGTCAGTGGGTTCGACTCCACTTGATGATGCTTTTTTTCTTTAATTTAATAATTTGTCCTCTATGCCACAAAAATTCCCTCTTTTTCATTGAAGAATATTTTTTGGATTGAGAATACTCAAAGAAGATCGATAGTGTACTGAGGTTAGAAAACGTAAATGAAAAAGAAACATTGGAAGAGGAATCGAATGATGTAAATACTCACAATTATTAGAAAACAAAGACTGAGCGAAGATAGTTATTTGTACAAAAATACATATTCCGAAAAAATGTAAATATATTCTGAAACTGACTAATATGGAGATTTCATTTCTTATTTTTTCAGATAACTATCTGAAACAATTTTAAATTCATTTAGGAATCGTGATATTTTGTTGTATTTTGAAGATTCTAGATAATCTATTTCTGTTTTACTCTTCGAAAAAGCAGCACTAAAAGCTCTAAAGTCACCCCTTGTGAGTCTAGACTGACTTGGGACTACAAACTCTCCCTAAGACAACTGGCTTTGAATAATCACTCTGATGTGGGTGCAAATAAATCAAAGGCAATGCGGAAGCGAACAGCCTTGAAAGGGGCAAATACCCAATTTTCTGGCCCAGAACCCTTCTGTGATATTTTCAAAGCCCACATCAAGAAAGAGTTTCGGCGCTGGGAAGCTGACAAAATGGAAACCCACTGGAATAAGGTTCCAGGACAAAGACAAGCGAAAAGCTTTTGACCCTTATCGCCAAAGAGCTGAACAGCTTCTCGAGTTGGACAACAAGACTTGAAACTGGTACTGCTCACCGGACATTGTCCTCTGAGGTATCACTTCAAAAACTGGAAAGATCAGACAGTGAACTGTGCCGTTACTGCGAGCATTTTGGCTGAAACTGCAGAACACTTGCTTTGCGACTACCAAGTGCTGTTTTGCAAAAGGCTTGAGTTTCTCGAAGGGTTTACTAACGACCTTATCCACAGGAACTTAGCTCCCAGGAAACTGATACGCTTTGCAGGGAGTCGCGAAATCCCGGGTCTTGAATAGGTGGAGCGTAATGTACAAAAGACCTCACAGGTCGAGGTACGGAGGGGCTGAAGAGCCATATCAACCCCCCTATGATCTACTCTTTAGAAATGTATTTGCTTACGAATCTTTCGGAAATAATTAATTTATTTATATATACAGCGTACTATTTCTGTGAGCTCAATCAGTTTTTTTTCCAAATCTTGTCTGTTTTCATTGTCACGAATACACTACTTCCACAGCAACAATATGTACAGTGGTAACAACAGCAAGCTGGTGAGTACCTTACCCTACCCCACACTATGGGAATCCGGATACGCTGGATCAACGCGCTAGGTTATCCTGCTACCGAATCATTTCAGCCAGGGTGGGTCCGCCTGATGAGGCTACTGGCTCTGGGATGTCAGTACCCGAGAGAGTAAATGCGCCGCTTTCCGCCAATCATCAGTGCCCATAGATAAAGGACTTTCCCTTCTCTACCGAATACGGTATGTTTTTCATTGGTCAACTATCACCTTGCCCCCCAGAGTCCAACACCTTGTGGCAAGGCAACGGCAAGCCTATGGGGAGGTCCTCTTCCCCTGGATACCCATGTCAACAGGAGAATTCCAATATCAGCAAGATTTCTCTCGCATCCACCATATCCGCCCCTTACTTTCTTTCAAAAGCTACTAGGTATGCCACCATGTTAACTGAGAGGGACAGGCTTTACCATCTTGTCTGGGATCGTCACAAGTATTACCCTGTCGGTCTAGACACATGGCGGGCCTAGACCCCACACTTCTTCCTCAGTTGATTTTATGGAAAATTGAAAAGATAAATTTTGATGAGCAAGGATTGATTTTCCGAAGAGAATGACGTCTATTAACTATAGTTTGATTCTCTCAATTAGTATTACTATAACAGGTTAGTGATGAGATAAGGAAAATTTGTGTTGTGGTTATCCACCTGAGAGCACAAAAACAAATATATAACGACAACATAAATGATTCCAAAACCCAGTTCTCTGTAAATTTTATGGAACGTTGGATAATTATATCATTTTCTACATTTTTCCAATATTCAATAGTTTTCAAGTAGTAAATTTCAAATAATTCAAAGAACTCTGGAAATTTTATAGTCTGTTGGGATCGGGGATGTGTATTCGTGTTGTATCTGTCATATTTTTGTTGCTGTAATGGAACACCATCTTTTATTATCATATCATCCATGACTGGTCCCCAACAATTATGATATTTTTTATGTGTAGTTATACAAATGATGGAAGTGAAGGGGACATCACCTAATGGCCTAATCATTTTTGGGGACATCAGAAAATACATAATTTGGGAACAAAACTGATTAATTACAATAATAGGAATAATCAAATGATTTATATAACCATAATTTATTATTATTAGGATTATTTACTATTATACTAATTATATATCAAGGATGACGAGATATTGTTCGGGAAAGAACATATCAGGGGTTTTCATACTATAAAAGTAACTTTAGGATTACGAAGAGGAATAATTTTATTTATTACTTCAGAAGTATTTTTTTTTATTTCCTTTTTTTGAGGATTTTTCCATAATTTATTACAGAAATAAAATAATTAATAAGAAACCTTTTTGAAGACAAGCTTTTATTCAAATGCACTAAAAAGTAAAAAATAATTGCTTTGGATGTGTGACGTAGGTTATCCGTGACTTATAGATTCAATTCAATACGTACGCCCTAACCCTTTGCATTTTTGTTAAGGCATCGTTATTATGAGGCGTTTTTTTCCTGTAAGTTCTGAGCTATCTAGCCCTTTTAATTGATGAGACTATCTAGAGATTAACTCTTTCCCCATCTTGGAGTTGCCATCTTCAATTTATGAATTTCAACTAAACCCAAAATTTTCGACCCAAATTCGTAATCCCCGACCCCAAAAACCCCGACTTACCCAATTTTGAATCAGATCACGGGCCGACATCGAGTCTTGCCGACATACCAATTAATCAGATCAGGCCATAATCCAAAAAACTCGCCCGCCATCTTGGGTTTGTTGATCAAAAATCCTCAATCTTTGACCCCAAAACCCCCCACATACCAATTTTGAATAGAATCGGACCATAAACACGGATTACCCGGCCATCTTGGAGCCGCCATTTTGATCTTATGAATTTTGAAAAAACATTCCTAATCTTCGACCTGAAACTCCCACATATCGAATTTGAATCAGATTGGACCATAAACCTGAATCTCGTCCGCCATCTTGAAGCGCCATTTTTTTTTTCTCTAACGAGTAACTCCATGAGCTGCCATTTCAATTTCATACATTTTGACAAAATTCATAATCTTCGACTCTAGAAAACCCCCACACACAAATATTGAATAGAATCGGACCATAATCACCAAAACTCTTTCACCATTTTGGAGCGCCATATTGAATTCATAAATTTCGACATAAAATCATAATCTCCGACCCGGAATCCTCACACCAATTTTTGAATCGAATCGGACCATAATCAAAACTTGTCCGCCATCTTGAATTTTTCATTTTGACAGAAATTTCCATTCTCCGTCCTGAAAACCCCCACATACCAATTTTGAATCAGATCGTACCATAATCACAAAACTTGTCCATCATCTTGGAGCCGTCATTTTGTTTTTAACGAAAATTCTATAATGCATTGTCACCGGAATTATGATCACCTGCCGAATTTCAGGTCATTCGGATGTCGGCAAGTGTTCCAAAATGGATTACAAATTTTGAACCGGAAAAAATGACAGCATATGAACAGAAGCGAGGGTTTAAAAAAAATGTGTGATAAAACATGGCAACAGTGCTGAGTATAGAAAGATATAATGCGAAATTTGGGCGCGGTATTATACTAAAATGAAAACAAATTATTCACCGGACGTGATAATGATATGATGGTGAAAGGACGCAATATTATATAGGAATACTTTTTTTTTTGAAGTTTTTGATCATCTGAAACCAACTTTGAGTAATTTTTTGTGTAGAATCGGTATACTCTATCAGAATTGACCTAGATAGCGTATTTCTGGTGGACGCAGTAACATTTCGCTTCCTGAAAGGACCGCAGTATTGTAAAGCAAGATGTATATATATATATATATATATTTATCCGCGTACAAAATCACGTCCGTACGTGGGTTTCCGACCATTACACTACCGCGTCCTGAATGATACAACGTCCGTATACCGGACCGCAGTATTATTTTCAACAATAATTCCATTATTCTGAACGAACCATCAAATTATATATTCGAAATTGTACTCCGCTTCCAGAGCTCCCCTGACATATAGAACAGAAAACATTCATTATCAAATGCGGGAGTTATGTACACCAGAAAAACATAATGAAGGACGTACTATTATACGGTCTTTGAAAGTTCCAGTATACATTTAGTTCAGACAATTTCTGTTTGGGGGGCGCTTTGAATCGTGAATGCTAATATACATTGAATATACTCATTTCACCTGTAGCATGATGATGCGTCCTCAGTCTGGCAACCATGTATAAATATACATTTTGGTCATTGTCTTCATGTGCGAAGTTCTGGTGCACTTTTATTTTGTGAGTAAGTAAACTTCTTTGATTTTTTTTTACCGAACTTTTATATGTTTTTACAGAAATTCAAGATGTATGAGGAGGAAAACATATCATATATGAATGCAATAGTAAATTACATCAATTTCCCCCATTTGTTCGAAAGAAATAACTTTTGAGAATTGCAAGTGTTTTTATTAATTTTCAAGAGCTATACATATGTGTGTAAATTCACAAACTGCTTTTCGATAGTTTGGTTGACTGATTGCAGCATTGTGAGGTGGTAACTCTAACTTTTTATGTAGACTGCAGACTTTTCCAAAGTGTTTATATTCAAGGCCGGGCATGCTCCAAAAGTGAACTGGACAGACGCTCTTTCTTTTCACGCCACAGACGGTTGTTTTGGGATAACATTATTCTCCTGTGGGCGACTCCGATGCAGATACAACATTTAGCCCAATACGATAGACAAGTTATTAAGTACATATTTTAATTTATCCCGTATCATTCGCATTCATTTGGATCCTACTCATCTCAGAAAAAGCACATTTTTCCTTCTATTATTTCGTCATCATTTATTTTCAGGTAAAAGAAACAATCATTTTCGATCTCTGCTCTCAAATTCTTCCAAATCACGACCAATGAGTTCCTGAATATTTCGTCCAGCCCTAGCAAACAAGGGATCAAAACGAAACCCTACCTCCTACACCCAGAAGCACTGGAAGACTGAATGACGAAATTGACAGTCGTCCTTCCACTCCAGAGATAACAATACTAATGAGAATATATCTACTTACGAGAATATAACTGAATATTGAAGAATATGAAAGTGGAAATATTGTGTCCGAAATATATAATGAAAAGGGGGGAATTTTGTGGCATAGAGGACAAATTATTGAATTGAAGAAGAAAAAAGGATCCTCAAGTGGGAGTCGAACCCACGACTTTATGATTTCTAGCCATATGCTCTACCATCTGAGCTATTCGAGGACATAGGTTATTTATGTTTTTCTTTAATTCAACAATTTGTCCTCTATGCCACAAAATTTCCCCTTTTTCATTATATATTTCGGACACAATATTTCCACTTTCACCTCATATGGCTGAAATCTTATCAGTGGTTAGAGATCATCTGCTTAGATCAGCTACTGAAATTTTCGAATGACGATGAAGTTTAGTAACAGGTAATGGATCTCGACGGTCAGTTTGATTTTCGATTCATTTCTCACATTAATATTAAATTATGGAAGAAAAGGATTCACGAGTGTGTGTCAATTCCTATGTCCTCGAGTAGCTCAGATGGTAGAGCGTATGGCTAGAAATCATAAGGTCGTGAGTTCGACTCCCACTTGAGGATTCTTTTTTTTTCTTTAAATTAATAATTTGTCCTCTATGCCACAAATACCCAATTTTCTGGCCCAGAACCCTTCTGTGATATTTTCAAAGCCCACATCAAGAAAGAGTTTCGGCGCTGGGAAGCTGACAAAATTGAAACCCACTGGAATAAGATTCCAGGGCAAAGACAAGCGGAAAAGCTTTTGAGCTCATCGCCAAAGAAAGCTGAACAGCTTCTCGAGTTGGACAAGCAAGACTGGTACTGCTCACCGGACATTGTCCTCTGAGGTATCACCTCAAAAAACTGGAAAGATCAGACAGTGAACTGTGCCGTTACTGCGAGAATTTTGCTGAAACTGCAGAATACCTGCTTTGCGACTGCCAAGTGCTGTTCTGCAAAAGGCTTGAGTTCCCCGGAGGAGTTTCACTAACGCCCTTATTCACCAGGAACTCAGCTACCAGGAAACTGATACGCTTTGCAGGGAGTATCGAAATCCCGGGTCCTGAATAGGTGGAGGGTAATGTACAAAAGTCCTCACAGGTCGAGGTGCGGAGGGGCTGAAGAGCCATATCAACCCCTCTATGATCTTCCCTTTTGAAATGTATTCACTTACGAATCTTCCGGAAATTATTAATTCATTTATATATATAGCGTTCTATTTCTGTGAGCTCAATCAGTTTTTTTTTATCAAATCTTGTATGTATTGTCACGAATACACTACCACTACCACTACAAGCTGGTGAGTACCTTACCTCTTCCCCACACTATGGGAATCCGGATACGCTGGATCAACGCGCTAGGTTATACTGCTACCGAATCATTCCAGCCACGGTGGGTCCGCCTGATGAGGCTACTGGCTCTGGGATGTCAGTACCCGAGCGAGAAAATGCGCCGCTCCCCGCCAAGACAGCAAGGAATACAATCATCAGTGCCCATAGATAAAGGACTTTCCCGTCTCTACCGAATACGGTATGTTTTTCATTGGTCAACTATCTATCACCCTGCCCCCAGAGTCCAACACCATGTGGCGTGCGAGGCAACGGCAAGCCTATGGGGAGGTCCCCTGGATACCCATGTCAACAGGAGAATTCCAATATCAGCAAGATTTCTCTCGCATCAACCATATCCGCCGCTTACTTTCTTTCAAAAGCTACTGGGTATGCTACCATGTTAACTGAGAGGTGACATGGACTTTACCCAGCTATGTCTGGGATCGTCACAAGTATTACCTCCTGTCGGCCTAGACACATGGCGGGCCTAGGCCCCACACTTCTTCCCCAGTTGATTTCATGGAAAATTGAATAGATAAATTTTGATTGGCCAGGGATTAATTTTCCGAAGAAAAAGACGTCATATTAACTATAGTTTGATTCTCTCAATTAGTATGACCATAACAGGTAAGTGATGAGATAAGGAAAATTTGTGTTGTGGTTATCTACCTGAAAGAGCACAAAAAAAAAACAAATATATAATGACAACATAAACGATACCAAAACCCAGTTCTCTGTGAGTTTTATGAAACGTTGGATAATTATATAATTTTCTAAATTCTTCTAATATTCAATAGTTTTCGAGTAATAAATTTCAAATAATTTTAAGAATTCTGGAAATTTTATAGTCTGTTGGGATCGGGGATGCGTATTCGTGTTGTATCTGTCATATTTTTGTTGCTGTAATGGACACCATCTTTTATTATCATATCATCCATGACTGGTCCCCAGCACTTACGAAATTTCTTGATGTGTAGTTATACATATAATGGAAGTGAAAAAAGACATCACCTAATGAGCTAATCAGTTGGAGGCATCAGAAAATACTCAATTTAGGAAACAAAACTGATTAATTACAATAATAGGATTAATCAAATTATTTCATTTATATAACCATAATTTATTATTATTAGGATTATTTACTATTATACTAATTAATGAGAGATATTGTTCGAGAAAAAACATATCAGGGTATAATACTATAAAAGTAACTTTAGGATTAGGTACGATGGGGAATATTTTTTTTTATTTCCCTTTAGAGTATTTTTCCATAATTCATTACAGAAATAAAATAATTAATAAAATACCTTTTAGAAGAGAAGCTTTCATTCAAATGCACTACAAAGTAAAAAATAATTGCTTTGGATGTGAGACGTAGGTTATTCCGTGACTTATAGATTCAATTCAATACGTACGCCCTAACCTATGCATTTTTTTTGAAGCATCGTTATTATGAGGCCAGTTTTTTCTGTAAGTTCTGGGCTATCTAGTCCTCCAATGAGGAGACTATCTAGAGATCAACTCATTCGCCATCTTCAATTTATGAATTTAAACTGAAAATCAATAATTTTCGACTTAATTCGTAATCTCCGACCCCTAACACTCCGACATACCAATTTTGAATCGAATCGAGCCGACATCGACTCCGAAAACCCCCTCACACAAAAATTGAATAGAATCACAAAACTCTTTCACCATTTTAAGCCGCCATCTTGAATTCATAAATTTCGACAATAAATTCATAATCTCCGACCCCGAAAACCCTCACATACCAATTTTTTAGTCGAATCGGACCATAATAATAAAACTTATCCGCCATCTTGATTTTTTTCATTTTAACAGTAATTTCACATTATCCGTCCCTGAAAACCCCCACATACCAATTTTGAATCGAATCGTACCATAATCACAAAACTTGTCCGTCATCTTGAAGCCGTCATTTTTGTTTTTTTTTTCCAACGAAACTTTCATAATGCATTGTCACCGGAATTATGATCACCTGCCGAATTTCAGCTCAATCGGATGTCGGCAAGTGTTCCAAAAATGGATTACAAATTTTGAACCAGAAAGAATGACAGCATATGAACGGAGCGAGTTAAATAAAAATGTGTAATAAAACATGGCAACAGCGCTGGATGCCGTATCGTGCTGAGTATGAAAGATATAATGCAAATTGGACGCAGTATCATACTAAATATGAAAACAAATTATTCACCGGACGTGATAATGATATGATGGTGAAAGGACGCAATATCATATAGGAATACTTTTTTTTATTTTTGAAGTTTTTGATAATCTGAAACCAGTTCTGAGAAGGATTTTTTGTGTAGAACCAGTATACTCTATCAGAATTGACCTAGATAGGTATTTCTGGTGGACGCAGTATTGTAGGCAAGATGTATATATATATATATATATATATATATATATATAATATATATATATATATAATATACATATACATATACATACATATACATATATATATATATATATATATATATATCTATATATATGTATATATTTTTCTTCGTAGATTTTCGCGCGTATAGTGTTTTGAGCTAGTTTGTCGGATTTCTGTATGCATTCTGTGTGGTCCTCAGGTCCAATTTCACGACGTTTCGCCAAATTCATATTTGCCATCTTCAGGTGGTGTCTAGAACTTCGATTGTTTCGAACTCGACTGATCTTTTCGGGTTGTGCTCCTCAATTCACCATCAAATTAACATTAAAAATTGTAGGGTATTCCTGAGATATAATTGACATGTATCGTAATACATTCTAGTATGTTCCATTTCCTAACATTGACTATTCAGGGATGCTCTCGTATTGAATAAGAGATGCCTCATGGCTGTCGATTGGATATCCATCTGTTCTTAGAAAGAAGAGTATGCTCAAAGATTTTGGTAATAATTTTGATGTTATCTATGATAATTGATTGACATGAACGAACAACAAAAGTAATTGATAGTTGATCAATAAGAAAAATATGCCACTTTGACGAACATGAAAGCAAAAGCGATAATATGTATGTATGTTTTCTATTCCGTCCTAGAAAAAGCAACTACCGTAAAATCGAAAGCTCGAAAACAAATTGCTTAGTTGCAACCTTCAAAACAAAATTAAATTTCATCATGCATACAGTCCCACTTTAACTTTTATCATGATTCATCAAGAACAATATTGCAAATCATCCGATATATCAAGATAGGAGTATGTTGAAAATGATCATAATTTTTTTCCAATAGCATGATCATGTCATCTATTTCTTCATTTATGTTGGCTAATTTTTTTGTAACGTAACCGCTTATCATTTTGTCAATACAGAATAATTCGAACAAATCGATATATCGATATGCCCTAATTCATCTCAGCCCACTCGTTTTCGATTAGTCGATGAAGTGGACCAGTTTGTGACTGTTCGATATAGAACCAGTTCACCCGTGAAGTCATTGTATTGGTCCAGTTTGTCATCTGCTCTAATTAGCTCATTTTCATTTTTCACTGCTAGTTGCGAGTGAAAGTGACTTTGCAGGTGGGATACTATCGTTTTAGAAGAGGTTCTAAGTACCCCAGAACAATGAGATACCGAAATACAGTTATTAGGTTTCTTTTTAGGTGATTCATAATGGTTCAGAACTGAAGGATTGAAACAAATTTCGTGATTTCATATTATTACTGACGATGATTCGACAAATGTGGGATTGTGGATAGTTTCTAAGGAATTATTTGGAATAAATTTCACTGAAACTTCATTGTTCATTAATTTGTTCCGAAACAATGGAAATAAAAAGTTGTCATATCATCAAATTGAGATAGTTTGGGCTTCATATGTATAATTCATCTAATAGAACCCATGAGAATAAGAAAATAACCGTTATGAAAAGAAATGCGTGTTGTTTTACCACTTTTTTTTTCATTCAATAGTTGCTAGAGTTCAAATAACAATTCACCAATATTTTGTATTCATATTATTTAGCTTTGACATTTCTAGAAACCAATGAAAACTTTCAATTAAAATTATTTATGTATGTTTTGGCCAATCAAAACATTATTATAGTGGTAGAATATTCTACCTAGAAAATTGCCGCGGGAATCATTTGAGGTATTTTATTTTTATTGTCTGACAATTTATATTTTTAATTTGACGTCTGTCATCAATTCGCATGAAAAGTGGAAAATGATTCAAAACCGGTTTAGTACATTGTATCATTGTGCGAGGTAATAATCTATAGAATACCACACGAGATTGATTTGTTTGAAAATATGAACAGGATGTTCATAAAATCAGATATAGTTCATTGTCCAGCGTGGCTTTAGCCGAGGAAGTAGTTGTTTTCTGTTAGACATTCACGAAAAATAACTTCATTTTTATCGTGGATTTTTCAATTCACAGAAAAATCTTTCTATTCAATATTCAATTGAGAATTTTTCCCTTTTCACCACACGAGAGTTCCATGAAGTGGAAAATAATTCTCCAGATTTGTTTCTCAAACCTGTTGGGCTCCCGTGTCTATTGCCTGGTAACATGTTTTCGGAAATCTGGAGAATTATTTTATACTTTATTCGCACTTTCTTGTGATATTATTTATCGGATAAATGAAGATAGGCGATTCGTTATATTTAGGGAGCACAAATCGATTGATTCCATATTGACATCAATCTACAAAGATCTTCATCATTATATTAACTCCAGCTGACATATTGTAAACATCTATGATTTTTTTGAGATATAAAACTCATTTACCAAAATTAATAATACGTCTTTGGGACCTATTTAGATGCCTGCATAATCAAAATTTCCATATCAAATAGATCTCCACAAATTGCAGACAAAAATTCTTAGATGCTTGTACACGTGAATTGTATTTTCATGGGACTATGTTGGATATTCTAAAAAAATCTGGCTCACTAACTTGTCTGATTAGAATTGAAAAAAAAATCTTTAAATATGAAATGTATGAATTGTTTGTTTGTGACTTTAATATCTGAAGGAGGATGTAGAAAACCAAAAATTCTGCACAAATTTATATTTGATGAAATGGATATTGATCACAACTTGTCTATCGTCGGGCAGTGGTGAATAATAAATACTCCAATTATCTCAAACTGAACAAGGGAGTACCACAAAGCAGCGTGCTGGGACCTCTTTCATTCACTTTGTATATATCTGATTTTTATTCATATCGGGAGCACTTCCACAGTACGCTGATGACAACCAACTATACTACTCATTTAATTATGCAGATTCGGATGAGTCCATTAGTAGAATAAATTCAAACAAATATCTTCTGAGCACATGTTAAGTATCAATGGAACTAAGACTGAACTTTTAGTTTTTAGTAATCAACGTGAAAAAGTTATTTTATTATAATTATAGGTGAGTACATTCTCACACTCAGTGACTCCTCTATAAACTTGGGTCTATTTATTGACTCTAATTTGAGGTTTGGTACATATAGACTAGGAGGAATCGGCGCATGAGTACCGAAAACTATTCCACCTCAATTTTTTTATACGATCCTCTTTATATTGCCCTACTGATGATATAAATGCATGTTGCCATGGGGCAACCCCGTGCATATTGATTAAACCGAAATTGTTTAAACAATTGTAAGGAATTGTATTTTCCAACCGGGCAATTTTTTTTTATATTCTTTATTCAAATACAAATGAAAAAGTTCGATGACTTTTCACGATGAAGTTAATATTTTTGGAGATATAAATTTTTGAAGGTTTGAAAAATCTTAAATTTGGGTACTTTTGACCCATGAAAAATATATATAAAAAAATACTAATATATAAAAAATATTTTGTTTTTTATTCTTTATACAATAGTTAATAATATCCTTAATTGAGATTTGAAAAAATGTCATTGTTTATACCTGTTTTTTAATTGTTTATTACGCGCGCTCACAAGTATGCGTCCCTTACCTTTAAGTATCGCCGTCTCTCTCTGACTCATACGCTGCATCGGCCTCTCTGAGTCATGAATCATTATTTAATACAATATGAGTACTTTCTGTTCTAATAACAAATAAGTAAGTAATATAAACCGATAAAAAATTAGTTTTAATTACATGTTCCGCTTCTAGCTTTAATAACTTTTGTAAAATTGATTTCTGGAAACAACTCATTCAAAACAAATTGTAGTTAGTTTAATTATTAATAACATTGCTCTCCCTAACAATTTTGATAGCGCTGATAGTTTTTAAGATAAATGGTCAATAATGATTCAGGACACAGAGAGGCCGATGCAGCGTATGAGTCAGAGAGAGTCGGCGTTACTTAGAGGTAAGGGACGCATATTTGTGAGCGCATGTAATAAATAATTAAAAACATGTATAAACAATCACATTTTTTTAAATCTCAATTGAGGATATTATTAACTATTGTATAAAGAATAAAAAACAAAATATATTTTATATTTTATTCTTTTTTTTTATATATTTTCCATGGCTCAAAAGCACCCAAATTTGAGATTTTTTGAACCTTTAAAAATTTATATTTCCAAAAATATTAACTTCATCGTGAAAAGTCATGAGACCTTTTTCATTTGTATTCCAATAAAGAAGATAAAAAAAATTTGCCCGGTTGGAAAATAACAATTCCTTGCAATTGTTTAAACAATTTCGGTTTAAACAATATGGCACGGGGTTGCCCCATGGCAACATGCATTTATATCATCAGTAGGGGAATTCAAAGAGGATCGTATAAAAAAATTGAGGTGGAATAGTTTTCGGTACTCATGCGCCGTTTCCTCCTAGTCTAATAATATGTTGGAAAGCTTCTGAAGAAATCATACTTCAAATTAAAATCATTATTTCTCAATCGCAATTTCCTCAGTCAAGCAGTGAGATTATTTTTATTATATTGGCCCGCGCTTCTGAGTAGGGATGAAAGAAGGCTACATAATATCCAGAATTGTTGCTTAAGATTAACTTTCAACTAGACGAAGTATGATCACATTTCGAATGCCATGAACGAATCGATTAGCGTTACCATGTTAGCATGATATGCCTTATCCACAAACTAAATGAATATAATTTCCCATCATATTTAGTTGATAAACTGAAATCTGGTTCACAAGTGCATGATTGTCCTACTAGATATCGTGATCTATATACCGTGCCTAGACACAACACCTCCTTGTTTCAATCTTCTTTCAGCTATATGTCGGTGAATTGTTACAACAGACTCCCTTCCTCTCTAAAAAGTAACCGGGATACACACTCCTTCAGAAATAATATAAATAAACATATTATGGGCAAGACACAGTGATCAAATCTGAAGTAACACATGAGCTATGGAAAGTGACCGAAAACGTTCCCTCCTCAAACCAGTGTTGTATTATTGTATAATTGCAAGTGTATATTGGACAGTGTATACAGGATATGATGGTTACGTGGAAGAACAGCTATGCTGAACGGCGCCCTCTCATTCAAATGATCCTTCAACATGTATATTTGAATGGAATAAAGACACATTATAATTATTATCATCCACGAACTATTTTCCTGCTTTATTGCGTATTCTAAGAAGTTTCAGTCGTGGACTCATGGAATTTGGAATTTTATAATTTGATTTTGGACAGATCAGGAAATAACCACAGAGTTTTGTAGTAATTCACGAATTATACCCTCTTCATCGAGCATCTGAATCTGCAGTAAATAAAAAAAAAATGGGACTTTCGGCGTGTCTCGATCTCCAGCTGCCTCAAAATCGTTCTCTACCCAATGTAAAAAGTTAGCTGTGTGACACCCCTGAACTTTGATCGGCAGGGGCCTCAGGAGAATGGGGTTATTCTGAAATAAAACATTGATAAAACATTTTTAGGGCTGTACGAAGTCAATTTGATAGGTCAATTCAATAGTCAATTGACCAAGTGAGAATCTTTTGTTGTGTTGCTTCCCACCGAAGGCTTTCAAATGACATATTGCAAGTTGAAGTCCGTGTGATATAGTTTCTGTAATTGTTTAATACTGACACTTCCGTTTGACGGATGACAGTCAAAATCGAATGGTCGCATTTGGGGCAGGAACTGTATTTTCTCACCAAATTTCAGCTCGAATCAAACGGTTCGGCGGTTACCGTGAAAGAATACAGACAGACACACACAGACAGACCGACATACTTCACTCTGGAAATGGTCTCAATCGTCTCGTGGGACCTCAAATGGACATTATCGTCAATATCTCGATTTTTTTTTTCGAAAGATCACATTACTTGACCCTTAGGGGGGCTGGTCAAATGATAGGAACACAACCTAATTTGGGTAACTTTGCTGTCAAAGTTGCATGCAACCTTATCACTATCTGACGTAGTTTAGTTCATCTGCAAAAAAGGCAAGCTGAAATCTACAGATGAACCGAAAATGTTCACAGCCTAACCTAACCAAGCACATGCACACATACACACGAACCACAAATGTGTCACTGGAAGCAGCATCTCTTGTCATGTGAAATATGGATTTCGTCAAGTTATCTGTGTTTCACTCATTCTTGAACGACGCAAAAGAAAAAATTCAACATTGAAGGAAATTCTGGGTGCATCCCATAGTGAATCAACGCTTATTAAAAGGACAATTTCATAATGTCTACACAGATTTGAGAGCTCACCCTGACAATATTTTGAATTATTTTCGAATGTCTGTGAATTCGTTCGATGAACTGCTTTTGTTAGTGAGTCCAATGATTACTTTTCAAACATGGACCAACCAATAAGTCCGGAAGAAAGATTGTCCATAACAATTAGGTAAGAATATTAATATTTAATATACTATCATAAAACATGATCCAAGTTTAGAATCGAATACTTTTTTTTCCTTAAAGTCAAACAAAATATGTCTGTCAATTTTCGTACAAACGAATAACTTCTCTAATTAATGTTTAATAACAGTTTTTAATGAAATATAAAAAGTTGAAGCTGAGTTAATTCACGATCTTATAGGTCGCTACTTCCTGTATTGGAAACATATACTTCGGAGACGGAGAATAAAGAGTTGTGCTAGACTGAGGGTAAAGTATGTTCTGACGTTGTCATGAATTTATAGGCTCTGGAACTGGAAGTAGATTCTGCTGTGGATATGAATAGCGATCCAAAAGCTGTTGTACTTGATACTGTTGCTGTGATTGCTGGGCTTTTATATCCTTATTACCTGACTACGGCGAAGCAAAAAAAAGGTTATGATTTTGACCGGTATGTATGTATGTGGGTAAGTATGAATGTTCATCTGTTGCCTGATAACTTCTAAACTCCTTACCATAATTTGACAAATGAGGTATCTTTGCAGCGTCTTGATGCGCCGCTGTTTATACTCCTGACATCACATTATATTGAATATGGCGCCCTCTACAGGACATAAAGTCATGAACTGAGGAAAAAAAAATATGATGCCGTGTGGGATATCAAATGATAAATCTTAATTAGCTCATTTAATATATATATCTTAATAAGCACATTATACATATATATATATATATATATATATATATATATATATTGGATTCGTGTAGTAAATATGTGTTCATAATGTTGAGTCCTTCTATGTCTTTTTTAGAGTTCAAACAACCACTGGCAATAAACTCTAAAAAAGACATAGAAAAACTCAACATTATTTACACATATTATCTACACAAATCTACAACCAACAACCACCGAACTCATAACAGACTAACTCCCAACAACTGACGATAGACCCAGTGCCCCCCAAAACAATTGGCATTACTGTAAGATGTCAAGAGTCACTGTCACTGTACAACATTAGTATGACGAGTGACAGACGTTGCTGTCACATGATTGTTTATGTTTTCAATGATCTACTGAGTAGTACAACTCTTTTGAATTTATTTTGAGTTTTTTATCTGAATGTATGTGATAGTCTTAATTCAATGTTTTTTACATCAAGCCGTAAAAGAATGAGGAATTTCCTCGATTTTATACTGTATTGTTCAGCTGTTTTATGACCTTACATTTCGTGAGTACGAACAATTTTATTTCTGTCACATTACTAATCAATATCATTGTTAATTCAGAGTTCCTGAAGAAGAGATAATGAATTTCGAAAGCTTGATCAGAAAATAGAGCATTTTCTTCCAATAAGTGACTGCGAAACCTGCCAAATACATATATATATATATATATATATATATATATATATATATATATATTAATATGATATTGTAAGCTGAGGCTCGTGGTTTTGCTTGCATGCACCCGATAATTGGGAGTAATTTCTAAAATCACGCCTCAGATGTGAGCCAAACTTATTTTCCCTCCAAACCTACCCAAAATACATATAATCAATACGTTTTTGATTATAGACCATGGTACACATGTTAAAATTATAAAAAAAACAAAACGTGTGCAATAATAATGACAAAAGCTGGGAGTACCACCACGCGGTAAAGGCGGTAACAGTTATAATACTGGCTGAAATCACGCTTCAAAAATGGAGTTCAATAACAAAAACCCGACTACTGAAAAATCACGCTTTAAAAATTATGAAACAAGAAAACATTCTCATCTGAAATTGTTATATACAAACAATTCAATAGTTATCGTCTATTAAATAAACAACTTACACGTGATATATTTTTCAATATATTTAATATATATTCATAGTTATGTTCAGAGGATAGCCGTGGTCATATGCCAGTTTGCCCTAAAGCTTATTCGCTTACTACTGTAAGAATGTTTTGTTTTGTTGGGGTATTTGGCATATGACCCCGGTTATCCTCTGAACATCACTATATCACTATGAATATATATGTATATATATATATATATATATATATATATATAGCAAATAAGGACATTAAAATATACTACGTTTGAGTTGTTTAGTTAATAGACGATAAATATTGAATAGTTTTGTACATAACAATTTCAGATGAGAATATTTCCTTGTTTTATATTTTTCAGAGCGTGATCCTTCAGTAGTCGGGTTTTAGTTTTTGAACTGATGTACTTCTCTAATTACATTTCAACTTTGACAAGAAGTTTAGTACTGTCATCAAATGTTCTCATAATTGGCAATAGTGATAGTAAAAACTGCTTATCCACTGGTTCCCATGCTTTTTTCCAAGAATGGTTAGTATTTTCTTTAAACGACTTATTTTCTCATTTGTCAGTTTTTTCACGCGAATGAGAGAGAAAATGGAACATGAATGGTCGAAAACAGCAAAAAGATTTCACGAATCTACAAACATTCCGAATTGCATCGGTGCAATCGACGGATTTGTACACAGAACAAAAAAGTCACCTGTTTGTAATGAACAAAAGCATTACCACAATGCATTTGGACAACATTATTCAACCAATGCCCAATGTGATCACTATAATGTTCAGTTGTCGATTGCCTGATGGAGAGGTGTTTATATGTTCACTATAAGGACATTGCTCAAGGACCACGATCCTGGCATCATCAATGTATTTTGTACATTAACCTATCAATTTTTAACCGAAGACACCAAAAATGAGGAGGTTCTCTAGTCGACGCGTATATTTATTTTTTTGGAACGAAGTTCCTTATCGCGCGTTGCGAAAGAGGGCTAAACGGAATAAATTAAGACCAAAAGTTGTAACGATACGTTTTGCTGTAGTTGTAAGCCGTGCGGCGTGCGCGTGTTTCTCTGTATGTCTCTCTCTCTCTCTCTCTCTCATAGAAAGCAAGCCAGTTATTTTCGTTTCGTCTTTCTATTTCGCATTGAACAGTGTGGTGTCGCGACGATTATTTTTGTTGAGTGTATACAGGTTTTTTGTACATAATGAATAATAAAAAATAATAACAATAATGAATCCTGACAGTGTTTCTGCACAAGTTCCGGATATTGCTGATGGAGTGAGGTAAGTAGAGATTTTATACAAACAATAATAAATGCCAATGTATTTTTAGCAAGTACGCATTATAACCTCTCTTTACTATTGTGCTAACCAAGTCATACGCGTTATAATCTCTCCATTATTGTGTGTTTAGCAAGTGTATGCGTCAAAACTTCAATAAATTTAAAAGCAAATAATATTTTAATATTACAATATTAATGCGTATGTACTAAAATTGAGCCTACTGATTAAGTTTATATTACATTATATTTGTTAATAATAAAAAAAATATTATTACAACCCAAAAAAAAAATGTTATTACAATTCCTTCATTAATTAATCGAAAGGAACTTCGTTCCATCCAGGTGTCCCTTGACACCTCTCAACTTTTTTTATTTTTTTTATGTATGATCACGCATAACTTTTTACTGAGACGTCCGATTCCGATGATTTTTCAGTATATAGGGTGTACTTCGAAGTTGGTCCCATTTGAATTTAAGAGATGAAATCCACCCCTAAGGGTAGCAAAATGAAGGATATTGATCACTCACCCTCTGAATTCTGGTCCGTTAACCGATTCTATCAGGCATAGCTTTGTACTGGGTTCTTCGATTTGGATGATTCTTTTTTTATCAGAAAGGGTATACCTCATTATCGATCATATTTGGATTTCGAATGGAATTATCCACCCTTACGGGTAGAAAAATTGGGGATAATTGATTTTTCACTTGTGAACATTGGCACACATATGTAGTTGACCATGACAGATCGCTAGTGTCATTATCACAATCATTATATCCTATGAGAGGATGGAATGATATACAAAGTGATAAAATAAATTAACCAGAACAACAAAAATAATTTATATTACAACAAATAGTAAAAGTAGATAATCATATTATTTAACTGGTAATAGTTGAAGTAAGGTGGGTGGGTAAGTATGTATGTTGGAAGTAATCAAAAAACAAGAAATTAGTAATTAGTAGATTTCAGCCACAAAAAATTGAAAAATAAAAAAATTTCAACAAAAAATTAAACCGACGAAATACGGAACTGAAAAGTAAAAAATAAAATAAACCTTCTCAGTCTCAATAACTAATGTAAGTAACTAATTTTGAGTCGGCGCCAAACAAACAATCAACGAAGATCATTAAATTACTTCAAAAAAATTATCAGAATGTCACCGCTCAACTCGATGTCATCATTTTACGCCTTACCTAATTCATTTGCTTGTTTGTTTGGCGCCGACTCAAAATTAATTACTCACATTAGTAGTTTAGGAGCTTGGTTATTGAGACTAAGAAGGTTTATTTTTTACTTTTTAGTTCCGTATTTCGTCGGTTTAATTCTTTGTTAAAAAGTTTTTATATTTTTTATATACTAATTATCAAAACATGTATTTTATCACCGAAAGTTTTTTGTTTAATCCCTAATTGGCATTGATACGATGTTTAATAGAATTATTTCAACAATTAGGGACATTCTTTCATTGCCTACAAGATTATCATATCACCTAGAGTTCATTGTTGAATCACAAGAGTGTATTGACATAAATGTTTGTTGTGCAATAACCAACCAACGTTATTCCTCATTACGATGATTTGAAGGCATATTCTATCAATGAGAGTATATCTTTTGATCACCAGTAAACATCCATTCGATGTTTGAAAGCATTATCGTAATGGTCGAAGAAATTCATTACTGGCTGCATAACATTATACAGGGTGTTTCATAACTAGAGTGCAAAACAAACTGATGATTCCTCTTGGAAAATGAATAGGTCTTTCCCAATCAGATAGTATCGAAGCTAAAAAATGAAAAGTTCATTTTATTTCCATTTCCATTGATATGCAATAGAGAACAATATTATTATATTAGGAGAACACCATTTTAATAGTGAAGTAACATGTCAGTTTCCATAGTGGCATTCAAGGGTCCCTATTCTTCAGGATACTGGAAAAATCATCAACATTCCATTTCAAAATTATTCACCAATCTTTCAGAAAAGGACCAAAACATGATAATTTCCTCTGGAAAATTCAAATTAAAAAGATATATTATTTTAAAACAGATATCTACTGCCTTATCATATTGATTCAATGAAAGTAAGTATGGATTTCTTGATTTTTTGGGATATATTCTCCAATGGCGAAAATAAAAAGCTGAATCGACGACTTCTTGGATTGCAGAAGTTTATCCGTTCCTCTCCTTTTTGGACGGTTTTGCCAATATAAAAAATGATAACTGCGAATCACGTATCGTGAACTTGGTCGTTTGAGATGTTCCTTGTATGTGGAGGGCCCACAGAAATTGTGCATCTCGTCCATCTGAAAAACAAATCAATTCGCGTTATCTTCGTGGCATGAAGAAACCACTAATTTCCCTTTCTAGTTTTTTAAAAGTGAGCTAATAAAGAAATATTTGATCACTCTGATGATAATTTGACCACTATAAACTGAACAAGGAGCATGATACAAATAGAGGCCAGGGGGCTGCCGTACTCAGAACGGACTCAATGAGGCTCGAGTATTGTAGTGTTCTACTCAACCCCTTCCATCTATGACCCAGAAATATGGAAAAATTATTTTTTCCGGAAGTAACAGTCATTCATTGAAGAGTGACAACAAAAGAACCTCATTAGCCATGTGTGAATCGTTATGTTTTTTCCTATTGAATCATATGTTTCTGCAAGCATCAGATGACAGAAAAAATTTAAACTTTGTTATAAGTTACATCGTAATATAAATCAATACAAATCAACCATGCTACAAAAAATGGGAGCAAACATTGAGAATAAAAGATTTACGAACAAATAGAACGCTACTGGTGTTGATGAAATTGAATTAACATGGAATTCAAAATTGCTGCCACTTTATTGTTCCTTGGGATGAATTCATTAACAGACTTGTCAGAAAAATGTTGAAAACCCCACATCAAAATATCGAAATTATTTTACAATATGCGAGAAAGAGGCAGATCGACCCATACATTCTCAGTATTTAGTACGTTTACCTATTTGATTGTAGAATTGTCATTGCTTTTGACCATTTTACCTCACGTGCGGCGTGATCAGGTTAATAAATAATTCCGATTCAATGAATGGTAATGAAGCTATAAAAAATATCTCACCAGCAGACACAAATATTTCACATGTGACACCCAACACTCAAAACTAACTACTATTAATTCTCGTGAAACGATGATTATCGATGTACTCGCGACTTCCAGTACCTAAGTCAGAGTTAGGACAGTTCCCAGGACCGTTCATACTGCGATCCCAAACATGTTCATTAAATTGGAGGAAAATTCGTTGATTGGTTCAAGCGTCGTTTGTGATGGGGTAGTGGTAGGGAAAGGCTGGTTCATGTGCTTTTTTGGTTGAAGATGCGGTGGTGGAATATTAAGTGTGCCTGCTTTGGGGTTTCGTCCAATACTTTTTTCTGTAGTCACTAATATCTATTCCAATAAAATTGCTATCTACATCCGCTATAGCCAATCATTGCAATTAAAAATAACTTTCATAATTATAAAAGGCAGAGCCCGTTTTTCCTGGGCACTTGATTCTACTGTGTTTTCCGTCAATACTCCCAATACAATTAGGTAAATTCCAAAGTTTCTCAAAGTGTTAAGTTATTTCAATACATTGTAATTTACTTGGAACTGGCAGACATTCTACTTGCAAACTCGACCAAAGGCTGTCGCAAACTTCTTCAAGCGTCGTTTGGGATGGGGGAGGTGGAGTGGTGGAGTTGAATCTCATTATTCATACAAGGCACTCGGACATTGACATCAAGACCAAGTGAGAATAATTGATCGATGAATTGAGTACTAATATCAATGAATGGGTGTATTGGCTAATGTTTCCAAGCATTGATAAAAAGATGTCACTGTTCTGAGGCCATCCCCATTGAGCATTGAACCATACCCTGATGTATTGTTACAAGCATATGTGATGATTTATGATACATAGTATTAATAAACTCATGTTCGTTTGCGCAATGCATTTGTTTCCTTGTTATAAGGCAAGTTTTTTGTGTGGACATGATTTCAACATAACATCAATCATGAAATTACGTTATTGTAATGGACATGGTAACCATATTGTAATGATTTCGTTGATTATTCAATCACGAAAATGGACTGATTTTCATCATGTTTGGTCATTGACTCAAGGAAAAATACGTTGGGATAATGATTTTCCAGTCAATCATTAGTGGTCATTAGTAACAGGTCCAATATTTCTGTCTGTATGGATGACGAAATTTGTCCTTTGTTCATTTGGTTGTTATTTAATTATGGTGACCATTTGTTAAACTCTTTGTATTTGTGCTGATGATGTATGATCAAATTTCCGAAATGCATACACTTTGGAAATGGAGTAAACTACATAGATATTGTTTTCGTGGGCATTGACTTGGAGTTCCCTCCATTGATCCTATTTAATTTATATTCAGCCATTCTGTCAGATGTTGGCTAATGTGGTGTATTCTACTCAAACTCAAAATTATTCGAACACATGATTTCTGACCGATTTGCAACCTATGCAAGTTCCACTTGGATATGGCATGACCATAAATAATGTAATTACGTCGGCATAATTGAGATCACAGGGAGTGAGATCCTCGAATGAATTATTTTACTATTTTTTCAACATTCGTATTGAGTAGATTAATATCAAATTATAAAATGCCTTTTTCATGGTAATATTGACGTATTAGTCATATTTGAGCGATGATTTCATATTTGGGTCACATATTTTTTGGGCATTCCGTTTTGGAATCGCTAGATTATTTAATTCGATAGCTAGAATATCGAGATTTCAAATCATCTTATATTCTATCGAATAACATATTGAATGACTTCGATAGATTTATAATAAAGCGAAACTTCAAGATTGTCTGTAAATCGGAATTAAACACCATTAACAATCTGATTCAGGAAAAAAGAAAGTATCATCCGTATAGTAGTGACAGAAAATTCAATTTCATTTTCAAATTCATGTCTATACACAATGAATAACGTTCGTCATAATATAGAACATATTTTTCCACTGAAGAGAATTCGGGAGACAGTCATCAAATGATCTGACTATAGGCGATTCATGAGATAGCTCTCCAGGAGTTTTATTGCCTAAACAGTAAAATATGATTGATTCTGTCAAATACATTGGAATAATCCAGTAAAACTAGAGTTGCGAGTTCATTTTTAACCGACGAAACCAACAAGGTGGAAGTTCTCTAGTCGACGCGTATATTTTTTTTTTATGTATGATCACGCATAACTTTTTACTGAGACGTCCGATTCCGATAATTCTTCTCAGTGGCTAGGATGTACTTCGAAGTTGATCCCATTTGAATTCAAAAGATGAAATCCACCCCTAAGGGTAGCAAAATTAAGGATATTTATCACCCTCTGAATTCTATTCCGTTAACTGATTCTATCAGGCAAAACTTTGTACTGGGTTCTTCGATTTGGATGATTCCTTTTTTATTTGATAGGGTATACCTCATAGTTGATCATATTTGGATTTCGAATGGAATCATCCACCCTTACGGGTAGGAAAATAGGGAATAATTGATTTTTCACTTGTGAACATTGGCACACGTATGTAGTTGACAATCACAGATCGCTAATTACATTATTTTTATTGTCCTACATCCGTCACAATAATTAAATTCTATGAGAGGATGGAATGATATACAAAGTAATGAAATAAACTAACCAGAACAACAAAATTAATTTATATTACAACAAATAGTAAAAGTAGATAATCATATAATGTAACTGGTGATAGTTGAAGTAAGGTGAGTAAGGAAGTATTTGGAAGTAATAAAAAATCAAGTAGGTAGTAATTGGTAGATTTCAGCCACAAAAAACTGAAAAATAAAAACTTTTTAACAAAAAATTGAACCGACGAAATACAGAACTGAAAAGTAAAAAATAAAAAAATCTTCTTAGTCTCAATAACGAAGCTCCTAAACTGATGTAGGTAACTAATTTTGAGTCGGTGCCAAACAAACAATCAACGAAGATCATTAAATTACTTCAAAAAATTATCAGAATGTCACCGTGCAACTCGATGCCATCATTTTACGCCTTATCAGTTGCTTGTTTGTTTGGCGCCGACTCAAAATTAATTACTTACATTTTTTCAAGAGCTTAGTAATTGAGACTAAAGAGGTTTATTTTGTTTTCAACCGACGAAACCAAAAAGGAGGAGGTTCTCTAGTCGACGCGTATATTTAATTTTTTTTTTTTATGTATGATCATGCATAACTTTTTACCAGACGTCCGATTTCGATCATTCTTTTTTTTGATGGATGGAATGTACTCCGAAACTCGTCCCGTTTTGATTTAAAAGATAAAATCCACCCCTAAGGGTAGCAAAATGAAGGATATTGATCACTCACGCTCTGAATTCTGGTCCGTTAACCTATTCTATCAGGCATAACTTTGTACTGGGTTCTTCGATTTGAATGTTTTTCATTTTAGTAGATGGGGTTTACCTCATATTTGGATTTTGAATGAAATTATCCACCCTTACGGGTGAAAAAATAGGGGATAATTGATTTTTCACTTGTGAACATTGGCACACACATATGAAGTTGACAATGACAGATCGCTACTGTCATTATTTTGTTCCACATCCGTCACAATCATTATATTCTATGAGAGGATGGAATGATATACAAAGTAATGAAATGAACTAACCAGAACAACAAAAATAATTTATATTACAACAAATAGTAAAAGTAGATAATAATATTATTTTACTGGTAATAGTTGAAGTAACGTGTGTAAGTAAGTATTTTGGAAGTAATAAAAAACAAGTAGGTAGTAATTAGTAGATTTCAGCCACAAAAAATTGAAAAATAAAAAGTTTTTAACAAAAAATTAAACCGACGATATACGAAACTGGAAAGTAAAAAATAAAATAAACCTTCTTAGTCTCAATAACTAAGCTCCTAAACTAATGTAAGTAACTAATTTTGAGTCGGCGCCAAACGAACAATCAACGAAGATCATTAAATTACTTCAAAAAATTATCAGAATGTCTCCGCGCAACTCGATGCCATCATTTTACGCCTTACCTATTTCATTTGCTGGTTTGTTTGGCGCCGACTCAAAATTAGTTACTTGCATTAGTTTGGGAGCTCAGTTATTGAGACTAAGAAGGTTTATTTTATTTTTTACTTTTCAGTTCCGTATTTCGTCGGTTTAATTTTTTGTTATTCACCTTTCAGTTCCGTATTTCGTCGGTTTAATTTTTTGTTAAAAAAATAGTTTTTATTATCAGAAGCAACCATGATAAATATCATTCACTTCCAACAGCGACGCAGCTATCATTTGCTTTGGAACCAAACTGATGGTAAACAAATTTAGTTTTCTAAATAAGATTTCATACGTGAATTGTTTGAAATTTTTGTAAATGATAGGATTAGGTATTGTTCGCAGTGCGATCGTGGAAAGAGTGGTCTATATCTACCTATCCACATTCCGCGATGAAAATTTATTGATTGCTTTTTTTATTTACCGTATGTTACGCCGCTGCTCTAGTCATTTATCGGCGAAGTTGTCTATACACGTTAACCGTATCCCAAGCGTCCTCTGCGAACATAAAACACTTCATTCCCTCCCAATATATCAACAAATTAGGCCTCCCACATACCAAACTCAAGCGAATACTGCACCTATGATAGTCCCCTCCTAGGATATCCGGGGCCGTTCATAGCGCATGGGACCAATGAGATTATATTCCACTCACTCATCTGCACCAAAGAAATAGAAAGTTTGTTTGCAATTATATTATGTGACGTACTATAGCATTCGTTTCAATTGACTGGAAGTCATGAGTGTAGACAAATACGCTAGATGAGGTGATATTGTTTCACTTTCTCTGTAGATTGGACTGTTTTTATTGGGACACTGATCTGAGAGCCAAAAAATAAGAAAAAGTATTAGAGATATCATTGAAACGATCGGGAAAATATCGAGACGTCTAGATACTCTATGAAGTTGTTGCAAAAAGGCCAGTAAATGCAATATGATATAAGTGCCGGAACCTCAAATAAATTCTCATTTTACGAACTCGGCGGATTACACCGTTATCTTCTGAAATAAAGGGTGTGAGTTTGACTCGCGCACCAAGGGTTCTGTGCTATCTGCTATTTGACATATCTCTCCCCCCACTTGAAATTCTCCAGACTGAAGACAAATACATCAATATTAATACACAAACTATTGATATTGAAATACACTTATCCTACATCTATGTCACACATTACTGGTGGATATTCACAAAACAAGCTCTACTTAGGTGGAATCCTCCTGGTATGTTAACCTAGTTTTCATATTTACTTCTCTTAATGATTATATTCAATTGCTCAAATATACAAACGTATAAATCACTACTGAAAGTATGTAATTATCATCATCGGAATAAAATTTAATTCGATTTTATTACAAACTTCGAACACAAGAGAAACATCAATTGAATACGGAAATAGAGATAATAATATAATAATAATAAGGTCTTTATTATTTTCAAGTAATATACATAGAGGTTGTTATATTGTAATATTATCCTGGAAATGGAAACATCTACTATGGAAATAAGTGACGGAAGTTCATGTTTCAGTAGCAGATGAGTCCACATCTGATTTTGAAAACATCATGTTCATATCTTCAAAGAAATCAGGGAGGTTCATATAGGTAAATAGCTTGTTTATCATCTCTAAGAAACTAAATGGTTGAATGGTGTACGTTTACCTATAATGACAAAAAATAATCTCAATTCTGCGGAGAAACATTTTTCAATACAGTATATTATATAACAAATAATAAAAATTCTCAAAGTCTTCTTATGAAAGTTCAATATGAATTGAACTAAAGGTTGGTAGGAAACAACTACTTTCCTGGCTAATACCACGCAGAATGTTGAATGATATCTGCTCGACATACATGCAATGATATAAATGAATAATACATTGCAAATGTTTCTTTATAAAAGACATGATTATGTTAAGTTCAAATCAGTCTCACCTAAAACCTATAGACCGGTCTTAGGCCTCATCAGTGTATGGCAGTCCCAGCCATATATTATATGATCGCGTTATGGTGAATTTCAAACGTAAAAAAGAGCCAACACTGGCGAATCTAGTTTGGCTACGCTAGCTATGCAAGTTGCTCGCAATCTGCTTACTCTCTAACTCAAAGATGATAGCATTAATACAAATTTTCAATTCAACCCAGATTATGGTTTCACATCATTCACCCAGTTATCCCTTCTCGATAATAAATGATCAGCATAAATAAGCACACTTACCACCTAATTAAGCAATGTTCGCAAATATTTTCACATAGCTGTAACAATGTACAAATACATATACAGATCTGAATAAAATATCGGCATATGTTCCAGTGGCAGTCGACCGGTACAAAATATAACAGATATACGCAATGGATAATCAAGTATGCAACTGGACCACTGTAGAATGTTGTGGTCCAGTTAAGTACTGATTATTCATCGGGTATAATATCTGTTATATATATATATATATGTATATATATACATGATGTTATTTAACTTCTTGCACAACCGCTAACAGTTGATAGTTCATCACAAAATGAAAATACTTTTTTCCTTTGAAGACCCAGAAAAAAAAAGAAGAAATATGTATTTCTTACCAAAACTGTTTTGCGTTTTTGACAAAATTTTTTTTATGGCATTATACATCCGTCATTCACAGGTGTGCAATAAGTTAGTTTACACCAAAGCTTATACACATATTTTCTCATAAAAAAACTTTAGTCAATTCGAGAAGTCAATATATTTTCTAGAATTGTTATTTATTGCGTAAAATGATTGCCAGAAGCTTAGGTAGGGGATTAAACGTTGCCAGAAGTCGGTCAAGTTGTAAGAATTTTTTAAAATTTGGTCGAGATGCAATTCTGGCTAAATAATGTTTCGGTATATACACTCTATTGCTTTTTTTAGATTGTCCCAGGGTAAGCTGTTTCATTTTTGATCGTGATTTATAAATTTCAATTTTACTTGAATTAATTGATGAAAAGGGTTCGGATTTCGGTATATAGAAATTCGGTGTGATTTCGGCGTCAAATCAGCTCATACAGTGCGGCTTTGATAGTCTCCTTGTTGACTTTTGAACGGTTCGACGTAGAACAATGAAAAAAAAGGTATTGTATGATATCACCGATAATGATTTTCGAAATAAAAGACATTGTGATTGCCCGATAGATGGCGCGGGGGGTAACATCAATTTCAAAATTTTAAATAGCATGAGCGGTCATGTGGCACATCGTTGAAAAGATAATTCAATTCTCTTTCCGAACATCATTTTTTCCGTTGATATGTGACTTTGCGGCTTCTTATTGTCCCCCCAACCCCCTATATTTTTTGAACGGTTCGACGTAGAACAATGAGAAAAAGAGATTGTATCATATCACCGATACAATTTTTTAAATAAAATATATTGAGATTGCCCGATGGATGACGCGGGGAGGGGGGCGCACATAAACTCCAAAATTTTAAATAGCATGGAGGGTCACGTGGCACATCGTTGAAAAGATAGTTCAATTATCTTTCCAACTGTATGACTGTTTTTATCTTTTTGTTGATTTGTTTTTTCCCAATGTGTATTTGAAATGTCAAGCATAAGTGCGGCTTTTTATAGTCCCCCCCCTCCTGCTAAACTTTGAATGGTTCGCCGTAGATCAATGAAAAAAAAAGTATTAAATAATATCACCGATGCTACTTTTTGAAATGGAAGACATCGTGATTACCCGATAGATGGCGCGGGGGGCATCAACTTGAAAATTTCAAAAATCATGGGTGGTTATGTGGCTAATCGTTGAAAAGACAAGTTAATTTCCTTTCCAACCATATTTTTTTCTTATTTCGCTCATATTTTATAACAATATGCATTTGAAATGTCGGATATAACAAAAAACACAACTGTTATATAGGATTTTTATTTATTGAGAATAAGAAGCAAAACTGTTGTGAATTAACGAATTATGTGTTCAAAATGTCCGCCGAATGCTTCTTGACAATAAAATATTCGATTCGAATAATTTTCCCGAACATTATGTAATATATCTGCAGATATACCAGCACACACCCGTGTTATTCGTTGTTTCAGTTCTTTCAAAGAGTCGGATTGTAGTTCATACACTTTTCATTTCATGTAACCCCACAGGAAGAAGTCACAAGGTATGAAGTCTGGTGATCGTGCCGTCCATTCGATTGGTCCACGGAGTCCAATCCATCTCATATGGTACCTTAAATCCAGATACTCTTGAACTTGACGTTGGAAGTGAGGGGGGCCCTGCTGAAAAGTAATGTGTTCCTGGAATTCGTTCTCATTTTCTTCTAATATTTGGAGTATGAGTGAATCGATCGTTTCTTGTAGCATCTCCAGGTTTAAATTACCCTTCAATTATTCTTCCAGAAATGAAGGACCTACAATATGGTTTCCCAGAATTCCTGCTCACACATTCAGTTTCTGTGGGAACTGCGTGTGACCTTTTCGAAAGATATGGGGGTTTGTGTCACTGCAGTACTGCACATTTTTAACCGACGAAATAAAAAAGGTGGATGTTCCCTAGTCGACGCCTATATGTTTTTTTCCATGTATGACCAGGCATATCTTTTCACAGAGTAGTTCGATTTCAATGATTCTTTCTTCATTGGATAGGGTGTACTTCGAAGTTGGTCCCATTTGAATTTAAAAAAAAAATCTGCCCCTAAGAGTAGTAAAGTGAAGGATATTATATCGTTCACCCTCTGAATTTTGGTTCGTTAACCGATTCTTTATACTGGGTTGTCCAATTCGGATGATTCTTTTTTTATAAGATAGAGTATACCTCATAGTTGATCATATTTGCATTCAAGATGGAATAACTCACCTCTATGGGTGGAAAAATAGGGGATGATTGATTTTTCACTTGTGAACATTGGCACACATATGTAGTTGACATTGACAGATTGCTATTGTCATTATTTTTGTTCTTCTACATCCGTCACGATAATTACATCCTATGAAAAGATGGAACTATATACAAAGTGATGAAATAAACTAACCGGAACTACCAAAAATAATTTATATTATATAACAATAAATAATTAAAGTAGATAATCATATTATTCAACTGTTGATAGTTGGGGTAAGGTCGGTTAGTATTTTGGAAGTTATCAAAGAGTAAATAGGTAGTAATTAGAAGATTTAAGCCACAAAAATTTGAAAATAAAATTTTTTTAACAAAAAATTAAACTTAAAAACGGAACTAAAAAGCAAAAAATAAAATGAACTCTCTAAGTCCTAATAACTAAGCTCCTAAACTAATGTAAGTAACTAATTTTGAGTCGGCGCCAAACAAACAATCAACAAAGATCATTGAATTACTCCAAAAAATCATCAAAATGTCACCGTGCGTCTCGATTACATCATTTCACGCTTTACCTCACGCATTTGCTTGTATGTTTGGCGCCGACTCAAAATTACTTACATTAATTTAGGAGCTTAGTTATTATGATTTAGAAGGATTATTTTATTTTTTTGTTTTCAGTTCCGTTTTTCGTCGGTTTAATTTTTTGTTATGTGTATTCACGTTTCCGTTGATAAAAAGTACTTTCATCTGGAAAACAAATAATTTTAATGTAATTGCGGTTCCCAGCTATATTTTCTGTCTGTCTGGGTCATCTTCTGTGAGTTGGTGTAATATTACCAACTTGTATGGATGGAATTTGTGTTTCTTCAAATATTTTTTTACTGTCGATTTCGGTACGTCAATCGCATTTGCTACAAGTGAGGTACTTTGTTGAGGATCAACTACCATTTCGGCAATTACCGAAACCGTCTCCTCCGAAATTCATTTTCGTTCAGGTCCACGCTCTATGAACAGTGCCAGTTCTGTTGACTTTTTTAACCAGTTCCCTCAAATACTTTCGAATTATTGGATGTTCAGGAAATTTTCCATAAAAAATTATCTCTGCTGCATGGTAGTTCTCACGGGCCTCACCAAAAATGTCTTCGGCTTTCTCTTCGATAGGACGTACACGAACCATGATAATGTTTCAAATTCAAAATAATACTAGTAGATGTAGATTGAAACTCTTCTTCAAATACAAATGCCATAATATGAAGAGCAGGTAAGTTATGATATGAACACTGTTACATTAAAAATTCTTAAACATCGACAAAATAATCCAATTTCATAATGGGCATTTTTAAGTTACTGCTTGATTATCAGTTTACTGAATCCGGTAAATGATACTCCTTATAATTATGATCATTAAAAATAAATGAGTTGGGTATTATTCTGGTACAATCTCTTGAGAAGGCTATAAAAGGCTATTGTATATCGAAACACATCTCGTGGTTTCATAAACCCAGTTTAGTGGAAATAATTCATTGAATTGAGTGTCTTTTGTTTACTTCAATAGGGATTTATCTCAACTATCGGCCGCATTAATCCAAAAAAATTGGATTACTTTATGGATTCGATACTTCTAACTAATTAAGCTATCAAATAATGATTTTCTTGACAATAAAATATTCCATTCGAAAAATTTTCCCGAACATTATGTAATATATCTGCAGATATACCAGCACACACCCGTGTTATTCGTTGTTTCAGTTCTTCCAAAGAGTCGGATTGTAGTTCATATACTCTTGATTTGATGTGACCCCACAGATAGAAGTCACAAGGTGTGAAGTCTGGTGATCGTGCCAGCCATTCGATTGGTCCACGAAGTCCAATCCATCTCATATGGTATCTTAAATCCAGATACTCTGGAACTTGACGTTGGAAGTGTGGAACTTGACGCTAGAAAGTAATGTGTTCCTGGAATTCGTTCTAATTTTCTTCTTGTATTCGGAGTATGCGTATATCGATCGTTTTTCCGTAGCATCTCCAGATATAAATGACCCTTCAAGTTTTCTTCCAGAAATGAAGGACCTACAATATGCTTTTCCAGAATTCCTGTCCACACATTCAGTTTCTGTGAGAACTGTGTGACCTTCTCGAAAGATATGGAGGTTTGTGTCACTGCAGTACTGCACATTTTGTGTATTCACGTTTCCGTTAAAAAAAAGTACTTTTATCTGAAACACAAATATTTTTAATGTGATTGCGGTTTCAACCAGTTTCCTCAAATACTTTCGAATTATTGGATGTTCAGGGAATTTTTCATAATAAAATTATCTCTGGCCTCACCAAAAATGTAGATTGCTCCAGCTTTATCTACGATAGGACGTACACGAACCATGATAATAATTCAAATTCAAAATGATACTAGTAGAAGGAGAATGAAACTCTTCTTCAGATACCAATGCCATAATATAAAGAGCAGGTAAGTGATGATATGAACACTGTTACATTAAAAATTCTGAAACATGAACAAAATGATCCAATTTCATAATGGGCATTTTCAAGTTACTGCTTGATTATCAGTTTACTGAATCCGGTAAATGATACCCCTTCTAATTATGATCATTAAAAATGAATGAGTTGGGTATTATTTTGGTACAATCTCTTGAAAAGGCTATAAAAGGCTATTGTATACCGAAACACGTCTCGTGGTTCCATAAACCCAGTTTAGTGAAAATAATTCAGTGAATTGAGTTTCTTTTGTTTACTTCAATAGGGATTTTCCTCAACTATCGGCCGCATTAATCAAAAAAATTGGATTACTTTATGGATTCAAAACTTCTACCTAATTAATCTTTGAAACGAACTCGAAAATGAAAAATCATTTAAGTAATGAATCGTCCTCTATTGACCGTATTCAGTGTTACTCATCGCAATTGTGATTCCGTAGAACAACCATGGTTGAAACTATAATTGAATTACCTTTCCAACGGTGACCAACTCGACCTCTATGCGTTTCGAAATTTTTAAGTTGTTATGCCACCAGCAGCGCCCTTTGTCGAGTAATTGTAATGTTTCTTCTCTCAGAAAGTAGGATCGGTGATACCTTCAAAATATTTGTTGTTCCATTGTTTTCTATGAAACCGTTCAAAAGCTATCGATTCAAGGAAACCATCCAGATCCGCACTTATGCTTGGCATTCCAGATGCACATTGTGAAAGAACGAATCAACGAAATGATAAGAACAATTGGATGGTTGAAAGGAGAATTGAACTATCTTTTCAACGATATTCTACAGGACCCACCATGCTATTTAAAATTTTGTAGTTGATGTGCCCCCCGCGCCATCTATCGGACAATCACAATATATTTTATTCCACGAAGAGTAGTACCAGTGATATTATACAACACTTTTTTTTATTGTTCTACGTCGAACCGTTCAAAGGTTAACAGGGGGGGGCGATAAAAAGCCGCACTGTATATTTTACCGAACGAATTATATTTCGCCCGTTGAAGATATAAAACAATGTTGCTAATTCTATCATCTGAGAATGTTCAACATATCACCGTTGATTCAACTCTGTCAAGTCGGCAGAATGCAAGAGAAGCCAGCGTGGACTTTGACTTAGATCACTCATCGTGTGGGGAATTTGTTACCAATGAAAATTAAAATTATAGCGTCGCTTGGTTTGTGGACCGGAATCTGGAAAGGTTTTACCGGGAGTCGTTGGTTATAGCCGGGCCTCGGATTGATCACGGGTCGTCACCCGCGGGCGATCGCGCCAGCGATGACTGAGAATGGTTGTTCCACTGATGTTTGGCTTTGCTAGAAATATAAGAATACCGGGCTACGAATTTGCAGCGGAAAGCCGATTTTGGGCTAGTGGCTAGCCGGAGATCGACGAAAATATTTCTCCGAAACACTGGTTCCATAGGAGAACCTTCGCGAATAAATAGCTTGAAACTTTGGTTTCAGTCGTCAGTTCGGGAGACTAGTTGTTAAAATTACAAATTTAATTCAAGTGTCCATAGGAGGTTACGAGGGAAATAGAAAGAATATCCGAAACAACGACAAAAAAGGGGAGATACGATGGTGAGTTGCTGGCTTGTAGGGAAAACGGTAGAACCTAACTCAGAGCATTGCTCAGCTTATTGGATTACCGGGTGAACTCTTGCTGCAAAACGCATGATAAAATTTAGGTCACTCTAAACGCGAAACGAAACAAGGAAATATGAACTCTTTTGTTTAGAGTAACACGAAATGTTGGATTTTAGATATTGGCTTAAAGCTATAGGTTGTTCTCTGGCTATTCTCACAGGGGTAGCGATCTCAGTTTTTTATTGATTTTCGTATTGACATGATTTTATTTTGACCCTCACTGAGATGTACTATATTTTGAATATTTTTACTGATAAATGTATTGAAGTTATTTTGTGTATCATTCGAAATTATAGTTGAGAAAGAAATACATTGAATTCAATATAAGAGTCATCTTAATTAAGAAGTAAAGTTTTTTTCAATACATCTAGAGAAATTTAACTTGAAGAAATAGTACGATTTTATTTAAAAAAAAAGTTTATTTGAAAAAGATCTCACATAATGAGCCGACGGCCGAATTGACGTTCTAGAGACTAATTCTGACTAAGGAAATAGAGACCAGTGCCTACGTGACAGCAGCTGCCCTTATAATATGAAAATATTATATGTAGAAACATTCATATTCATTTTTCGGAAAAGAGAGTGTGACTATACTTTACTCGAGGAGTTGAGATAAGCTTTTTGTTCCACTGGAACTGGTTATGAATTTGATTCAATACTGGTAATATTATTGATTGCAGATCAGTGCATGAATTTGTTTTATGGTATTTCTGATATTTGATGCAAAAAATATGAAATTGATATTGGCATTTTTCGATTAGGGCAATTGATTGGAGCCTAATAATGGTACTGTTGTTGATTGCTGGTTTCGGATTTTAGTATTCATTGATATTTGACATCTGAAAAATAAGTTGATTGGACAATTCTCGAGTGATTGGAAGAATTTGGTGTGTTTTTATAAAAATGTTACCAGCGACGTGGATGTAGATGATCAATCAGAGCACATGATAATGTTAATAAAATCCTATTTTTACCCTCTAGTGAGAATATATGATTTTCCAAGTAATATATGAAAACGATTTAACAGATTATTGTAGTTATTTATACTTTTCTGTTATTTATACTTATCATTCGTTTTGTCTACTCGAAATCTATTATCAATTAATTAAATGTTTGAATAATATAAAAATAAATTAACAATACTATATAAAAGTATTTAAAAAAATGGCGGCTTCAGTATGACAAACGAGATTTGTGTTTATTGTCCGATTCGATTCAAAATTGGTATGTGGGGGTTTTCAGGGTCAATGATGTAACGATATATCTGTTAAATTTCTTATTGATATGCTCTATGCTCGAGATTAATTTATTGAATTGAATTTATTGAAAATCTTAGCGACATCTAACCGTGGGTAATGGAACAATCATTACGGCTAGGGAAGAAGAACTGTCGCAAAGAATCTGGCAGTACGATGATATTTAAGGCGATGAGCATGGGATTCTCGTCCCTTTTTCTGATCTTTCGGCAGATATATGGTTATCTGAAGCTAGTCGGCCATTAATTAATAGAGTAGAATATGTCATGTTGAAATAATTTATTAATTAGAGCATTTTCCTTTCTCCGCGAATATGATTTCAAATCAGTGAATAGTGTATGATGTCAGGGAGGTACGTATTGAGAACTATGTTTGGACCAAAGATATTTTAAATATTCAATTCAAATGATTTCCAAGAGAACGTCAGATAATTTTCCACAAAGGAAGTATCTGAAGTTATCTACGCATTTTGTTTAAGAAAACAGTGATTTAATTTATTTAGGTCAATCCGACTGAAAATAGCAGTGTCGTGCACTATATATTTTTGGAGAATTTTGTTAGAATTATGAAATGCCACATGTGGTATGTCCGATTGAATTGAAACATCCGTGTTTGGTCTTAACAGGTTGAATTGCTTGTCCTGACAAGGCTTTTAGATTTAAGTGGGTTTCACAAATATATGATATCACCTACGCTGTATTTGGTATGATATAGTTGGAGGAAATATATATATATATATTTTTCATGAATTTATATATATATTTTATCTTTGGTATGGTTCCATATTTGGTGACAATAATCACCGAGCTGTGATTTTGATGTGGTTGAAGTGATCATATATATATATATATATATATATATATATATATATATATGATCACTTCAACCACATCATCATTTCATCATCATCATTTCATGTATGAATGTGGTACTTGGAATTTGGAATTTTCTTTGAATTTTTAGAAGAAGTATTTGACGGCTGGTCAAACATTTATTCTCATATACCTTTCTTGAATATCGCTGAAATTGAAATCATTTTCGTAAATCAAATTCAACAAACTTGATTGTGCCAAATTCAGATTTTTAATTCTTGATAACGAATTATCTTGGCTGCTCAAGATCAGAGAAAAAATCATATTTTCCATATATAAAGCAAAGATCAATTTTTATTAATTCATAAGAATTATTGAAAATAATTCTTCAATTTCAGTATTGGATATTACTCATTTGTATACTCAATTAATTTTAAGTAATAATCTCTTGATGAGATTACACTCAATTGTAACAACAATGAGTTGAGGAGTGCATTGAAAATATTCCAAGTTTCCAAAAGTAGAATTTTTGTATATCAAATTCTGACACAAACAATATTGTTCTTTATGTTGAATTGCTGAGAACACAGTCAATGGACCAGAAGCTGATGCTTGTGTTCACCTGATCGGTCGCCCAGCAGCTATAAGTACCCCCTGATTGCGGGCGAAACCACTTCGTAAAGTCTAGCTAAGTGCTAGACAAAGAAAATACAATCAAGGTACATCGACATCGAAAAAAAACCGACAGATTCAGCAAACAAAACAATATTAGTTTTATTACATTGGATTTAAAAATAAATTTTGCATTCAAATGTTAAGGAATTGGAAAATGCAAATTTTGTAAATAGATTGTTATAAGTTGGTATTTGTTTCATTGTTGTAGTTATTCACAGTTATTTAATTGATGTGCAATCATTATTGAATAGGGAATTTGGATTTTTGTCCTAGTTTAAATAAAAATTCTGGCGTCCATTGGAATTCACAATTTCTAAAACTCTGCTTGAAACATTAAAAATTTGAAACTAGCAAGGCGGTCCAAAGAACTCCACACCGCCCTTTACTGAATAGTCTGGGCATTTTATTACAACGAATAACTTGTATTCTTACTACAAAGATTATGAATTTCCTGACAAAATTCATAAAATCAGAATGGCGGCTTCAAGATGTCCGACGATTTATGTGATTATGGTCCGATTCTATTCAAAATTGGTATGGGGGGGGTTTTCGGGGTCGGAGATTATGAATTTTCAAAATTCACAAATTCAAGATGGCGGCTCCAAGATGGCGAACGAGTTTTGTAATTATGGTTCGATTCGATTGAAAATTGGTATGTGGGTGTTAGGGATTTTTGGGGTCGAAGATCATGAATTTAGTCGAAAATTATTGATTTTTTGTCAAAATTCATAAATTGAAGATGGCAGCTCTAGGATGACGAAAGAGTTAATCTTTAGATGGTCTCTTCGTTGAAGAACTAGATAACTTACAGAACCCTAAAAGATAACAAAACATAGATTAACTTCACTGAAAAGTACAAAACAAAGATTATTATTCAAAACCTTAAAACAGTTATTCAAAATAATATTGCTTTGATGTGACGTAGTTATTCCGGAGTTATAGATTCAAAAGCTTGTCGCATCTGTATTCGAAATGAAAACTTTGCGCGACAAGCTCTTGAATCTATAACTCACGGAATAACCTACGTCACACATCCAAAGCAATTATTTTGTACTTTTTAGGGTATTTGAATAAAAGCTTGTTTTTAAAAAGGTTTTTTTCATCAATAATTTTATTTATGTCTAAATTCTGCACCCCAGCAGGTGAAAACTACCCCTAGTATGAAACAGGTTATAGGAGAATGGAATTTTGCATGAGCGTTACATTCCAACTACTGAAAGGGGATTTCTCAAAATTTGAATACTATGGAATATGAACCACGCCATGAATATTTGAATAATTTTCATCTATGAATATTCGAATCAATAATCAAACTTACCTTACATGAGTACTCTATTCGTGATTCTGCTTGCGATAGAAGCTTTCCTCTGATAATGTTATTTTTCATTCGAACAAAACAAGTGGGACCCCTGAAAGACTATGAAACATTACAAATTTAGGTTTGAGAAGGAAAGTATCATTTCAGATTTCTTCATTCAACGGTTCAACGGTGGGAACAGTATACAGGGTGTCCCAGAACTGCCTCTTTTTCTCTTGAGAATGTGTAGAAGCCCTTGAAATATCACCAGTACTTCATTTTTTTTTCTAAAATCCTTCATTACTAAGTTAAGGCACTCGGAGTTACAAAATTAAAAAAGTTTCTCTTTGATAACTTTTCAACTAAATACTGAAAATTAACCAAATTTTGGTGAAACAAATTAATTCCTTTGTTGAGGTTACATACATGAGTCAGTTGCTTTGCTACAAAGTCAGGAAAAGACCGCCTCTCATGGTCCACACTTCGAAACTTTGAAATGATTAAGATTTCTCAACTATACAAGGTTTCCTAGAAGATTTTCTGAAAGAAAGTACTAATGTGTGAAGCCGATCGAAGCAACTATTTCTGATAAAAATGCACTTTTATTCGACGACATCCAACCTGAGACGTCACCATTATTTGAAAAGTTTTTTTTTTCGATTACAATAGAAATAACGAGTAAATCCTCTTACAAATTTAATAATGCAAACACTTCTACCTGATAGCGTGAATATCAATCGTAATCTCAAGAGAAACAAAATGGAAAATCATTTGCATATAATACAAAAAGGGAGAAAAGCTCTTTGGCTGGTTAGTTTTAACGGGTAAAAGAAGTTCAACTCGCGAAGGGAGAAACCGTAGTATTGCGGTCCAGTTCTCATTCCAAAAGGAACAAAGAGAGCATTTTCCTCAGTAGGTTTTTTTATCCCAATTTGTCGTAGATTTAGAACATATGAAAGACAAGATTAAATTAGCATCGCTCTCTGAACAGACCAAATCCTGACTAGAGCCTCAAGGGCTCTACCGAGAAAAGGAATCGCTGCCTTGACCAACATCATCAACGCAGTGCTCAGGAGACACTTTTCACGACCATGGAATGAAGCCACGGTCATCATGATCCCTAAACCCAACAAGAACCCCGTGATCCCGCAAAACCACCGACCCATCAGCCTCACACCCTCGATGAGCAAAGTGGCAGAGCGAGTCATCCAGAGAAGATTGGAACCACTAACCGAAGAACTCAACGTCCTACCAGACGAGCAGTTCGGCTTCCACAGGGACACTCTACGGAAATACAGGTCCTGAGGATAGTGGACTTCGCCGTAGCAGGCTTCAACCTGGGCAGACGACACCATCACACAGGAGCCTTATTCATAGACGTTTCCAAGGCCTTCGACAGGGTCTGGCACGATGGCTTGATCATCAAAATGACAGACCTCGGATACCCCACTCCCATAGTGAAGCTGATAGACTCATTCCTCCGCGGACGGCGGTGCCAATGTAAAGTTGGCACCGACTTTTCAGCAGTAAAGACCCTAGAAGCAGGAGTACCGCAAGGCGCAGTCCTATCTCCACACCTGTTCTCCATCTACACGGCGGACATCCCGAAGCCTGAAAACAACTTCAACAAACTAGCGCTGTACGCTGACGATACAGCACTAGTGGCCAGATCAGTGAACGCAACGCCTGTAACCCTGTACCTGCAAGAACAAGTAGACAAGCTAGAGGACTGATTCAACCTATGGAAAATCGAGATCAACGCCTACAAGAGCCAAGTCACACTATTCACCAGAAGACGAACAACACCATCAGGGCATATCGTCGTGAACGACCAATGAATCCCATGGGCAAACGAAGCCAAATACCTAGGAGTCACCCTGGACAATAGATTGACATTCAGGCAGCAAGGGGATCAGAGGCTTGGACTAGCGAAAGCGGGAAAACACACAAAAATCACGACAACAAGGGGCTTGAAGCACTCAAAGGCTGACTTCATACCACAGGAGGTACGATTTCAATCTTGCAAACGTGCCAATTTTCGAGTTGAGGACCGCTCCAATGCGGAGCGTAGGAGGAAGGCAAGTGAAGAGTAAATCTCGTTCACACATAATGTGAAGGATTTACTATCCATGCGCACTCAACCTTTAGGGGGACTTGGTGTGTGTGCATCGCTTCTCTTGTTCCTGCTTTGTGCTCGTAAGGCTTGTGCCTGCCGTGGGCCTGTAGGGCTCTCATTTCTGCTGTACTTCCGAGGTGTAATCAGTATTCGTCCGTACCGTTTACAGAAGCTTTGAGGTATCCGTGAGTGAAAAACTTGATTGTGTTCAAAGTAAATCCGTAGGTACGATATTTTTTTGGTCCGATTGACAAATTTGGTGAAATTTGAATATTTGGATATTCATAATTTTATCTTGGCTGCTCTCAAGTTTGAGTTCATTGTACTATTGAAACTCCCAGCAATTTGGTGGTGCTCAAAGTGAATTATTTACGATAACTTTCGATCAATAAATTTAGTGAAGTGTAAATATTTTTTTCAAGAACATGTATTAATTTTTCTTCGAATTTTATTTTAGCTCACGCAGATGTTTCATAGTGGGGTGCCATTCAGAATAATTTGGTAATGAGTCGCATATATAATTGTTAAATTATGTTATCAGTTGTTTGAGTTCAGGGAAAACGGCTCACGAAAACAAATGACGTGGAAGATTACATCATTTCGAATTGTGAATTTCTGTTAGTTTGGCATGAGTTCAGGGGAAACGTCGAACTGAATCCACTGTCGCGCAATATTACGTCATTGTTATTATTGTGAACTTGGGTAAGTTCGTACAGGATAAGCATTTTTACATAATCACCATTTTTCTTACCGGTGTTTGAGTTCAGTGAATAACCAAATTCGAACAACGGATACGATATATAACAAGTCATAGTTGCCCAACAAAATATTTGCAGAGCAAAGGTTTCAAGTTACAAAATACCGGGATTTTTCAGAATATTTTTCATTCTCCGATTCTTGAAGGTGAATTTGTAAATATCCTTTTTTTTGTTGCTTCACTAAGTGACTTATATTTTAATTTCTATGGAAAATAACTTTGATGCCTCGCAGTCTGTAGCCAAGCCCAGTAGTTAAAACAAAGGAAAATAAAACAGTTGGTTGAGTTCAGGGAAATCGCCGAACAAAAACAACTCTCGAGAAATATAAAATCATTAGGGAAATTGAAGTATTACCAGATGGGCCTAGAATAAAGAGCTGCGTGAAGTATCAAAGTTGGGGTTAGTTCGAATGTTGTGCTCAAGGAATAACCGAGTGGAACATGAAAAGTATATGTTTGAGAGAAAGAAGGGTTTCATTTGGAAAGGAAAAGTTAATTGCCATAACCTAGAAAAATCACTTTCTGAATCCTCCTCGTAACGCAATTTCAGCAAGATTTGAAAGATCTTGATAACCGTTAACCCAAAATTACAGGGCAATATATTGTTCCTGAAAATGGAGTTATGGTTTTAATTTTTGTAATCTCAGAATATTATTTTGGTAATACCGATTTACCAGCAGTGTAAATATTCGTGTGAATTTTTCGTAACATAGGGATATTGTTTCCGTAATACGGATTTACCCACAGTATACATATGTATAGTGGTTATTATACATAAGTAAGGCTGCCAGACCGAAGTTGATTCAATATTTTTTACACGCTGAATTTACTGTGGAAAGCACCTTCCCATTTCAGGCATATAAATCATTGACTCAGAAAAGTCACGAAACGAAGTTTCAGATGTAGTGTGAAGATACCTCTGTCTATCTGCTAGGGTGGAGACGGCTCTGTCTGTCTTTCTGTGGATATAAATGCAACCGGTGCCCGGTATCAAATATTGTAATTGAAGATTACAGTCTTTTGAAGGGTACATAAAGTGTCAAAATACCATATATCCATCTGTTGCTACCGTGGTGCGTGGATTAAACCACTATGGAATCTGACGCCCATGATTCAAAGTTGAAATAGTAACATATTTCCTGTATAGTACTCTGGCGTTATGAATAACGTCTCCTTCTAGGGACCGTTCCAGCCGTGGACCCTAGAAAAACGCGTTACACTTTGTAACGACGGGGTTCAAGGAAAAAAGTCGTTTGGAGTACGGGTGATATATTGACCCCATCTATACTTCCCCAGCTTTGAAAATTTTTCCAATTCATATAGTGGTGACCGCTCGGGTTGGATATCGAATAAAAGTGGATTTTTATTGAAAATGGTTGGTTTGATCGACCTCACTTTTATTCAGAAAATTGTCCAAAAAACCTTGTTTTGATGAAAAATATTGAAAAATATCAGTCATTTCAAAGTTATTGGGGTGTGAACTATAGGGGGCAGTCCGTTCACTTGGAAAGTAATGAAAGAAATACATTTTTCATTTTGTAACTTCGAGGGCCCGTAACTCAACAATGAAGGAGTTTAAGAAAAAAACCTGTATGAAGTACTGGTGATATATTGACCCCATTTATACATTCCCGAGAGGAGAAGAAAAAGTCCTGAGACACCTTGTATATACATTTGATATTTGGCTACATTTATATGCACGTATTCGAGGTTATAATAGAATTTCATCCAATTAAATAATAGCTCACTAAGAGTGTAAGTCGATAATGAGTTATATACCTGGAGCTGATGCCCAAAAATGCCAACGCATTTGCTATAAGATGGGTCAAATTACATATTTAATGAAAGGGAAATGAAGGTCATAACTCTGGTAGTGGATACGTTATCGCAGGACCAAGTAGGATAAAATCGGGTTTCAAACGATTTCATACAAAAAAATCTTGCATTTTTTGGTAGTTTATGCGAAATGAATCGGAGGAAGCAAAATGCCATAATCATGCGGTGTCACTTACAGCCATACCAATCGAAACAGGTAAGTTTTTGTTTTTTTTTTCTAAACGATCCTTTAGGCTCATTTTTATTCCAAATGATTCGTTTGAAGTCCACATTCACGAAAATCACCTCGCCTTACGGGTATAAATAATCGCAATACTTCCGTAAAGTAGTCGATTTATTGAAACTTTTTTCTTTCACCATAAGTATGGCACAACTCTTTCGAGGCATATTCTTATATCAACTTTCGAAAAATCAAAACACCATACTGTAACAGATCATTTCATATTACTTCTTTCCCCACATCTGCGAGAGTGGCAGCCTTCAGCATCATCGTCACAGTATGGGGTATTTATTTTCAGGTACAATCATACTGAAGTAAACTGAATGCACTGATGTAATACAGAAGTGAATAATTTTACCGTCAAAACGGTATGGCGTGGCGATTTTCGTGAATATGTACTTTTATTTGAAATAAAAATGAACCTGTAGCAATTCGTTTGGAGAAAACTTACCTGTTCGATCCATAGTGCGGGCTGTGAGCGACACCTCCTGAGTATGGCATTTTGCTTCCGCCAGATTATTTTTCATAAACTACCGAAAAATACAAAATTTTTTGTGTAACAAATCGTTTAAAACCCGTTATTTATCCGACAAGTTCGCTACTTGGTCCTGCGATAACGTATCCACTACCAGCGCTATGACCTCCATTTCCCTTTCATTAATTATGTAATTCGACGCTCCAAGGGTCGCCCTACTTTTTGGGCATCTGCTCCAGGCCTATTATTTCTCACCGTGCATTTTGCCTATGCAGTAAATGCATTTTAAAGGAGATTTGTTCATCCCAACCATCGTTTTTACCACCTGAATTATGACTTTGGCGTTCTGAGGTCTTGAAAGAGGAATAATGTGTCGAAAATGAGTAAATTTTGACTTCTTGAAGTAATTTTTCCTCTCTACTAGGTTGAGTATCATTTCATGTATCTATAACATCAGTTGGGTGATAATGTCTGTTAGGGGAAATACTTGTTTTCTGAAGAACATTTTCTCGAAAATAATAAAAATAGTATTGTGATCAAATTATAGGAAATTCCTCCTAGTTGTAAAATAGTCACAACTCTTACTGCGAAACCTTATATAGACAATATATAACAGAAAAAGTCAAGTGGTTGCTGCAGACAGTATCCCCAAGCCAAAACTTGAATTTTCAAATGGGTCCCTAGGCAAAAACTGGAACTATCCAAAAATTTGCATGGAACGATGTATTAATTAGATGTACGAATAGTTTAAATTTCTGAATGGTCATGAGTTTAGAGATATAATACGGTAGTTCAATTAATAATTCACTTTCTCTGTGGAATGGACTTTTCCATTGTTACGCTCGAAAGTCGAGATCGTTAGAAAAAACATTGTGATTACCTTTTATTTATTGTAGGTAAATATTTCGGATTGAAATACTTCGAATTATTCGTTGGTTCCGCTACTATAGAAAAGTAAATTGAAAGAATATGATGCGAAAGAAGGAACAAAAGTATAAATTCCATTCATAATTGGGTTTTTGTTGAAAAAAGATTAATTCTGATAGCTGAAAAGATCAATCCTACCAAAAGAAGTTCTATGTACAAAAAAAGGCCTTGATTATGTGAGTTCGAACGTAGAAAATAGAATAAACTATTTTTTGAGTCGAACTTTTTTTGTCAAATTCGTCAGAATTTTGAGAACCGCGGAACAGCGCAGTTTTGGTAGGTAATACATATTTTTTTATATTTTGCGCTGTGCTTGAGGCTGTGAATGGCGTAAATTGGCTCTAACAAGTGAATAACAGCACTGATAACACAACTGAATCAGGGTTTGCGAAAATGGCACATGGGCCTCTAGTCGCTAATAGTACTAGTGAAACCATTACAACGTAGTAGTCTGTGAAAAATAGTTTAAGTCTCTAAAAAATATGAGCAATGGCCCATTCGATTTCAGATGCAATTCTGAAAAAAATTTTTTTTATTTTTGACGAAAATTCAATTGTTATAACAAAAAACAAATGAAAAAAAATTGGGTTCAGTTTTTTTTAAATAACTCAAAACTATGACCGATAGCAAAAATCGGATGAAATATTCTTCAAGAAAAGGAAATTTTGAATCAAAAAGTTCCGACTCATGGAACTCTAGCTCCATTATTTATAATTTTGATTTAACGCAGAAAATGGAGCTCTGCGCGATCGCCACGGCATGCGCTCTGAAGAGAGTAAACCAAATAAAAATTTTTTTTATAGTATTAAATATCAATTAGAAAATTTGAATGAATTATGGTATGTTTTTAATACTAGAAAGAACAAGGTCCCTTTGGAAAAAAAAGTAGTTCATTTTTCAACAACTCAGGCATTTGGCAATTAGTCGTTATTTTTCTGACCTGGGTTTTCATAAAAACAGGGCATGAGTGTTTGAATAATTGCTCTAAAATATTTTCGCTTCCTGGACACGGTCCCTGTAAACCAAACCATAAATTTTTTCGAGAATTTCTCCATTTCATTATATGTATTTGATTAAGGCTGCAAAAGGCAATTATTTTGGAGTCTACAGGGTGGCTCAAAAAAGTGTGACATATCAAAGTTGTGTTTTTTTAAATGGAACAACCTGTATTTTTTTATGAAAATGCTAGGTACAATTGGAAACTAAATAACTTCGAAATGTATAGAAATCATCCCTTCGAATTCTGACCAAGCATAAAAGAGGTTTTGGGCTATTGATTTCGATAGAACCCGTTTCTCAATATTATACAGAATGTTCAAAAATCATTGTCACTTTATTATAATTTCGGACAAAGTTAACTTTGTTTTTTCAAATAGAACATCCTGTATTTTTTTGGTCTGAACAATATAAAATTCAATTATCTTCCATTTCATTTCGGGGTTCCCTATACCTAACCTAAATAGTTTTTCAGATATTGGCTTCTTCAAATAGTAGTTCAATGCATTCTTTGAATCAAGATAGCTTTGAAACGACATTTATTCAACTTGTTGAAAGAATTCTTATTGACAGTTATTGTGTGTTACATTCACGAATTATTAGCGTCGAAAATAAAAACTTATCCCATTCAAGAGCGGATAGATATGATTTTAGCGATTGGTGAGTGTTTAGAGATTGCCTTTGGCGTCGAGGGTGTATGCCCAAAATTATCCAGACCGGAATCATCCAAACAAGTTGGTTTTCGAACGATTGCTACATCAATTTCGTAGGACTGGAAGTGTAGCTTATGAAAAGGCAAATAGACCAAAACCTATCATTGAAAATGAGAAAAATGAATTTCTTAATATGGAATCAATCATAGAAAACCCTCATACGAGTCAACGTAAGATCGAGAAAGATACAGGGATAAGCAGACGGAGCATTTCTAGGGTAATAAAAAAATACAAATTTCACTCGTACTATATTCAGATGCACCAGGAATTATATGAAATAGACTTCCATCGACGAATCGAATTTTGTCTATGGGTTCTGGACAAGTTTAGTGAGGATGAACATTTTTTGGATTCCATTTTATTTTCTGATGAATCTACTTTTCATAACAATGGCTTAGTGAACAGACATAACTTCCATTATTATAGTGATGTGAATCCTCTGGATCACCAGAATAGATGTTCTGTTAACGTGTGGGGAGAAATTATAGGTACAGTTTTAGGACTATACTTTTTTTATGGAAACTTGAATGGGCAAAAATTTTAACAATTTTTACGAGATGATCTGCCTGAGCTTCTGGAGAATGTGCCGCGAAATATCAGACAACGGATATGGTTACAATTGGATGGAGCTCCGGCACATTTTAAATTCAGTGTCAGACAGTTTTTGAATATGTGCTTTCCGAATAAATGGATTGGTAGGGGAGGACTACAAAATTGGCCAGCGAGATCACCAGATTTGACTTGCCTCGATTTTTTCCTATGGAGATACTTGAAGAATGAGGTTAACGACACTCCTCCAACCACACTGGAAAATATGAGGGAGAGAATAAGGGCTGCTTTTCGAAGAGTGACGCCTCAAATGTTATTAAATGTTGAGAAGTCTTTCATAGAGAGAGTGGCTCTTTGTATTCAACAGGATGGTCGTAATTTTGAGCACCTTCTTCAAAATAAATACAATTGTGTTTTATATTTTGTTGTTTCAGTTGAATAATTTTTTTTTTTATAGTCTGTTTAATGAACTACTGTCAGAATATGAATGTAAATGATAACTTCATTTTAGTGAAGAGTAAATATTTTCGATAAAGTGGAGTATAACAACTGTCAATGAGAATTCTGTGAGCAAATCAATCGAATATCGTTTCAAAGCTATCTCGATTCAAATAATGCATTGAAATGAGAACTACTATTTGAAAAAGCCAATATCTGAAAAACTATTTAGATTAGGTATAGGGAACCCCAATATGAAATGAAAGATAATTGAATTCTATATTGTTCAGACCAGAAAAAAAATACAGGGTGTTCTATTTGAAATAACAAAGCTATCTTTTTCCGAAATTATAAAAAAGTGACAATGATTTTTGAACATTTTGTATAATATTTTGTCACTCGAAGCGTCAAAGATATAACACCATTCCGACAAATTTTTACATATTTTAGGTTTTTTTTTAAGTTAATGTTCATTTATCATCCACTCAGATTACTGACCCTGAAGAAGTTTCAAAATTGAAACGAAAGCTCGGTCCATCGTATTAAAGAGTTTTTCATAGTTCAACACTTGTGCTGACTGAAGATCCCCGTTATTCCCCACTGTTCATACCAATTTTCAGTCGTTATTTCTAAATTTATATATATTTATATATATATATATATATATATATATATATATATATATATATATATATATATTTATTTATATACTTGACAAGATCACGTTATAAAAGTTGTTAATATTGATTATTATGATTTTTTAGATTTAACCAAAAATATGTTTTGTTTTTGCTGTTTTTGCATGAAACGAAGGCATTTAATAACATTCGAAAAAAATTTTAAATTTGTTTATAAATTGTTTATAAACAAATTTATTTGTGTAAATTTACAAAAAATATATTTAGCCATTTTGTTGTCTAGAGAATATAATGTTTTTTTTTAAACTATATTTTCCTTAAAAAAAAACTTATTGTTTATGTATAATCGTTTTTTATATTTCCATTATTTATATAATTAGTTGAGAATTAGTTTAGAAATTAGCATTTCTCAATAAAATAACGAAAAATAATAAAAAAAATATAAAAAATTTAATAGTTTATTGAGTTAACAATTTGTTATAACAATTCCAAATCTCATTATATTTTTTTTCTGAAACTACCAAAAATTACAAAAACAACCGTATGCAACAAAGTGTCGAAAATTTTGTATACCACAATTTTAAAAAATCTATTGAAAATTAAAAAAAAAATCGACACTCTGCTGCATATGGTTGTTTTTGTAATTTTTAGTAGTTTCAGCAAATAAAATATAATGAGATTTAGAATTTGTTAGCAATTAAATTTTTTATAATTTTTTTTTGTTATTCTATTGAGGAATGCCAATAATGATTTTTAAAGAAAAAAAATTCCTAACTATTTCAAATATATATATATATATATATATAATATATAAAAAAAAAAAATTTTTTATTTTTTAATTTCCTTTTTTATAAAAACAGGTCAAAAAATAAAGACTAATTAACAAATGCCTAACTTGTTGAAAAATGAACCAAATTTTTTCTTCCAACGGGACCTTATTCTTTCAAGTGTTAAAAACACACCATAATTTATTGAAATTTTTTAATTTATATTTATTACTATAAACACGACGCGTGCATGCCGTAGCGGTCTCCCGGAGCTCTATTTTCAGTGTTGAATCAAAATCATAAATGATGGAGATAGTGTTCCGGGAAATTTCCCCTTCTATAGGAATCTTTTTTCCGATTATCGCTATCGCTTATAGTTTTTGAGTTATTCCCAAAAAACTGAACCCCTTTTTTTTGTTTTATGTTGATAACAATTGCAATTTCCGGCAGAGAAAAAAACAAAACAACCTCTTTCTCAGAATTTCATCCCGAATCGAATGAGCTTTTGCTTATATTTTTTGGACTCTTCTATTTTTCGCAGGAAACTCACTTCTCGACTAGTCTAAAGGGAAAAACTGCTACACAATGAACTTTCTAATATTTCAATATATTGTTATATTGCAAGTATATTCATTTCGTCTGTAATAAATACATTTTTTCATAGATCTTGAGATGTTTCATTTTTATTTTAAAGTATGTAGGAGAAAAATTTTCCGTTAGTTTCACTGGTCGAAATATCTCCTTGAACTCTCGACTGAGAAAGTGGAGAAAAACATATTTTCTCTTTACAATGGATTCGAGAATTTTTCACTATTCATTTATAAATATCTGGTATTTATTCAACAAAAAGTTAAATTTTTGGGTACAACTGTTATATTCATTTCAGTATTCACCAGCTTCTTACGAACTCTTCGTATAAGTATCCCATTAGAACATAAAATCGGTTCGCAATATTCAATTTGATAGTCCCGAGCAGTTGAAACAGGGGTCCCGAGCAGATGAAATGGAATTAAACAAAATACGATTTTAAAATGTTTTGTTCTGGTGCATTCCAGATGATTGCATATTGCATATACAAAGTAGTTATTGTAACGGCAATGAAACTACAAATTATATATTATTATAACGGTGGCTTTAGTAGCAGCTTACAAAATATACTACTATGTAATCATAATAAAAAGCAGCTACGCGTTCAATTACATGGTAATCATATTAAGGTATCATGAATTCATTGAAAATTACCAAGTCATTCACGAAATTGGAAAGATACTACATATGAATGGAGGAGTTTGGTGAGGGTAAACTGACGCCGTCATCAAATATTTGGCTTTTAAAATACTAACATCTTTTTCGGTACTTCATCGTCTGAGAATAAAATACTTCTCTGGAAACTCTGAACTGATCATGGAAATATACCTACATACTTGTAGAAATTCCAAGATATAAAAAATGTTGAGAAATTGTAACGATCAATTCACAACGTTACGATTAAATTTGGGTGAGCAGTCAATTGGAATGAAGAAAAGTGAACAATTTTTTCTGTTCAAGCTTTCGAGTCTTTATTGTCTCTTCATCAGGAACTCTATAATGAAATTACCAATAGTAAAATTTGTTTTTATGATCGAAAATCTTAGATTTCTTACGAAAGTAGGGTTTGTTATCAGCTGACAAACATGAAACGATTATCATGGCCACAAACACGATACACTAGAAAAGTCAGAAAACAGAATGTACGATACTGGAGCGATACTAATCCGCATATTTTTAGAGAGGGACATACCCAGTTTCCTGAAAAGGTGAATGTTTGGCCAGGGATTTTGGGCAATCGCCTTGTCGGACCGATTTTCATCAGAGGCAATCTTACAGGAGATCTTTACAGAAATCTTTCAGAAACTGAAATTGAACCTCGAATAAGACAAATTGTATTAAACAATCAGAAAGAGTTTGAAAATCGTGAATTCATATTTCAGCAGGATGGGGCATCTCCCCATTCCGATCGCATGGCTAGAGAGTTCCTCGATACAAACTTTCCCAGGCGATGGATAGGTCGCAGGGAAAGTACAGAATGGCCACCAAAATCTCCGGATCTTACACCTCTAGATTGTTTCCTTTGGGGGTATCTGAAGTCAAAAATCTACGCCAATGAATGCCAAACAATAGAAGAGTTGGAACGCAGAATGATAGATACATGTGAAGAAATAGATGAACATACTTTCATCAACGTGAGAGAATCTATTTATAATAGGGCACTTTATTGTCAAGATTCAGGAGGGGGCCACATTGAACACTTGATGAAACAATTGTTGGAGTTGAATAAAAGTGTTATTCAAAAATAAATTATAATTTTTTAGCTAACTAATTTGTTTTGATTGTGAATTTACAGAACACATTCGTAGGCTTCGAAATTTTCCGGTAAGCGGTACTGTTTATCTTTAATAAACTCTCTTCACGCCTCTCATTAGTCGAATTCATTGAGAGATTCAACTACAAATTAATAATAACGTTTAGTTTAGCAAAATGTTTACCGGAAGTGACCAAAATCACTTAATTTTAAACCGGAATGTCACTTTTCAAACGTTAATATTTAGAAAACAATTGAATTCAAGGTGTAAGGTGTATATGAGAGAACTGTTGAGAATTAAGAGAAGATTTCGAAAATAAAATAATATACGGGGGGTTCTATTTGAAAAAATTATTGAAGATGGCGCTCAGCCGCCATTTTGAAACTTTTAGCTGTGATTTTTTTTTGAAAAAGTAGGTTTTCATATCATTTTCAAGCCATCCAAATTTCGTTGTGATGTACCAGGTGGTTCAAAAATTAGTAGGGGGGGAACGGACTTTAGACGAGCAATGAATATTGGTTAGTTTTTTTTATCAACGAAATCGGAGATTGTTTGTCTTGGCTGGCTGAATACAAATAATCTCAGTGACTTTTTGAAATGGTGAAATGTGTTTTAGTTTTTTATTGTATTAGGAAGAGATTGAACAATTTTGGAGCCAGGTAATTATAAGAATGTTGTAAAAGTTATTTTTGTGTTAATGGAATATCGTGGTGATTTTTTCTTCGCGTATTATAATAGGTTGATAATTAATTTTTTTTTCTCATGGTAGGTTATGATGTTGAAATGAAAGATTTGACGGAAATTTGTTGGAAAGCGTGAAATTTTCGAGAATAATAATTTGAGTAACTTATTTTGTAAGACCTCAAGGGGACGAAGATGTGCTCGAAAGGCCCTCCCCCACCAAGCTATACCATAGCGTAGATAACTTTCCACAAGAGCGTGTTATAGGATTTTGAGATGGTGAGATGACAATATTTTCTTTAATAATTTAAATTTATGAAGAATGCTCCTCAGTTTATTGCAAATATAATTTATATGTGCGTCCTATTCGAGATGTGAATCTATAACCACACCTAAATACTTCTCCTTTTTTTCAGGAAGAATTACGTGTTGATTGCCTAGGTCAATACGTGAGGAAGGTGGTTTGTTCGTACTATTCGAAATTGTATTGTTTATTGTGAACCTAATAATCAAAAATAGCCTCAGTCATGAAACTTCAATTTATGGTACCTAAGGGCTTCCAAAAATTAGGGAATATGATTTTATTAAAATATTTATTCATCGTCATCGTTGTCGATCTTTCCAATATATTCCTCAGTCTGTGTCTCCATAATTTTGGATATCGTCTTTTTTATCAATGTCTGTAAAAATATAAACGATGTAATGAGATAATGAGTTTTCAGTGAATCACTGACTGCGATTGGTAGATGATCTCCATCGAACCATTTGAAATAGTAGGTGTTGTCTTTCTGTACCCAACCATTATTTTCAGACTGATATATGCTAGGATTACCCAAATAGTTAAAATCTGATCCGCTCGCAGAAATTGCTGTAATAGCTCGCTTTTACAAGGTAGTAGATTGCTAGCATCGAATCTGCGTAATTTATTGAGATCAATATTTCCGTTAATATCTGAGTCCGTATATGTGTTGATGAACATCTGGAGCGGGCATTGTCGACACCAATTATCCCACCATCATACATGTCAAATTTACATTTTTGTATATATTTTTCTCCGTCAGTATTACCAAATAATTCACTTTCTCCAAACTTGATGATAGCTTTCTGTATTCTTGTTTTTCCCCAATATATTGTAGATATTAAATTTTTCTTCTAGGAAATGCTGGGCTATAATCACATCCTGTGATTGCATGAAATCCAGGCAAGATTTTACAGATATATCCTCCCAATTGCTCGTGTACTTTTGTTAGGTCTACAGATCTGAACTTATTTCCTGTACCTGCAAGTATCCAAACTTGCGAATCATTTTTTGAAAGTGTTGTATATGACCAAGCATAATAGCGACAATATCGGTGTCGATATTTTGATCACTGATATTTGCTTGATAGTCGATGTTACATGCATGATATATTACTCTGGTGTCTGCTTCTTTATGTTCTGATCATTCTTCAACAATACTTGATACAACGCTATTGGAATCATCAATAGAGAAAAAATGGCAGTGCCCGAAATTTATGTGGTTGATTTTATTACAAATGAATGGTATAATTTCTACGAAGGCGTAGAAGTGCCACATTTTTTTTATTTCACAATTCCGACTCATAAGTCGAACTTCCGACTTGTATCTCGGAATTCCGACTTGTGAGTCGGAAATCCGACTTGTATGTCCGAATTCCAACTCACAAGTCAGAATTCCGACTTGTTTGTCGGAATTCCGACTCACAAGTCGGAATTCTGACTTGTATCTCGGAATTCCGACTTGTATCTCGAAATTCCGACTTGTAAGTCGGAATTCCGACTTGTATGTCGGAATTCCGACTTGTATGTCGGAATTCCGACTTGTATGTCGAAATTCCGACTTATAAGTCGGAATTCCGACTTGTATCTCGGAATTCCGACTTGTAAGTCGGAATCCCGACTTGTATTTCGGAATTCCGAATTGTAAGTCGGAATTCCGATTTATCGAATTCCGCTTATCAATCCGACTTATCGAGAATGCCGACTTGTATCTCGGAACTCCGACTTGTAAGTCGTAATTCCGACTTATAAAACGGAATTCCGACATAGAGGTCATAACAATGAAAACACATTGAACAAGTGAGATTCTCATAACATATATCAATATATGAATATTGAAATTTCAGGTTCAACCACGTCTAGAATTTTTTTATATCAAAATTGGCAGAATCTTAGGGAAACGCGACATCAAAACAATTTTCACAGCAAATAATAGAATCTCTGATTTTCTCAGGTCTCCCAAAGATAACATAGCTGATGTGTCTCAAGGAATATATGAAATACTATATTCCGGATGCCCAAGGACATATATAGGACGAACTAACAGGCGAGGTACCAGTCGAGTTAACGAACATCAACTTGCTGTCCGAGACTTAGACCCTCCTTCGGCAATCTCCCTTTGAAGAGACAGGCCACAGATTGGATATCGACCACACCAGGACCATTGCTACTGATAGAACATCGCGGGCGAGGGTCATTCTGAAGCCCTTGAGATCGAGAAGCGCCCGAACTGCCTCAACAAACGCGATGATGGACGCAGACTACCCAATACTTGAAAACATCTACTTTCTCGCCTTACTGCCAAACCAAGCCGTGCCCAAAGTTCCGCTCCACTGAATTCACCTAGGTTAAATACTCCACATCCACCCTCTGATCCTCAGTTTCTTCGAAGGAATAGGCAGATTGAGAGACCTTAGAGGAAGCTAGTGGCGAAACCTGGGGAGTAGGCAGACCCCGTGTCGAGTTACAAGATCCTGAACCCCACCTAAGTGACTACAACCTACGAGAAGGCAGATTGAGACCTCGGTTGGGAATCATTTTATTTCCTAAGTGAAAACACCTGAGGATAGGCAGATTGAGACCTCAGGGAAAATCACATTCCTACTTCAGTGACTATAGCCTAGGAGTAGGCAGATTGAGACCTTTGTTGGAAATCATTTCCCTCTTTTGCTCTTATAAATAACTTATATTTAAATATATCTTTTCCGTTTTCTTGAAAACGGCTCCAAAATGGGAGCCGAAATTACCAAATTTCCAGACGCGTTCCAACCCTAACTTTGAATATTCATAATAATGATGACTTCGGAAACATATCCGAACACACACACATATGTACATACACATGACAGAAGATGTATATTAGCCAGTAGGATGAATGCAGTTCGATATCCTGATTCAAGGTCTAGAGTCAGAGAGTTTTCGGAGGGTTAAAGAAAGATATGAGGAAACTGGCAGTGTCGATCGCAAAAAAAGGCAAGAAGTAAATAAAATTGCACCAAAAGAAGAAATTAAATTAGCGGTGATGCTTTCAACCGTTGGGAATCCTCATGTTAGTACGAGGAACATTGCAAAAGAGCTAAATGTGAGTCATACTTACGTGAACAGAATATCGCTATTGCGAAAATACATCAAATTTCAGTCGCGAAGAACCAAATTTTCTGAAATACATTCAAAAGTAATGGAATGGTGAATAGCCACAATTTGCCAGTACTACTCGACAGAGAGTTGATAACCAAAATAGATGGTCGATAAATGTCGGGGCATGATTGGAGATCAGGTGAGAGGACTATATTTCTTTGATGGGCCACTGATTGGAGAAATTCACAGATATTTTTTCCGAAATGATTCACCAAATTTGTTGGGGAATGTACCGATAGACACCAGACAGAGGTTATATTACCATGATAGCGCGCCTCCCCGTAATCAAAATCGGGTTAGCAGATTTTCAAACAGATGGCGCAGAAATAAATGGATACCAAAAAACAGACCCATTCAGTGACCAGCGAGGTCCCCAGACCTCACGCCCCTAGATTTCTATCTCTGGGGATATGATAAAGGAAGGGGTCTAACGCGAGAAACCAACGACACCAGAAGATATGAAGAATATAATTAGAGAAGTGTTTCGCTCTACAAGATCAACTTCAATTGATGTCCAAAGATACCTCAAAATGGAAAATTGTGAATGTACGCTTCTTTAAATTATTTGAGTTTACTTTGTTACCTCTTTTGTCCAGCATTGAATAAAAAAATCGTTATTGCTGTTATGATGACTTTTTCATACTTAAAAATTAGATACATTTGCAATGGAAATTAAGTAGGCAAATACTACATTTTCTGCAAACACATAGTGGTATTCTGGTATAGCTCGTGATCCCGAACTTGGTGACCCCTGTATGGAAAAAGAGCTATTCGGAAATATTATGAATAGGAAACGAAAATATATCTCTATCATATTTTCTGTTTTTCGTATTATTTGACAACCTTAAATGTAACTTACATAACTTGGGCCAATAAATTATTACTATTAAATCATTATAATACTATTTTCAAGAATATTGTGTGGAAAAATTCTCTTATTGCAAATTATTGATTTTTATATATCTGGTGTCGAATGAATCCATGTCGTAACAAAAATTGCAACATAACTCCCGAATCACCTGGTATAAACCCATACCACCCTTTTTGTGAAACACTCTTCCAAAGGCATTCAATCGAGGGAAAATGTATAGGATATTTCATTTAAAGAAACATAACTCTGATGATTCACACATTTATCGAACACCCTGTATGTTGGAAGTTATTTTTGAAACATAGCTTTAATTGCTTTCAACAACTTTTATTTGGGTTATTTTTTCTTATCTCAAATAGGGAAGGTATTATTTATAATTTATATATATATATATATATATATATATTTATAAATATATTTATATATATATAATATAATATATATATATATATATATATATTGCTATGTTATGAAAAACCAGTTATATATATTAAAAGGAAAAAACCCACAAAAAGAATAATTACGTAATAGCTATCAGTTTCAAGAGATTGTTTTTACATATTTTGAAATTCTATTTCGTTTATTAAGCCTCTGTATGATATAACAGCAACTTCTTGATGACAATAGCCAATCAGGGAACAGTATGGTCAAATGAAGATTGGAAATTGTGAAAAAATAAGAACGAGAAAGTGTCAGAGACAATTATCACTGAAATTGTATATAGTTTATAAGAAAGTAAAAATAGTTTTATTGATAAGTTTTGACAAATAACCCCAAACAATGAAAAGGTGACAACATAGTGCGCGAATTCAAAAATTCAAATCAAAAGGAATGAGAAAAATGGTATCCAAGTAACGAGAAAACAAAGCCACAAGGAGACTGAAAATAATGAAAAAAAAAACGAATGCCACGTTTTGTTGGGAGAGGAAGAAAAATTCATTAATTTCAACATAATAAGAGAAAACCAACATTACCTTATTTGTACACCATATACAAGTATTCAAAGCTGATTTCTGAATTTGTATGGTTCCTTCGTTTTGGTATTGGAGTTCCTGAGAGCATTGGAGTGGAAGAGAATCCAAATCTGGGTGTATATTGAACAGCGACCGTTCCAGCGACAGGTATAAACTTTCCTAGTGCACATCACGAACTGAACAATTTCACTAATAACTCATATCCCATCAGAAGAACTTTATTTCATTTGAATTTGAACTATTAAAGAAAATTTCACTTTCAAGGTTAAAGTGAGGTTGTGTCTATTTATCCATGACCTGTTCCTCATGATTATCCATGAAAATTTGTAGATTAACATTAGAATAAGTTATCGATCGTAGGCCAGGTAAATTTAAGTTTTCCTGAATAAAGGAAATAATTGCTTTTTGATACTTTGTTGCTTATTCTCCACAATTATCAGCAATCGTATTCATAAACACTGAATAGAAATTGACATCAAGCAGTGGCTAGTGGCTCAATTGCCTGAACCGGCTATCTGAGACAAGAGGCGTACCAACTGAGCTTAGCTCTGGTAAGGAAAGTGATAACAATTGGCAGCAACGTGACGAGAGAACAGTGACGTTAGCTAGCAATTATTATTACATTATTACATCATTACAATATATTATACAGGGCGAAAATACTTATCTATATCATAACAATTTGGCTCACAAGAATAGCGAAAATTATTAGCAATCTTCATTTTATAACAACAAATTATATTTGTTATATCATCATTACATTACAATTTGTCGCCCAAAACGTGGGGCAAAAATATCACAATATAATATTTACAAATTTATCATAACATTACAATTGGCACCCAAAGTGTGGGGCGAAATAATATCAAAATAATTTGTTATATCATCATTATATTACAATATATATATGTATATATAGATGTTATAATAATCTCATTTAATTCATTGTTATGTTTTTTCATTGTTGACCTCAGTCGGAATTCCGACTTATAATCGGAATTCCGACTTAAGCGGAATTCCGAGTACAAGTCGGAATTCCGAAACAAGTCGAATTCCGACTACAAGTCGGAATTCCGAGATACAAGTCGGAATTCCGAAATACACGTCGGTATTCCGACTTATAAGTCGGAATTGTAAAAAAAAAAATGTGGCACTTCTACGCCTTCGTAAATTTCATCAGTGGCACAATGAAAAATGAATAATCAACAGGATCCTGTTATAAGTTTGTACTTAACTACGCCACTGGTTCACAAAAAAAAAATTATAACTTGAAATGAGCACGTTGATGAACCCTGATTAGTGTACAAAGTTTCACATTTTTTCCTTCAGGAATTTTGGAAAAAATTTAAATCTGAATTTTTTTCGTATTTTCGATACCCTGTATGTCAGATGGGATGCATTTAAGTACATACCTTGATAGCAACTTTTCCCCTCGAAATGAGGTGAGGAATCTGTAGTCGGAGTTTGTCGGTCCTATTCTGACTCAGTCTGTATATTTTTGAATCTACAGAGTTAGGTTCTTTGGAAATCTGAGTCATTCGAGAAAAGTTATCTTTTTAAAATTGGATTAATGTGCTCATATAGTCACATTATCATAGTCAGATTTGTTATCATCAATTATGGGGTAATGAGCTGGAGAACAATTGAAAAAAAATCCTATACCACTATGTGAGAACATATTCTCTATTTTAATTTCTTCTGGTTTGATCAATTAATTTGTTTCTCGCATAGTGAACATTGTTTTTAATAATGGCACTTTGTCTTTGAATTTAGAATTTTTTTTATTTCAAACCAATTGATTTTCATATACGACAGTGATGTTAGGAAATTTGGTAGAAGAAAAATTTAATTTGTTTTTCAATGCGTAAATATAAATGTTTTGAGGGACATTAGTTGGGATATTTCTATTTCGTTGCTGTGAATCAATAGAGGATCTATTGAAACTTAAATTATGAATTCGTTTCTTGGATATCCATTGTTGATGAAAAGTTTGTACAAATAAAGTGTTCCAAATTGTTTCACTTGTTTTTATCAGTCTATTTTTAATGCCAAGAACGATGTTTATATTTTGTTTGTGTTGATGCTAAGATTCATAATGTAAGAATCTTCCTGGAGTATCGGGCTTAGTGAACCAACTGGTGATTGAAGTGATCAATAGTTTTTCTTCGATGGTGAATTAAAGTTGCATGATATGGGTTGAAAACAAGTCACAATTGTTGTAGGCAATCTAGTAAAACTTTTAAAATGATGTCATCGCCATATACAAAAAGGAATATTTAAGTAGATTTTGTTCAAGCTATCATCAATGAGATCGTCTATGACATATTGTGCAATTATAGGTAAAACAGAGCTACCCATGGGCATGTCTAGACATTGTATGTGACCTTGTTATCAAAACTGAGAAGTGTTGTATTATATAGAAATCTCGTTCTTGGCATGAAAGTGATAAAACCGAGTCACATAACCTTGTGAAGACTTAATTTGAATAAACTTGCTAAACTCTTCAGCAAGAGTATATATCCAAAGAAACTAATTCATAATTTAATTTTCAATAGATCCTAAATTGATTTACATCAACGAAATAACAGTATACCAACATTCGTCAAAACATGTCTTATGCACATTAACCATTCATTCACAAGTGCAATAGCAAATAAAAAAAATATAATTTTCCTAACATCACTATCGCATGAAATGTTTGTACATTAATACAATTGTTTTTCAAACCTCAAAGATGAACCCCTATCGTGTTTGTGATCTTGATTATTGTTTTATGTTGTTCAGCTCATAACCAACCTCACTTTCGGTAAATAATCTTAACAAATTTCACTAGTGTTGATTTCATTATAGAGTTCCTGGTGAAGAGCCACTACAGAAAGGGAAACTTGAACAGAAAAAGAGTGCACTTTTTTCCATTCCAGTTGACTGCTCATCCGAATTGAACCCAACCTTTCGTTATATATATAAATATATATATATATATATATATATATATATATATATATATATATATATATATATATATATATATATATGATAAAAACATCTGTATTCACAATTAATTAAAAGAACAGTTCTGGAGAATAGGCGGTTTTAAACTCAACAAAAAAATAAAATAAAAATACAAATATGGTGGTGAATCAAACATATTTTTTTTATATAAAGAACATAATATATATTGATTTGTTGAAAATATGAACAGGATGTTCATAGAATCAGATGTGGAATCATCTGCGACTGAAAGATATCCTTTAGTCACTATTTCCCATCGTCAAGATAACCTCTTGTGGGGTAGTCATGTTGAAAAGGGAAACATTCTCAATTGAATATTGATAGAAAGATTTTTCTGTGAATTGAAAATCCACGATGAAAATGAATTTTTTTGTGAATGTTCAACAGGAAATAACTACTTTCCCGGCTAAAGCCACGCTGGACATCGAACTACATGTGATAGATATTCTGAAAAGACCCTAACTCAAAAAAAAAATCTGAAATTGAAAATTTATTCGGATAGTTATTTGATTTTCTATTCCAGTCTGAATCAAAAACTCATAAAGATGAATGAGGCAAAGAAGAATGTTTTCCAAAAAGAGTACTCACCAGAAATCATTCGTAACATTGAGACATCGCAACATTGAGACATCGCATTCACTAGATCTTCAAGACATTTTTGTCGACGAAAATATATTTCACGCTTCCACGATCATCAGGAAGACCGGAAGAAATGGGAAACACATTTTCAAGAAGCAATCTCACTTTGCAAAGATGGAAAAAGCGGGTTTTTCAATTCACAGAAAAATCTTTCTATCAATATTCAATTGAGAATGTTTCCCTTTTCAATATAATATATATGTTTCGAATCACAGTCGCAATTCGTGGAAAGTAAGCTATAGTTAGCATGAAAAAAAAGGAAAACGAATTGAGTTAATGCAACTTTATTATTTTTGAGATTAATACTTTAATTTACTGGGAAGTGAGTTATAACATTTTTGAGTATTATATGAGAAACTACGCGTGAAAATTGAAGACGTGCTTAGGATTGACTCATCTATGACGTGTGTCAAACCTATATAAATATACTGGGTGTAATCTAACCTCTGGCACACCCGTGAATGACGAGTGTTTAATGCGATTTCATAAAGAATTTCAGTGGTAAAAAAATAAAAAAATATTTTTTTTTGTCAAATTCGTCAAAATTTTGAGAACCGTGAAACAGTCAAAATTTTGGTGGGTAATTGAATTATTTTTATATTGTTTTTCTGGCTTATTAAAAACTCATCTTGAAAATTTTAAAGAAAAAATCTGTTTATGGACTATAGATTGCACCCTGTATAATAAGTTTCAAGTTTTTTTCGAAAGATAGGCAAGCTTTCAGGTGATCAAAACGAGTATAGGTTATCAGGTGTGAAATTCTTATATTTTCATTACATAGGATATATGTTCAAATTTACAACATCGGAGGAAAAGCGAAAACAGATATTGTAGAGGTGCAACGAATCATATTGCCAGATTGGCGTGTCCATAATACTGTCGCAGTAGAAAACTTTGTAGATCATCAGTGATTTACATACAAGATGGAAACAATTGCCTGAGAACGTCGTAAGGAAATTGTATCAGGTTATCAAGTTGCCTAGCGGAGCGGAGCTCGGGATCGAGCCACAAACCTAAATTTTTATTATCAGATACAGAAGATGGAATATCATTAAAATCATTTTTGATACGAATTGATAGTATACTGAGTCCGTCTATTCTGTTTGTTTTTTATTCGAAAAGCATCACTGCAGATTTTTCCGAGATTCAACTTATGGGCTGAAGAAATATCAGAACTATTTTGTAGATCTCGATGGATATATTCCGCAATGCTAATATTCTGGAATAGACATGGAAAATAAATCTGGGTACTATCTAGAAAGACTCCATCGGCTGGAAAGCCAAAAAAAATTAGTTCATCGCACAACATATTGTGGTCGAGAGGTTCGAATGCCTTAGTATGGTCCATTAGCACCAGACATGTTGAATGGCCTCCGTCAAAGGCTTCTAAAATATCATCAGTAGTGGACAATAAGGTTGTGGAGGTAGTGTGCCGACTCCTGAATCCAGATTGATCCAGATGCTTTTATGACAGAAATGTATTCAAACATTCGCTGAGCCAGGAGGAATGAAGATGAACTTCTATGCAAGATGATTCTCTATGAGTTGGAATGCGTTGAGACTTTGTTGTATGTTGTATGTGAATGCTACACCCCATGAGTTGATAGAGAAGCATTATAACATACCTGGGTATCACTATCTGTATCTATTCCACCTGTTACTAACTAACTATTACAATGATTGATTAAGTTACCTTTCTATTATTAGCCGGCAGAAATTATATATATATATATATATATATATATATATATATATATATATATATATATATATATATATATATTGTTATGATGCGTTGATTGCGGTCGTTTTTGATTTTATTTTATATTTGTTTATTTACTTTCCACAATGAAACATCATAACAAAAATAAATGATTTTTGTGTTTTGTTCCACTAATATTTCCTTTTTTTGTTATTTTCCAAAATGTTTGAGCCAATACTTTGTTCTAAGATTTTATTCAATATGTATTGATGGATAAATACCCATATAAATATTCAATATCTCCGGCTATGCTCTTTACCTTCTTCCCTTTACCTTATTTCCTTCACCTTCAGCTAACTCAATCAGTACGCCTATGGATCTCAGGAGATGGTTCTACTGTGGAGCACTCTTGACGTCAATTTCAGAAATTAGCAATTCATTGTTGATGAAACATTGAAAATGAAGTAGAATTTCATCAAAATAATAATTTCTTTTATTCAGGAAAATCTTATTACTATCTAGTCTGCGATAAATAACCTAATTAGAGCTTCAGAACAAGTATATACAGCAAAAATTGAAATTATGGAATAATAAAGTGAATTCATCCTCGTTTTATAGGTTATGTGTTATTTAAAATAATTTGTGAAGAGTTCTATGAAAGTTATTTCAAGGTTCAGTTTTTATTTGCCCTGTGGTAACTTTAATGATTTCAACAAATACCTGGGATCTCCTATACCAAACTGCTCAGCGTTTCGGATTCTCTCCCGTTCTTGGAAACGGCAGCTGCTCTCGTCAACCAGGACTTCTCCTCATTCATGAATTTTCAATGAGACGAAGGTAATTTGTGATTTGTGTTAATTTGTGATTATTTATCTGGTAGTGTTCTTCATATTTTACTAATGTTCCCTTGGCTAATAACTGATTTTATTTCAAATTGTTTGTTTGTTCCAAATTTAAGTTTTCAACGTGGTTCTTTCCAAAATAATTTTTTTCACAATCTCCTCGCTTTTTGATTCTCTCCCCTTGATACCAACACATTTTGTTTTTCTTCTCGAATTTTCGATTTTGACACACCATTTGTAACACTTTTAATTATTTTCACTTCTTTGAAAGTTTTTATTTATGAAACTTTCTAACTACCTTATAATCTATATACAATACATGTAAAATTATTCTTTTGACTTTTCTTTTTATTTATTTTCAAAATTACCGATTCTACATCAAGATCTCTCCTGGCATCTCATTGGCTGTTGTGTTCGTATCCAATTTCATATACAGGATGTTTGAACTTTTAATATTTAGTTAACTGCTTGTGATCACAAAATATATTCATAAATTTTGATTTCTAAAAATTTTAAAATTATGCCAATTGATTGATATGTTGAAAACATGTTCATTTCAAACATTGGTATCGATGAATATCATACAAGGTTTCAGAAAAAAGGTAGAATCTTCAGAAAAACTGTAAAATAACAGCACAGATTACCAAAAACGAATATTATATTATTTATGTGTTTTTTCTTTATTATTATTATTATTTCAACTTTTCAAACATTCAACCTACTTGTAAACATAACAAATTCCCTAAATTTATATTCAACATTTTAATACTAGTTGGTAAAATTTGAATATCAATTTAATTATTTACAAATTATTTATATTATTTTCTTTTTGTTTCAGAAACTACCTGTTGTTGAAAGTTCTTTGAATTCAAGAAAGAAAATTCTTCAAAGATAACATCATTCATGATATTTGATATATTCAATATTCATATTTTATACTGATATATATTTTTCAATATTAATTCGATTTTTATAATTATTGGTACTCCTTCCAATTATACTCAATTTTAATTATCCTTTTTTTCAGTGTTTGAATTGAATTGGATATTTTATTAATCTGAATTTCTCAATTCATTTACTTTTATTTTGTGCATATACTCTTTCGCTATACTTTATTCATACATCATTGACTTATTATATTTATTTATAATTCATTATATACCTTCATTTCAATTATTAATATACCTCATTATCATCATCATCATCATAATTATATTTCTTATAATATACTTCTTTAGTATTATTATTATCATTTCCACTTACATTTCTCACATGCATTCTTTTTATACACAAAATATTTTTACTCTTTGTTTCTTTTAATTTTTTTTCAAAATTCATATTATTTACTATCCATTTCTATATTTTTCCTTCATAATATATTTTGTTTTTTACTTTTTCTATCTGATATGTACCAATAATTGTTTCAAATTCTATGATTTTCAGTATAATTGATTGTATGTTTCTCAGTATAATTTATTGTTGTTCAATATTATTATTTTCTTTCTAATTTTAATTATGTAATGCTTTGTTTCCTCCTTTTATTATCCCATTTTTTTTTTATTTTTTTTTTTATTTTCTATTTTTTTATTTTTTTTTATTCCCTTACTTACCTATTGAATTTGTTGAACCTACTATTCCCTAATTTTTGTATTCATTATTTGTCTCTCCTTCTATGGAAATGTACTTGTTTTTTACTACAAGCATATATTTTAATTCAAAATTTTTCATTTGGAATTTCATGTTAACCTTTTCAACTCTTTTCTTTTTCATAATTTTAAACTTTTCTTGTTTTTGATAGTCATATTTATTGAACTTCTTTTCTATTTTTATTTTTGACATTTTACTATTCATTATTATTATTTCATTGTTTGTATTACTTTCTTTCATTTCAAAAGTTTTATTAGCCATGTAAATGTCATTCTTTTCCATTATTATTATTTTATTATTTATGTTCCCTCTCTTCATTTCAAAAGTTTTATTAGCCATGTAAATGTCATTCTTTTCCATTATTATTATTTTATTATTTATGTTCCCTCTCTTCATTTCAAAATTTTTATTAGCCATGTAAATGTCATTCTTTTCCATTATTATAATTTTTTTTATTTATGTTCCCTTTTTGCAACTCAAAATTCATTTTCGCCATGTTTCTGTCATATATTTTCATTTTTGTTACTTTATCATTTATTTTCCCCTTTTGTATCTAAAATTTTTTATTTATCACATTCATATTATCTATACACTCATTATTTTTGTGATCGAAATTCATTTTTATATTTTGTATTAGTTTATCATCATTTTCTAATGAATTGTTACTATCATCTGTTTTTTGTATAACTACTCCCTCAAATTCCTTATTATTTTGCTCATTACTTGTTCCTAATGGTTTACATACTCCTTCTGTACCTTCTTTGAAACTTTTTTCCATACTTTCTCTAATTTCTTTGAAACATTCTTTCATTTCTTTTTTCATTTCATTTCTCATTTCTTTCATACTTTCCCTGAAATCTTTCATTTCATTTTTCATACTTTCTATTATTTCCATACTTTCTCTGAAATCTTTCATACTTTCGAAGTATTCTTCCATGCATTCCTTTAATTTTTGAAACTGACTGTCTGTCAAATCCATTTTCTCCACACTTATATAAATATGTCAATGCAAAAATTCTAAAATGTCAACTTTATAATTTCCCTGTATAATATTTTTTGCCTTCAAAAATATTTTTGTTTTCAATTTTAATTCGCTTCTAATTCTTATTTAGGCAATTCAGCTCTGCTTTATTGTTTTCTCCCCACGTTATTGATATCGCTGTTATATATGTTATAATTATTTTGCTATTTCGCTCAAAAATATATTCGCTCCGCGTTGGTTATCTCCCCACGGTACTGTTATATCTGTTATTTCCCTCATTTGCCCTTTTCCTGTTATCGCTATCGCCCTTATTTGCCCCTTATTGCCCCGCGTTGCAGCGCCAATTGTTATGATAATAACAATTCTTGTTATTGGCCAATTTTGTTGTTATCAGTGATCAGTGATACTCATAACATTATCATAATTTCAACGTTTCTGTTATTTCGCTCCGCGTTGGGCGCCATAACAAAATTTAGAATGTACAATATGTCATTTGATAGCGCTTCTTGAGCCCTAAAACTTCTGTTCTCTCTGTGCACTGAGGTTTGTTTTTTGTGTTGATTTAAATGATATTTGACCACAGTTCAGACGCAAATAAGTCATTAGTATTCTTCTTCCTAGAATTGAGTAGGACAAACGAACAAGCCACATATGTCAGGTCAGATCGTCATACGTTTGACAGCAATAGTTTCTAGCACCTTCCTCCTCCGAACGGACGCATATTGCATTTCTTCGAGTTAAAATTTGCTAGTATCCGTTTTCTTGCCCGCTGATTATCTTTCGAAGAACATCCAAACTTTCATACTTCCACTATCATTATTTTGTAACCTGGAGTTTTTGTTAGCACCGATTAATCTCCCAACCTATTATCATTTTTGCATTAAATTATATCTTTCCCAATCACAACAATGAACAAGGGCACAGAAAAACATATATTGCATAACTCATCCTAATTTCTCATTGGACTATGGACTATGGATATGGTGAACGCGCTGGCTGGTCTCGACACATTCACCAAAATTTAGTAAACATTTCCATTCCATGTGGATGAATCAATCGAAGAGTTTTTCTCCGGTAGTCTTTTCTGGTCTTCTGTAGTAATATGGACTAAAATGTTAGAAACATAACAATGATTTAAGAACACCTGAGAACCCGCTTATATACAGCTCATCAAGCCAGTCATGAGACGTGAGGAATCCGCGAAGCGCGTACAACACAGAGCAAGAACGCATTCGGGGCAATAGAGAGGGGCCTGAAAGACCCACATCTCATGCCTGGCTTGATGAGCTGAAGCAATAAGAACTAAAGAGTTCAAAAGAATAAAAATAAAATCATGGACCAAAAAAAGTTCTCTTATGTAAAACAACTTACTTTTAATAATGATATTAAGGTAACTGACATCAAGCACCTCACGCTTTTTTTACATAATGGGAAATTTTTTGCAATGACTTAATACTCATTATTTTAAACTTTCAAGTCCTTAATGCTATATAAGCGAGTTTTCCTTGAGTTTTTTCAAACTATAATTTAATTAATCAAAATAACATTCTTGATCCATTTTCTTGAAAAGGTCATCTCTTAGAAACAATTCGCAGAAAATCTGTTATATATAATGTTCGACACCATCGAATTCTCCTTCAACCACTTCCTTTCCGTGCGTTTTATCATAATATTTCTGTTCGATATTCTCAGCTATGCTGAATAATCTTTCACATTTATCTTCCAATAAGCATTTCCATAATTTCCGCTTTTCGTGGTTTTTCATGAGACAAAACGTTATTTATTTCCATGGAAGTTTTGTGTATATGTTTTCTCAGCTGGATTCTCTTGATTTGATAGGTTTCCATATTCATCATCACGGTCGCCAAACGTAAACACTGTGTTTGAATATGGTTCGAAAAAACCTAACTTTTGATTTTAATAAGATGCAAATTTGAATATTGATTCCTACTGGACATAATCGTCATCGAATTCAATTTGTAAGTAGAATTCTTTTTAACACAATTGTTCACAAACATGTATATTGTAAATTCGACGAGTTCCTTGTTTGCAAAATGTTACAATACTTAAACTAACTTCGTCACACATCTTCAATTCTTGCATTGTGACCAACAATTATTCACAAAAAATTAAACCGACGAAAAATTAAATTGAAAAGCAAAAACTTAAATGAACCTCCTTAGTCTTAATAATAACTGAGCTCCTAACTAATGCGAGTAACTAATTTTGAGTCTGCGCCAAACAAAAAATTAACGAAGATCATTGTATCACTTTGAAGAAATAATCAAAACGCCGCCGCTGCCATCATTTTACGGTTTAGCTTATTCAATTGCTAGCTTATTTGGCGCCGACTCAAAATTAGTTACTTACATTAATTAGGAGCTCAGTTATTACCACTTACTTTCCGTGCGTTTTATCATAATATTTCTGTTAGATATTCCTATCTGTGCTGAATAATCTTCCACAATTATCTCCCAGTAGCCTGAGCATTTCCATAATTTTCGCTTCTCCTAGTTTTTCATGAGACAAAACGTTATTTATTTCCATTAGAGTTTTGTCTAAATGTTTTCTCAGCTGGATTCCCTTGATTTGATAGGCTTCCATATTTATTATCACGGTCGCCAAATGTAAACGCTGTGATTATGGTTCGAAGAAACCTATCTTTCGATTTTAATAAGCTGCAAATTTGAATATTGATTTCTACTGTACAAATTCGTCATCGAATTCAATTTATGAGTAGAATTCTTTCTATCACACCATTGTTCACAAAATGTATATTGTAAATTTAAGGAGTTCCTTCTTTGCAAAATGTTTTATTGTAAACATTGAAAAATTCTTTTTAACCGCCTTCTCAGTTGTTTTACCAACCCTCAGAAGTTATTGAATGGGTTAAGATGACGGGGGCCTTACTTTTTATAGTGGGTTCCGGAACCACTCTTGGGACTTTGAAAAAATGTTCACTTATACTAATTACTGAACCCCATCATCTTCAATTCTTGCATTGTGACAAAAAATTCGTCATTATCTTCCTCATGAATCCCAGGTGTCTATGAATCACAAAACTCACATTTTGGAGGCGCTATCGCGAATTATGGAATTTTGTCAATGATATTATCCGACCGTCAAAACCTCTAGATACGAATTTTAAATTGATTTGAACTATACATTACCAAAGTTGCCCCCCATATTGAATTTAACAGATGTATTTCAGGCGAATGGGTGAAGTCGAATAAAAGATGGTAAAAGAATTATAGTTGAAAAAACTAAAGAACACGTTTGTGTAGCAATATGATCCAAAAAATTTTAAATAATAAAAATGTCATTTACCAAAAAATTAAGTTTGATGTCAAAAAAACGTAGGGTGCTTGATAAGAGTTGTCTTAAATTTTTTATCGGTAAAAATTCGTAAAAGTATAGTCATACATTAATGTTGAATTTATGGTCAATGACTGTATTTTCATTATTTTCACTTCTTAGTTGCTACGACAGCGTGTTTTTTTTAGTTTTTGCAAACTATAATTTTTTTTGGTACATTACACTGGATTTGGATGTTCCAAGGGATTCGCAAAATCACGTCTGCTCCTCACAAGCAGAATAATTTCTTTCTGTTTTTTGATTTTGGACAAATTATTACATTTTTTGGAATTACTCATAAATCCTGTAAGTAAATGAGAACACTAAAAAAAAACGAAAAAATGAGGAACAAAACACTACCTAGTACTAAGACAGTGAAAAATGATGTAGAGTTAAACATATCATGAGCCTACAAAATTGAAGACATTGGATATTTTTGTTTATATTTTTTCATACTACAGAAATGATCCACATTTCATATGAAATTGTTTATTTTGTAATCTCGAACTCCGAGACAGTAGGAATAAAACTCAAAAATCTAGACAAAATTGCAAAAAAAAAAAAAAAGATTGTTATTACACTGTAGGACTGTATTTCAAGAACCAGTCCGGTGAGGACATATGGACAATTGAAATATTTTTGAATATAAAATAAAAACTTTTTAACAAAAATTGAACCGACGAAATACGGAGCTGAAAACTAAAAAATAAAATAAACCTTCTTAGTCTCAATAACTAAGCTCCTAAACTAATGTAAGTAACTAATTTTGAGTCGGCACCAAACAAACAAGCAAATGAATTAGGTAAGGCGTGAAATGATGACATCGAGTTGCGCGGTGACATTCTGTTAATTTTTTTGAAGTAATTTAATGATCTTCGTTGACTGTTCGTTTGGCTCCGACTCAGAATTAGTTACTTACATTAGTTTAGGTGCTTAGTTATTGAGACTAAGAAGGTTCATTTAATTTTTTACTTTTCAGTTCCGTATTTCGTCGGTTTAAGTTTTTGTTAAAAAGTTTTTATTTTTCAATTATTTGTGGCTGAAATCTACCAATTACTACCATCTTGTTTTTCGATTATTTCCAAAATACTTACTTACCCACCTTACTTCAACTATCACCAGTTAAATAATATGATTATCTACTTTTACTATTTGTTTTAATATACATTATTTTTGTTGTTCTGGTTAGTTCATTCCATTACTTCGTATATCATTCCATCCTCTCATAGAATATAATGATTGTGACGAATTTAGGTGAACAAAAATAATGACATTAGCGATCTGTCATTTTCAAATACATATGTGTGCCAATGTTCACAAGTGAAAAATCAATTATCCTCTATTTTCTACCCGTAAGGGTAGATAATTCCATTCGAAATCAAAATATGATCAACTATGAGGTATACCCCATCTGATGAAAGAAGAATCATCCAAATCGAAGAACCCAGTACAAAGTTATGCCTGATAGAATCGGTTAACGGACCTCCTAATTTTTGGTTTCTTTGGTTAATAAAAAAAATAAGCATTTGTTCAACATAAAAATTTGAATTCCTAGATTTTCTGACCAATTCGAACATCCTTTTGAATTACGATATTAGTTACGTTTCCATTTGTAACTATTGTGAAACTTTCAACTATTGTACTTTCAAGGGTCATGTTCATAATTCAAATCAATCACTTTTGATACATGAAAGCTCTTAAAATCAAGAGAAATATATCTACTCACGGAAATGCTAGATATTAAATGTAGTCACGGCGCAACCATGGTTGGGTTATTTATCGTTTAATTATTAGTATCGGCCCCTGTTAACCAAATTATCAAATAATTCCGATATATCCGAACGAAGTGGACATTATTCACCCCACTCTCATTGTTCGCAAATACATATTGGAATATAAAATTTTCGATTACCCATTCAATAAATGCGCCCATTAGAAACGGTTTTCTGCCCAATGAAAATTATTATATTCCATTCAAAAAAGGTCCTTCAGTAACTGCAAAGACTTTCTACTGATAAGATTTAACAAACGCTATTACAAAACAAAGATATAAAAACTTCGATACGCAATCGATGTGAAGGCTATTGTATGAAATGGTAGCACTTCACAATGGTAGCAAAGCGAGTGAACAAAAAAAGTAGCTTGTTTGTTGCGTAGGCCGACCCCGCCCGTTAGAAAGCAATTCCGTTAAAATAAACAGGGTGATCCCTGAATACGGATCACTTTTGCACTCTCGACACAATGACCATGAATAACCTTGGAAGAGCTGTAATATTTTTAGTATCTTTCGTCTATAGAACTTGCTTCTTTGCGTGGTTTAGTAATGAATCTTGTCGTATCAAATATTTTTAATGTATGAAAAAAATGGATTATGGTTAATTCTTCAATAAAATTTCATTTGGGATGATTCTGAAATCATCAATAAAACTAGACGTGGTAAATAGATTTATTTTTCCTACGTCCTAGGATTTCTGCGCAAATTACTTTCATTTGTGTTGAAAAAAATGAAGCTAGATTCAGTTAAGCCAACCGCATAACAACCAGCCATTCACCAATATCGAGTGCTTTTTCATTATTTCTGCAATGTTCCAATGCGAACCATAGAATCATTCCATGACCAGTGTCTGTTCTGGAGGAAAAGTATTTAGCCGGGTTTTTTGAGTTACATTAGATATAAATATAGACAACAAAAAAAATTATGGATGTATTTTGCTGAATTTTTAATTTTTGAGTTGTCCCATTCCTTTTTTGGTGGGGACAACTGTCTCTATAATTCTTCGAATATTATGGTAATTATATAAATATCATATAAATTCTCGATTTATTCTAAATAACGAATTGCATTTCTCATTTTATTCTATCGCGGATGGTTAACGATCATTTTCTCGACTCAAAACTCGTTGTCAAAGTAACAGTTTATTTAGAATAATTGAATCAAACAATGTTCACCAACTCAGATGTCAATTTTACCCACTCAATGATCATTTATTTCAAAACTAATAATATACCTAGTATGAATAATAACTGTAATAATTATGTAATTCATGCTGGGAGCTTTGAATTCATTTAAATGTTACCCTCACTCCATCTTTACTGTCCGTTAAACAGAAAGAACGATTCTCATTCGTTTCGGTATCAACAAGTAAAACAATTATAACCGATCCTCGACCTTCCATATTTCAAACTTGCAATTTATATAATTAATTTGATGGACAAGCTCCAAACAATCCCACCTGTGAATAATTGAAGAAAACACTCAATACATCGTTTATTCCGGCCAATTTACGGAATATTACCTTTAAAAATAGACAGGTGTCATCCAAAGCTTCGTTCAAAAAACGAAGAATATCTTCTCGTTCAAGTACCTTCGACTTCTTTGGCTTGTATCTATTAGTTGCTCTCTTTTGTTTGGAATATCTGTTAACATTAACAACTCAGTAAAACATGAAATAAAGACCTACTTTTCACCAGAAGCGTTGCCTTCAACATGGAGTAGTAATACCATGAAGATGAAATGCTTTTCTTTGATTTTTCAGGAAAGTTGGCCAATAGTACCTCCTCAGACACTCCATTATAATTTTTTCATGGTCTTACATTTTTAAAACGCCATATATTATTTTTCATATTTGAGGTGAGATTTCTGCGGCAATAAACTGTTTACCGCATCTGCAGCTACAATTTCTACTTCTGGCAAAGCATCTTCATCACTATTTTCGTTTTCTTTATCAAAATCACAATTTTTTTATGATAATTTCAACCAAAAGTCATTGATATCGACTATTTCCTTCATTATTTTTGAACCAATCAAATGGCCGAAATTTCAAACACAGAACCAATCAGATCAGTTTTATAGTGATAAAACATATTCAACTCATGTATAAAGAATCGCATATGCTACAGTGCAATTATCAGTTTGACAGCGGCAAAAGTTAGCTGCAACTTTCACAGCGACAATTCAACTCATGTATAAAAAATCGCATATGCCACAGTGCAATTGTCAGTTTGACAGAGGCTAAAGTTAGCTTCAACTTTTACAGCGACAAATGCACTAGTGGATTTTTCAATTATTCATTTGTTTATCAATTATCGCGGTGTTGGTTGCCAAAATAAATAGTTTGACATGTTTGTCAACAACTCATTAAATTTCTAAGGACTAACAATGAGTCGATTCGGTGAGACTACGAACGCCGAAATTATTCAAATTGTTAATACCTGTATGCCTACTACTACAGTTGCGACGCAATCATCAATCTGGCGACAATTTTCTACGTTTTGCGATGCAAAAAGATATAAATTCGAGCCAGATACTTTCATCGAGAAATTGAATGTAATATTGCAAGATTGGGCATTTAATATGCGAAAAGGTAACGGAGAAGACTACAAAGAAGCGGTAGTTGGAACAATTTGGAACACCACCGCTAGAATGCTGAAAGTAAATATTATAACGAATTCAATTTTGTATTTAACCCTTTCACCGACGTTCAGTTTAATTCATCACGAGTTGCTCGTAATGCTAAACGTAAAATCCTACAACCACAACCTGAAAAGAGAAAATCTAGTGCATCAGCTCTTAATGAATCTGAAGTATTTGCAATGACCAGATTATATGACGAAAATGAACCGGAAGGACTTCGAAAGAAATTGTATCACATTTTGGCGTTTGAATTAGCTTGGTGCGGAGGAGAAGCAGCTTACTGCAAAACCACTTATTTCGTATCTGAAATTGAAAATAATGGAAAAGAAACTGGACGTATCGAGTATAATCCTTCCTTTTCGAAAACGAGATAAGGCGGTAACAAATAAATTATGTGACAGCAAATGGATCACGCCTACTATTTCAAAGGAAGATATTTGCCCAATACGTTTATTTAAAAAGTTAATGGAAAAACGAGACACTTTTATAACATTGGACAGAGTATTTCTCACACCAAATCCCTTTTGGAAGAAGAAAAATCATAAAGGTTGATATAAGAATGTGCCGATTGGAATCAATGAAATTTCCAAATGGACTGAATGCTCAGCACAACGTATTGGTATAGATGTCAAGCGTGTCAAAATTACAAATCACTCAAATCGAGCGGCAGCAGTTGTTGTTTATTTTTAATGTTTCATAAATTGAGTTTGCATTGATATGTTTCTAAATTTCGTATGCATTAAATTGTCCTGCCGAATTACACTCGATGTTTGTATTGATATCAGGTAAATTTGTGTTGTTCAAATTCTAAACTGTTTCCTTCAGCAATTAGACTTGAGAAACTGTCAACCTAAATACTCTCCACCTTCGGTGTCGCGTTTTTAATAGTTGACAGTTTCTCTCGTCTAATTGCTAGGCAACAGTTTCTCATTGAACAACCCAAATTTATCCGATAAAATACAAACCTCTCGTGCAATTATGAGTGATAAAACCACCAGTAGATTCGATATTGTTCTGCGATAAAAAGACATCAAGATCCTGTCAAAATTATATGTCATCGCATTCAATAGGTCATATGCATGTATCACAAAATCTCTTGAATTTTTGTTTTCACCATTTACTTTGTTACTAAATTATTATAAGTCGTTTCATTAAACCGTATCTTTCGAAAGTTTTAAATATTCCATATTTTAAAATGAAAAAATTGACAAGCAAATTTGAATTGGGTAAAACGCAACGCGATTGGTCGGACCTTATTATGACGTCAAAGTCCATGTCAACAAAATTTATTTTCTTGTTCTTGTCTTGTCGTTGGTCGGTCTATTTAAGTTTTGCAACTGTTTGGCTATTTTCTCTTCATTATTAAGTTACTGTAAACCTCCTGGAAAATAAATAATATGACTGAAGCCGGATTTGTCAGGGCACAATCCGACAATTTGCCTATAATAGATGTGTTCATGATGACAAGTTTTTTCGCAAATCATCCCGATTTCACTTCTGCTGAGATTAGAGGCGTAAAAACTGCAGGGTGATTGAATAAATGTTTTGTATTAGTGTCTTCAATTTTCGTTTTTCAATACGTTTTCTGGTTATTTGCTTACCAAGATTGAGAAAGTGCACATAACCTCAAATGTAGTAAACAATAAAATTCAAGAAAACGTTTATATTTTACTTCTTATTCCAACACGTGATAATATTTGTGTTTCTAGGTCCGAAAGAGATTCTTATGGCGATTCAGCTATTGGATATGTACGAGTTAAAAGGGAAGCAAACATATGTGTAGTGAAAGCTCGTATCACTCCCGAACATAATGTGAAACAGTGTTTCTCTGTAACTGCTGTATGTGATGAAGCTGAACAAACAATTATCTCTGCTGAATGTGAAGATTGCGCAGCACATTTTGGTAGATATTAGTTTTGAGTGAAGTATTATTTAGCGGGCGCTGAGTTATTGAAAAAAAAGTTGTATCTTACGCATTTTTATTTCATGAAAACAAGTCTGAAATCAAAACGTGGTCATGTTTTATCTTGAAAATATCATAATTATATTATTGTTTTTAATTTTTTTTCAGATGGATGTATGCATGCAATAGCTTTTATAGTTTGGCTGCACAGGCGTAGCGAAGCCCCTCCCTCTACTAGTATTGACTGTTATTGGAAAAAGTCTAAATTGTCTACGATAGGCACAACCCTGAAGTATATTAAAGCAAAAGAATTAGGTAGTAGTTCTAAAACCAAACCTGCTCCATCAGTCAATAGTCAAAGCCTTCTGTCAACTCTAATAAACCATAGCAGAAGCATCGGTCACATGGAAAGTCAACTCATGAAATACTACAAGGAACCAAGCAAAAAAGAAGAATTATTCATTCATCATTTGATAAATACACTACCCCAAGTAAACCAGCAAATGCCACAGAGTTCATCAACTATTACAAGAGTACAATGGACACATCATCTTGCAATGGAGCCTATCGAGCAACAATTGATTAGAACGACTGTCCTTTGTGACATGAGCTGCGGTATGCTAGGATCACTGCTTCGAAGATGCATGAAGCAGCACATTGCAAAGGCACTTTAACTGAAATTACAATGGGAGCAATTGAAGTAAAGGACACAGAAGCAATGAATAGAGGGCGTTTGCTAGAGAAACAAGTATTGAAAGAAGTTGAAAGAAAATAAAAATAAAAATTAATGAATGTGGTTTAATCTTAAACCCTAATTACCACGTATTTGGCGCATCTCCTGATGGCGAGAGTATTGATTACAGTATTGAAGTCAAATGTCCATCATTTGAGAAAGCCATGAGCAGATATGTCTCAAAAAAAAATGTTATATCCTCAAAATATATGGCTCAGGTGCAAATGCAGATGTATTTTTCAAATAAAAAAAAAAGGAATTCTCTGTGTTGTACATCATGATTTCGAGAAATCGAAGGACGTAGACATGTATATTGTAGATTACGATGAGAACTATTGTAATACTATTTAAGAAAAATGCATTATATTCTGGAGTAATGCTATTTTTCCTATTCTATGTAAGGATATCAAATAAATGGTAGTAATGAGAAGCAACTTAAAATTTTACTTTTCACAGGTCTAACACGTTATTTCATTGTATTTCGAAATTTAAATTTCCAAATTGATCTGAAGAGATCTAACTTGAGTCCACAAGTCTAGCTAAAATACTTTATTAGGATTTTTATGTGTTTTTCAATAGACATAAAGTGTCCAACTGTAAGGCAGAGACCTTTCAATACATTTTCCTATTTTATTATACAGCTTGTCCCAAAAAGTATGCAACAAATGAAAAACTTTTTTATTATCGATTTCACAAAAAAACTTGTTAAAGTTATCAACATACTGAAATAATTCCTTGAAAATATTTCATGTCATCAAATTAACTATTCTGATTTTGAATATCGGAAAGATACTCATGTATTTATTTATGAGTACCTATCTCCCTTATATTCGAAATCTGAATAGTTCACTAGATGAATATGACCTATTTTCAAAATATTTCTATGTACTTTGAAAACAAGGGGAAATTTTTGAAAAAAAAATACATTCATTTCACAAGCCAAAAACTTTAGAGGACTTAAGCAGAAACTTTTATTGACAATATTTTTCAAACCAATTATAAAATTTTCTTGAAAATTAAGTAAATTTGGACATGTTTATATGGACTTTCAAGTCCCAAAATAAGTTGAGGAATTGCATCCTTCAATATTTGTTTTACATAGTTATTAATGGAATAGTTGTGTTCAGTTGAGGATATGAAGTATAAGTGACAGTAACATGTTTATTGTGAGATATCAAAATTGTTCTGAAATAGTTGTCGAAGACCCAAGTTACTTGTAAGCTATATTCATTCTATTTGGAGTTTGTATATCAAAAAGACGGTTTTTTCCGAGTGTGCCTCATACCAATATGAAGAAAAATAAAACAATTGAAAATTAAATCTATTTTTTTATTAAAACATTTTGCATATTGATTATGCCACATGCTATGACTATCACTTCGTCTATTATTGGAACTAAGCTGTGATGCACACATGCGTGAGGCAACAATATATGAAATTCTCATAATCTGTTTATAAGTATAAGGGTACATTTTTTCTTTTCTATCAAATGTGACAAGTCTTTGAAGCCTCTGTCTGCCATAACTGCTGTGTATGGAGGTGTACATTCTAGATATCCACAATTTTCTACTATAATGATGTCAGAAGCCCTTCCATCATATCCTTCAGAAATAAAATTGACTAACCCATCTGGAGTACAGGAAATAAGGTACTTCAGGGTGTTACATTTCTCATATTGTGACCATGGCAGAGACTGATGAATTGCGTTAGAAGGTTTTTCAATTTCTATTTTCAAGCAATCTATAATTGAAAGAACTTTTGAATACCGTGCTCCAAAAGCGATAGGTAAACATTTAACTATGTCAGATGGTTCTGGCCACACAATTAACTCCTTCAATTTTTCTGCTAGAATAATTACTGTTTTGAAAATATTCTACTTATAGTGCCCTGTGAATAGCCAAAATGTATAGCTTATATGTCGAATGATTCATGTAACTTTATTTTCTTCAGGGTTATTTGAATGTCGATAGTGGGAACTGGGATATTTTCACTTGATAATTTTATCAAATGGCAACTGTCTTTAGTGCTAACATCATTTTAGGCTCTTTTTCAATGGCAGTCAATATTGCACTACGCATTAACTTTTCAAATTGTCTGTCCTCGTTATCTTGAGCCCAACTTGCTTCGGATGACGTACTTTCTTGTTCATATTCACTAGATATTGATGAAGATTTTGAAGTCAGAGATAAATCATCTGTTGGTTTTATATCTGGGAATAACTTCCTTTTTGTACCGGCAATCGGGGCGGTTTTAATAGGTGAAGTCAATGTGTTTTCAACTGGTTCAAGAAACGGTGATACTGCTACATTTTTTTATTTAGAACCAACATTGACACCTTTGCTTCTATACTTTATTGCACTTTGTTTCATTGTGTGCACTTGTACGGCTCTGTCAGGTTTCAATAGGTGAAGTCAATGTGTTTTCAACTGGTTCAAGAAATGGTGATACTGCTACATTTTTTTATTTAGAACCAACATTGACACCTTCGCTTCTATTTTTTATTGCACTTTGTTTCATTGTGTGCACTTGTACGGCTCTGTCACAAGAAAGGCTTTCACTTTTCGTTGAGAAAATGTCGTGTGAAGATGAACTAGGACCAGCTTCACAATAATTTATTTATCTGGTGATTGTTGTATCTGCAGGGCCTCCACATAGTTTGGTTTCTGTAATTACTTCTCTGGTAGCAGCTTGTGATAGGGTATTTCGAACCAAACTCAGTCTTTGTCTATTGAGAGCAGCCTGTCTCACTGGTATTGGCTCATTTTCTTTCTGACACTGAGATTTGTGGGGCAAAACACCTTTCCTTAAACGTAATGTGACAGGAACTCCTTGTTGTTTAGGCATTATTTGGTACTGAATGAAGTTTTCTGTATACTCTTACAACTGAAAATGAAGAATGGAAGTAGTCAGAACGGTTTTAGATTCGACAAATAGTTTTAGGTTATGACACTTAAATATCAAAATAAAATTACTTACATCAAAGTGATCCTCACAACAGTATAAGCAGCTCGTTGCAGATAGTTTTTGATTATCAAATTCGTCCCTTTTTATAACTTCACACCACTATACTCGAATGTTTGCGTCCCTTGCCACAAGAAAAAATACTTTTTGAGGAGTAGTTTTCGTTGTATTGTTGCACTTTGGAACTAAACAGTACCTATAAACTGTTTTTCCACTACTTTCCATCTTTAATTTATTGAAATATTCAAGAAATACTATATAGAATCAACTGAATCAACTATGTTTACTTTGGATAACCTTTGTTGACATGTACTTTGACGTCACATAATCCCGCCAAATGGCCGACCGTTTGAATTGCCAATACTTGGTATAAAATTTAAATATTTTTTCTTTGTCAAATATTGATATTTTTGGCATCTATCCTATTTTCCCAGTATTCGTATGGATGGTACAATCGATTAGAACATTAAAAAAAAATATGCATGAGACCTATTCCTAACTAAGGAAACAGGATATGCAAAATTGATCGAATCGAATCGAATCGAAGTCATTCTTAACTCAATATCACAATGACTTGATATTTTAATTGAAATATACCTTTTTCAGCATGCTGAAAGCTTCGGGTTTTCAAGTAATACAATGAATAATTATTCTTATAACATCAAGAACAATACTCATGGACTAATGGTTAGCGCGTCAGTCTCTCACCAAAATCAAAATCACCCGGGAGGCTCGAGTTCGAATCCATTTTAAGGAGTCTTTTTTTAATTGGTTTCAGATACAAACATGTTCGATTTGATAGTGACAAATGTATATATATTGTGTGGGTTCTTGAACCATTACGTTTTATATTCTTCTGCGGATTTTCTTGGAGTTTCTGGTTCGTGGGAATAAGAAAAATTCAGTGATTCATAATTGAATTTTTAATGAATTTTTGATACGTTTCGTTTCGAAGCTCCAAAACTTCTTCAGTTACATTTGTTTTTTCTAAAACACAAATCATGAACGTTCTTCATGTTGATATGCGATTGCTGCTATTTTTTTGGGGTATTTCCTTTTTTTAATTTTTTTTGGTGGTTTTCACAAATCATGAAGTTCTTCATGTTGATCTGCAATATAACCCAATTGGCACAAAAGTAAAACCACAAAAAAAAATAAAAAAAAATACCAAAACACAATCAACTAAGAATTCATATTGTTTTAGAAAAACAAATTAACTGAAAAGTTTTACGAAACGAAACGTATTAAATTCATTAAAAATTCAATTATGAATAGTAATTTTTCTTATTCCACAAAAATAAGAAAAATCAAAAAAATATATATATATATATATATATATATATATATATATATATATATATATATATATATATATATATATATATATATATATATTTTTATGGTTCTTCGGCGAGTTCAAGAGCAGTGAACGATTATTATAAATAAATGAATCTGAGGCACGAAGCATTTAGAAACGGACACAATTCCTTCAATTTTGGAACGAGAAGAATTGTTGTAATTTCAAATATAACATGAATTTTGGTCATTTCATCCAGCTCCAGTGATTCGGGAAATATTTTCATCAAATATCATTCGTGCTAAAGGATTTTGTCGCAATTTTTTTTTAACTTTCTTTCAAGTATTTTGCCTCTAGGAAATTTAACTCATGCAATTTGCGGCCTCATTATCAAAGAATAATCCGATAAGACCGCAAATCGCACTCAATAAAATTTCCAGGCAAAAACCTTTCTCGAAAATTTCAAAAAAATTTGAGCGATAAAACCCCTAGCACTTATGATATAACCCCTCAAATATTTCCCTCAACAGTAGATTCGAGTTTGTTTCGCGATAAAACCACACTATGTTTTGTCAAAATTGTATGTCAACGCATTCAATGTCACGCGAAGTCAAACAACGTCGGGCGCGATTAGTACTTGGATAGGTGACTGCTTGGGAACACCGCGTGCCGCTGCCTTTTCGCCATTTTTTTAATGATCATAGACAAAAAAAAAATCCAATTCAATATTTCAATAATTATTGAGGACGACTTTTAAACATGCTTTTTTTTCAAACTGTCACGCGAAAGGCTTGGGTTCGATTTCTAGCAATTTTGGAACGAGAATTGTTGAAAATTCGAATACATTAATTTTGGTAGTTTTATTCAGTTTAAAATTGATTCGTACGAAGGCGTATAAGGGCCAACAACAAAATATTTTTTAAAATATTAGGAATTGTCACTTCAAAGTGACAATTTTGTCACTTCAAAGTGACAATTGTCATTCAAAGTGACAATTGTCAGTTCGAAGTGACAATTTTGTCACTTTGAAGTGACAATTGTCACTTTGAAGTGACAATTTTGTCACTTCGAAGTGACAATTGTCACTTAGAAGTGACAATTGTCACTTCGAAGTGACAATTGTCACTTTGAAGTGACAATTGTCACTTTGAACTGACAATTGTCACTTCGAACTGACAATTGTCACTTTGAAGTGACAATTGTCACTTCGAACTGACAATTGTCACTTCGAACTGACAATTGTCACATTGAAGTTGAATTTTGATTTAGTTATTCGATACAAACTATTGCAACAGCGAGCGGCGGTGTAAAAACCCATTTCCAGATGGTTCTATGAATAAAATTGCGAAAAAAATTAAATAGTTCATCTATTGGTATTAAACCACTTACTCTATTTAACTTGAGTTATTCGAAAGAAAAATAGGATATTTATAAATTGATCAGAGAATATAGAAAAAAAAGGTGATTTTAGATATTTTCGAATAAATGCTTGGAACTGCACATAAGCCATAGTATTGGATTCTAACTGTTTTCGAAATTCTGCCATCTTCAAAGTTTTTTTTAACTTGTTGCCTTACTGGCCATCATGTAAAATTTCAATTGATTTTGGGGTTATTCGACATGCACAATCTATAAAAGTTTTTTCAATACTTGTTCCTATATCTATGTTGAAAATTGACTAAATATTCAACCTGTTTCATTTTTGATGGCCTACTCTCCTATGAACATCTCATTTTGTATCCAGGGTAGTTCCTTTCGAAAAATGAATGGAGTTTTTTCTCAAATGTCTCGGACGGACACAGTGCTCTTTTTTTTAAACAAAATTTTCCACGAGAATTCAATTGGTTTTTCTGAAATAGTTTTTTTATCGAAAAGGAAGTCATTTTCAATTTTCACTTCGAAGTGACAATTGTCAGTTCGAAGTGACAATTGTCAGTTCTAAGTGACAATTGTCAGTTCAAAGTGACAATTGTCACTTTGAAGTGACAATTCCTAATATTTTAAAAAATATTTTGTTGTTGGCCCTTATACGCCTTCGTAGATTCGGAATATATTCTCATAAAAAATCATTCGTGCTAGAGGATTTTATCGCATTTTCCCAGTAGTCTCTCAATCATTTTGCCTCTAGAAAAACTAACTCGTGCAATTTGCGGTCTTATAATCTGATTAAACTACTCAAGCTTCAGATTATAAGACCGCATATCGCACTCAGTAAAATTTTCAGGCAAAATGCTTTCTCGAAGATTTGAAAAAAATTTGAGCGATATAACCCTCAGCACATATGATATTACCTTCGATGAAAGTAAAAATAAGTCGCGTTGCAATAAACAAAATCCATAACAACCGTAAGCAATACAGCGATCAAGCCAACTTGATTCCCAATACTAATTCAAACTGTTATAAAAAATAGAATATCACACACGACCGACGATCAAAAGGCTTAACCTGCTCGTGGATCAACATTTTACACTCATAGGTGGAGCATCTTTTTACCGCATTATATAATAAAGTTACTATTACTTTGCCACTTTTATTTCACCGATTCGGGGTGTTACGCTCGTATGTGGAAATTCACTTCCTGAGCAGCTTTAGGGTGATCCTTGTCTAAATTTAAAGGGGCTCTTTCATGTGAACAAAAGCTCCTAGGCCTTCCTTTGAAAAGTTACACACTTCAAAAAATGAGAATAAAAATGTTTTTTTTCTTGAAATTGCTGAAGAGTTGAAGAAATGGTATTTTGTGGGCGTGTTTTAACAATAAAAAGGCTACCTATGAATATTTTTTTTATTTTGTTGTGATCTTTCACAGGGGTGAAACATTTAACCCCTATTCCATTATTTACCAGAACTTTTTACCTAAACAAAATTTCTCAATTGAAAAATATGTGTTGAAAAGAACAATCAATTGCAAAACTTTTTCAACTCCTGTGTTGTGTCCGTAAATACAATAGATTCATATTGAAAAAATTAAATACAACATTGTGCATGAAAGGATCTTGTTGTGCAAATAAAACGTGACAGCCACCTACAAGATTTTTTCGATTCCATTTACCGAAGATCCGCATGCACAACATTGTATTATTTTTTTATTAGGGAACTATTGCTTTTACGGACACAACACAGTCGTTAAAAAAGTTTTGCAATGAAATATTCTTTTCAACAAATATTTTTGAACTGGGTAATTTTGTTTCGTTGAAAAGTTTTGGTAAAAAATGGAATAGGGGTTGAATGTTTCAACCCTTCAAAATATCACAACAAAATTTAAAGAAAAAATTTATCGGTAGAACATGCCCACAAATTGCCATTTCTTCACCACGACAGAAATTTCAAGAATAAAAAAAAAATCTTATTTTTGGAAACGTTTAACTTTTCAAGGAAAGGCCTAAGAGCTTTTGTTTAGATGAAAGACCCCTTCAATTCTCGACAAAAAAATCACCCCCTGAAAACTTTCGCACTTATATGGTAACACCCTGTATAGATTGATCGATTAGGTGATATACAGAGTGTAAACCTAATAGTTGCACTACCGTTAAGAGTTGATAGTCCATTCAAATTCAAATTCAAAATATACTTTATTGTCATAAGTCATAAACACTTGTCGACAAAGCTAATTAGACATACAATCAATAGAGTAGAGTATATTTAGAGTAGAGTATATTTATTTAACTACATTACAAATACATGTTTGTAGCACGTCATAAAAAAACGACAATACTGTAGAGCAGAAAATTGTTAAAATATAAAATATTGTTAAAATATAAAATATAATACATTGTTAAAATATATAATAATAATACGTATAGTGTGGAAATATTGTAAATTATTGTGAAAATAGTGCTGAAGTGTGGTAAATAGATGGAAACAAATAAATAGATAACAATGAGTAAATGAACAATACAAAATATCTCCATATTAAGAAAATGAGAAAGACATACAAATTTATATAAAATCACTCAGCTAATACATATTTCCTTTTGGTAATTGAAACTTATGGTGGATATATATTCATTGTGTACAAGAAAGTTCTTGTTTACAACCATATAAATAAAATTTTGCAGGATATTGAAGTACATCAGCTAATGTAAGTAAATGATAACATAAAATCACAGGATAAATATATTCGTTAACATGTTAAAAACTCAATTGTATGTGTATTGAGTCCCTACACATTTATTTCATTTCTTAAATATCAACGAATGTAAATATCAAGATTGGAATGAATCGCCATAAATTATTTTCTCAAACTGTAGAAGACCTATAACATGGGAGATTTTCGTTCAGGCGAATATTATAGGGGGTATCGTTGATTTCATACTCCAATTTATTCTTATGAATTATAGGAACTGTCTCCGATATGAAAATTGGGACAAGTGTAAGGATTGTTCTTTGAACAAAGGTTCACATGAATCTATCCATTAAGCTTCGCAAAGTTATCTAATTGCTCGTTTTTGTAGTATAAGCACTGACTGGAAGAGTTAATTGCTACATACCCCCCAGAAAGATATGCCATACTATAGATGGGAGTCTAAAAGTGCATAATAAACAGATTTGACAACAGTTAATCCGAATTCGTTCGATACTGATCTTAAAGCATAACAGCCAGTTTTTTATTCAAATGTGTTATGTGCTCTCCTAATTTTGAATTCATATCCAGAAGTAATCGTAGAAATTTTGCTGAATTCTTGTTCAAATCTGATATATAACATTTGAGAGAAATAACACTTGTCTTTCTGGAATTAGGAGAGAGTAGATTAAAATCGAACCAATTCTGGATTGTAACCATGTCAGCAGATATCATTTCGGGTAGTTTACTCTTATCTTATGGTGCCACAGCAGAATGTGTCGTTGGCAAATAATGCGAACTTTCCGGAAATTGCTACCATGGCCAGATTATTTATATATGAAATAAATGAAACTGGACCAAGTATAGAGCCTTGGGGTTCTCCACACTTTTTTCGGCAATATTTGAAAATGTTGATAGTCTCACAAACTGATTTTTATCAGAGAGATATGAACTGAAATAATTAGAAGTGATTCCTCTGCATCCATAATGTTGAAGATTGCTCAGCAGTACATCGTGATTGACACAATCGAAAGCTTTCGATAAGTCACAGAGCATTGCAGCAACAGCTTCTTCAATATTAATCTCTCTGTAGATCATTCATATAAACGAATGTATTGTACTCTTTGAATTCTGAGAACCCTACTACGGTGCACTCATTATTCTGTTATTCATCAAAAATTCCATAATTATTTTCTTCGCCAGTTTTTCAATGATTTTCGCAGAGGTCGGTAGAAGATTCGAAAATAAAAAGATCCTAAAGCTTAATAAGTAAGAAGAAATAATGACCCACCAAAAGTTCCTTGTTTGGTTACCGTTGCATTAATCGACGAACATGTGTTAGGTAGCCTCATAGTATTCATTTCGGGAGAATTTGTAATGAATATTTCGTAATATGCTGAAAAAATTGCAGATAATTTTGGAGAGTTTGGAATGCTGCCAGGTGATCCTTAAGCTGTTTTGCTCTGTGAAAGGAGTTCATTGAACTATTTTGACAAGGCTGAATTGGTTGTTTGGTAGTAAGAACAAACTTCAGCGAACTGATATTTGACAATTTTGACATGGGTATCTCATTAATCGTTATTTGTGTTCCAATTCTGATTATAATATAATTACGGTTTTTTATTACAATCATTTATAACATATGGAGTTTGTGATGCAAATATTTGCCGCGTGCATCTATCGGATGATTTGCAGGCTGCCTGAGGGGGACAATAATGTTCAAATTACTTCTCATATACGTCGCGTATTGTCTTCTGATTGGTTGCTTAGTAGGATTTTCCATTCACTAGCCAATCAGGAAATAGTGGTCGGATATGACAAACGTCAAATCATTCATAGACGGCTTGAGGCGTGTGCGGGTGGTTCATTCTGATCCAGTCCTACCTGACAACGCTGCTTGGCCGTCAATTGTGAACATATTTTGGTCACTCGGTCGATCGATCTCAGTTACTTTTCATGCGAATCAAAAGAACTGTGTGGGTGTTACAATGCCTTACAAATGATTTTTTGGTAATTGTGGTTTGTTAACTGCTTCAAAGTATGCTGTTTCCAACTAGTTCTGACTTTATCTACCAGTATGAATATAATGTGGTTTCTTTGTTTCCATTGACATTATTGCAGGGGCATAGTTTGAATACGTATTGCCGGTAGCTGGTAACGAATGTTCATTAGGATTGTCAGACTCTATTTTAACATTTCTCGAACAATCAGGTCCAAATTCCACATTTTAGAATGTATATCTTGCATCCGTCAATTGCCAGTGTTTACTTACGGCTTCGAGTTCCGGGATATTAAAACCTTGGTTACCAACAATTGATTGAATTTGACGAAAATTTTTGCTTTTTATCAAGATTTCATTAATTTTTAATCACTGTACTTCGATATGGAATGGTATTAAACACCCGTCACTCACGGAAGTGCAACAAGTTAGTTTCCAAGATGGAAAATAGATTGACGCGATTAAAAAGAGAGCAAAAAGTAACATGCTTCCACATTTATATTAATAGAGTCCCGGTAGCGATCTGCATTTTTCCTCCCTTACTGATATTGGTACCAAATATTTCATACAGAAGTGGAAAGTGTTTCTTAATTCCCATTGCAAGAGTTTGTGCAAGGTGCAAAACTCCACAATATCAGACACCAAATATATTGATAAAATAGTTTGTGGCATTCAGACGAGAAAATGAAAACTAGAACTGAATAATAAAAATGTGGATCAGCCAGGGATCGAACCTGGGACCTTTCATTTCTAGTCAACGCTCTTCCACCTGAGCCACTGGTCCTTGTTCGAAACCGACGATTCACACCTTTAAATTCAGTTCCGTGTTAATGATGAAGACGATGGGTGTTAATGTGATGCATGAAAACATTTACGCATGCACACCTAATGAAATTATATTGGTCTATCCGCAGGTGTCAATCATGTTTACGATCCTCGACCAACTTCAGATCGGAAATTTCCAAGTGTGCATGACTCGAGCCAAGTAAATATAAACTGTAATTGAATATCAATGAAAATAGTTCGTGGCATTCAGACGAGAAAATAAAAACTGGAACTGAAAAATAAAAATGTGGATCAGCCAGGGATCGAACCTGGGACCTTTCGATTTCTAGTTGAGAGACCAATATAATTTCATTAGGTGTGCATGCGTCAATGTTTTCATGCATCACATTAACCCCCCGTCTTCATCACTAACACGGAACTGAATTTAAAGGTGTGAATCGTCGGTTTCGAACAAGGACCAGTGGCTCAGGTGGAAGAGCGTTCGACTAGAAATCGAAAGGTCCCAGGTTCGATCACTGGCTGATCCACATTTTTATTCTTCAGTTCAAGTTTTCATTTTTTCGTCTGAATGCCACAAACTATTTTCATTGATATTTAACTACAGACGCTATCTACACCAAATATATTCTTGTTTATAAATGTAGAAATTGCGTAAATTTATTGCCAGAAGTCTAGGTCGGTAGATTTGTAAGAATATTGTTCAAATTTTAATGACAAGATTCAGATTCTTCGTTATTCATATCAGTATAACATTCTTAACTTTTGAGTGTAATTGTGGGCCATCACACCATTCAAATTCGTACATGACTACAGTCACAATCAGAACTGGTGAATGTGCATTTGTCAAGATCTTTGCGATGTATCCCGCCCTTTCAAATTGTTGCCCAATTGCAACTCGAATCGAATTATAATGAATGATTGTTTTTTTTTTCGATGAGATTTCCTATAGGTGGTTCGTATATACTTCTGATACTTGAAAATTTACAAAGCACTTGATTTTCTATTTCAAGGATTAAATGAAAAACCCCCATACGCCCCCGTGAAGAGGCATTAAGATGTTTTGCGATATGTTGAAATAAATTGTTTCAAGTCAAATAATATTATATATATTTGATCATAATAAAACAATTGGAATTCACGTATAGTACTTTCGTTCGACAAAATTCAGCTATTTCCTGGGAAAAGTACGCTGAAACAACACTTTTGAAGGAATTGTCAGCAGCCTTTGCGGAGCAAGTCGTGCTCTGTGAAAATGCTGTTTTGTGTCTTGAGGGGTTGTGAGGGTAAATGTTCAGAGGTAATGTATTCTGGTGACTTGTAGAAGTTTTATGGTTGATTTGAGTGTAATAGAAAAAAAATAAAAATTTGCTTGACCCAGCTCGGGATTGAACCCGGGTCCTTGTACTTCGAATGCCACCTTCAGTTGAATTATTAGTTAAATTATTAAGTGTTTGAAGTTAGCTGAGAGCCAGGCGGCACTCTGGAAGAAAATTTGATAGCTACACACTTGTCAGCTAGTAAGGAATGTTTTTATGTAAACATTTTCCTTATACCTTATCATCTCTAATTTGCGTAGCCAGCACTTAGAATAATAGGTGGTGTATCAATGAGCACGAGATCTGGCGAAAGTCATCATTTGGAGGGACGTTATGCCCTCGGTCTCGACTTCATGGATATTGTGATCGTCAAAAGATCCCTACCTGTATTCAGAAACACCAGAAGATTACTCAGAATTTCCGGTTGGGGAAAATGTGCTCACGGTCGTCGACAGATATAGGTCAAGGAAACTCTATCCATATATCAAAAATTTAAATGTTCCTTTTATGTTCAATACACATTTATTTTGAAGGAAACATTTAATGATGTCATAACTGAATTATTCCTTGAAATTCTTGAGATTAACATGTACATAGAATTAAAGAAAAAATACTCGCAGTTTGGCATATTAGAATAGGTGTATTTTCCTAATCAAATGGTGATATTCACGTCACGTGGCTCAACATTGAACAGTTATTTCGAAGAGAATTATTTGTTTGTGATAATGAATATGTTCTTTGTTAGAACCCCATCAATCTGGTATTGTATTTATTGTGCTATACAATCATCATTTGTAATAAAAAAGTCACCTTTTCGATACCATTTTGACAACAACAAAATAAGTAAAGAATTTTTGTTAAGTTGAACGGCTTCATTGTGAAGAAACATAATATTGATGCAGATAACAGGTACCAATCATCACACCACTCTCCTCATCAATATAGGACATTGATCAGACTAAAATAAAATCGTTGGGTGTAGCGTAACCTGAAAAAATATTTGAATGTGCGTTCTGTGATGTCGCACGATGATAGTGACGATTTACTTTACACACATTTTGCAGAAGTCGTCTATTGAGAAGGTGCATCCAAAGCATACAGTGCTTCTCAAAAGCCTCTCCCCATCTATTTTTGAACGATTATACATAAACAAGTTAAATTTGGAAACTGAATATTAGAGGTTGTAAACTTCCTACTAGTGATGATAGATGACGAAATCGTCAAAGATGACGTCACAAGGCCATTGTGACCCATAATTTTAAATGGAACCCTACGGCAAGCGACACCTCTTTTAAAAGGTATCAAAAAAACCTATCCAATGATACCAATTTGGTTTGTGTTTATGGCAGTTTTAATGGCCATTAGTAAACATTAAAATTTAAATTCCATTCAGTATGATATTAATTAAGATTTAAGAATCAGTATCTATCCAAAAAAATTGCTCGAAGTGACCTCTATTACTTCCTGACAGTGGAATATCCTATTTTTAAACTATTCTCGTACTTTTGCAAATGTGTCTGCGAAAACAGACTCACATTCTGCAACAATACGTTGTTTTAAAACGTCAATATTGTCAGGTTCAATGGCCTAAGCCTTCGATTTGAGGTTCCCCCACAAAAAAAAAACCAAGGTGTGAGGTCCGGTGATCGAGCTGGCCATTCCGTTGAACCTCGTCGTCCAATCCATCTACCACGATACTCCTCATCCAAATACCGTCTTTCTGCGCCGTAATATGTGTGGAGGAGCACCATTCTGTTGGAATGTTATTTCCAAATTGTCGAATTCATCTGGATTATCTTCCAAAATTTCGAGGATTAACGGTTCTATTGCGTTCTGCAACAGCTCCAGATAAACCTCACCAGTTGAATCAGTATTTGGAGAAAGAGGCCCAACGATGTGGTTCCCCAGGATACCTGCCCAAACATTCACCTTCTGGGGAAACTGGGTATGTGTTTCACGAAATAGGTGAGATTTGCGTCACTCCAATACCTCACATTCTGTGTATTTACATTTCCATTTAGATAGAAAGTATTTTCGTCACTAAAACAAATTGTTTTGACATAGTCTGGATGTTGGTTAATTTTAGTTTCTATATTTTCACAAAATTCTAGTCTTCGGTCTGGGACGTCGTCTGAGAGTTGATGAACCATTTTTAATTTGTATGGATGAAATTCAATTTTTTTCAACACCCTGTGTACTGTACTTTGACTGACTTCACAGGTAGATGCAACGTGAGTTGTTGAAGAAGTAGGATTAACTATTACTTCTGCCGGTATATAAATTTTTTTCCCATCAGAAATTTGTGGTCAGCCAGATCGTTTCGCATCATTAATGCTACCCGTTGTTTCAAACTTACGAAGAAGCCCCCTTGAATAAGTCCTAGAAAGAGAGCGATCGGGAAACCTCTCATTAAAAATGCGTTCTGCTGCATGAATATTTTGTCCAGTTTCACCAAGAATTAGGATCGCTGCTACTTTATCACCTAAAGCACGTACCATTTCGCTTCTTGAAGCACTCAAACGTTCGGCTCACAACAGTTTATCGAATTATTAAAATGTACAAAAATATTGAAAGTACCAAAAGCTGCTAAAACAGTCAAACGTTCGATCAACAATACACAAATTATTAAATGTACAAAAACTTGGACAATTACAAAAGCGTCGAATAAGGGAGATTAACAAAAACGTCAGCTTATTTGACCACTATCCAGAGGCGGAGCTTGAATTTGGAATTTTAGTATTAACTGATTTAATTCATCACACTTTGCGTTTTTTTGAAGAGAGTTGCCAAAACTGCCATAAACACAAACAAAATTAGTATCATTGAATAGGTTTTTTTGATACCTTTTAAAAGAGGTGTCGCTTGCCGTAGGGTTTCATTTAAAATTCTTGGTCACAATGACGTCATCTTTGACGATTTCGTCATACATCATCACTAGTAGGGAAGTTCACAACCTTTAATATTCGGTTTCCAAATTTCACTTGTTTATGTATAATCGTTCCAAAAATAAGAGGGGGGGAGCGGACTTTTGAGAAGCACTGTATAATGATATGAGCGGTTGACTGCAGATAACATAAATTCGACGCGCTCCACGATTTTATTTTAGTCTCATCTCGATGAGGAGAGTAGTGTGATGACTGGTACATAGTATCTACCTGATTATTATTCAGCTTTTAGTACAATATCTGCATCATCACCTATAATGTTTCTTTACAATGAAAACGTTGAACTTCTTTTTTTATTATTTAATTTTTTAGCTTTTTAGTACTTTATCTGCATCATTATTATGTTTCTTCGCAATAAAACCCTTTAAGTTTTTTAATTATTTTATTACCATGTTGTTCCCCCCAATAATGGACATTATAACGGAGGACTCCCCCAGAGGTCCGATAGAGGAACAAGGCTTTTATACAACAAGATGTGCACAAGTCTTGAGGAGAAGACGCTAACGACATATCATTTTTATCCAACCTAATGCGATACAGTCCTCGGCGCGCTTTGACCTTCAACCATAACTTGGGTGATGTACCGCTAACGACGTATCATTTTTAGCCACTCTAACGCCACACAGTCCTCGACACGATACGAAATCTTGACTTGTGGAGGGGGGTTCATGCTTGAATCACGAATCTAAGTTGACAATGCCCTTTGTTTTGATTAGATACCTTGATTTCCATTTCAATGTATCGAATTTTTTCATGGTATACTGTAGTCTTATAGTCAAGCCCTTTCATTTGATATCCATATTGAGGGGGTTGTATTGACTGTCTAAACTCTATGATCCACCATTTTGTTTTGGACGCCAACTTGGATTTGGAATTTCTTCACGGTGTACTATATTCTACTAGTCAAGCCCTTTCAATTGATATCTATATTGCGGGGGTTGTCTAAACTCTATGATCTGCATTTCGTTTTGGAAACAATCTTGGATTTGAAATTTTTTCATGGTGTTCTGTATTCTATTAGTCAAGCCGTTTCGTTTGATATTCATATTGAGAAAGTTGTAAAAAAATATATGATCCGCCATTTTGTAACGGTGGCCATCTTGCATTTTCAATAAAACACATAATTGTATTGTCATCAGAACCAAATTTTAGATCATTCAGGAACGGGGTGAAATTTCAATTACTAGATTTGACCCATACAAGACACAAACAAGGAAAGCTAAATAAAACCGTTTAATTAACGCCAATTTTGTTCAATGATAAATTCCATAGCATATTCGTTAAATGATCTCTGTCAATCGAAATGTCGAACTACTCACTCATTACAAGAGAAAGGTTGCAAGCTGATGAATATTTCATCATAATATTATATCTGCTAAATCTAATGAAATATGGCGTATAATCTTTGAGTGCTACCTTATATGATAAAGTATGCAAATTTGTGAATTCAATAAATGATAAAAACCTAATTATTACCATTACATGACACTTTATTAGCCATAACATAAATTAAAATTTGCTATAGAAAACGCCCTTCTGCTTTGAGCCGAGGTGAGTGTTTAATATATAAATTTAATGGTTTACTGAATATTACAACATGAAGAAATTTCGCATGGACATGTATTTGAGTATTGTTTCAGAACTTTTCGAAGAGGAAATTCGGCTTGATAAAAATTATAGAGAATTGAATTCGTTTCCAATTGATTTGTTTGACAATATGATCAGGGGTGTTCATGAAATCAGATGTAGAATCAACTGCGACTCAAAGATACTTCAGTCACTATCTCCCATCGTTCAAAATTCATGTAGAAAGGGAAACAATTCTCAATTCAGAATAGTATCCAATGTTGTATTTTCATCTGAATAGAGTTTAGCGCAAAATAACATACTTGACAATTTTTTTCTTTTCTTAGACTCATTATCTTCAGTTTAGTCAAATCCACTTATTGCCAAGTTACGTACCGGTACCAAAAATCCCTTCAGTATCAACCCGTTCAACTGCATATACTGGGTGTTGCCAAATAAAACGATTTATCGCAAAACTTTTTCAACTCCTGTGTTGTTTGCGTAAAAACAAAAGTTAAAAAACAAAAAAATACAACATTGTGCATGAACGGATCTTCTGTAAATGGAATCTAAAAAATCTAGTAGGTAGCTATCACGTTTTGTTTGCACAAATCAATCGTGGTTTTTCTGAATTATTCCGCTTGTTTTAACTTAAATCTAGTAGGTGCCTGTCAAGTCGCTTTGATTTTTATATGGTAGTTGAAGGTTCAGTTGTGCCCTTTAAATCTTCAATATGAATAATCACATCAACACTGAAATGGCCGATATGCATTTTATGTATGGTCGTACCCATGGAAATTATTTGGAAGCTAGACGGCTCTATGCAGAGATGTATCCTCCGCGCGAGATATCTTATCACACAATTTATGCACGTCTTCACCAACGTCTCTGTGGAAGAGGGACTTTTCAAAAACAAACAACGGATTGTCGTCGTCCAGTACTAATAAGAACGGTGGTAGTGGAGGGGGAGTTTCTTAATATGATTGAAGATCGTCCGGAATTAAGTACAAGATAAATTGCTTATACACTAAATGTTAGCAATAAACTAATCTGAAATTTTTTAAAGGATCACCAATTATATCCTTACAATATTCAACAAGTCCAGGCACTTTTGCTGCTAGATTTTGCCCATGCAGTAGAGTTTTCACATGATTACCCAAAATGCTCAATTTTTAGAAAACGAATTATTCACTGACGAATCCAACTTTTCAAGGCAAGGGATTACAAATTTTCATAACAATCATCTATGGGCCGGAGGTGACACACATGCAATTCAAGAAGGTCAGTACCAATATGAATTTCTACTTAACGTGTGGGTGGGAATAATTGGCAAAAATATTATTGGGCCATATTCTCTACCGTTGAGGCTAAATGGTGCACCATATACAAATTTTCTACAGGAGCAGCTTCCCATTTTACTTGAAAATGTTCCACTAGCTATTCGACCACGAATGTGGTTTATACAGGATGGTGCGCCTATCCATTTTAGCATAACTGCTTGTCAGTACTTGAACGACGTATATCCAAATCGTTGGATATGCCGGACAGGACTTCAACCTTGGCCTCCCAGATCTCCATACTCGAACCACTTAGACTTTTACGTATGGGATCACCTTACGTCCTTGGTGTATACTACCTCCATTGAATGTGTAAATGATTTCATGTATCATGCATCATTGCAGCCTGCGAGACAATTCAAATCACACTTGGAATATTTCATCGTTTGTGCCAATCTATGGGACGACTTGATTCCCTTCTAATGGTTGTAGGTGGCTATTTTGAGCAGTTTTTAAACTCCGTTCCGTTTGATTTCGTTGCCTTTTTCTTTGTTCTAATACACATAATTTGATTTTGTTTTTATTTTCAATTTGATATTAAAACAAAACATGGTAGTGGTACATGCCTACATTTGAAGTTAAAACAAGCGGAATTATTTTAAAATACTACGATTGAAGTCATAATGTGTGAAAACAAAACGTGACAGTCACCTACTAGATTTTTTCGATTCCATTCACAGCAGATCCGTTTATGCACCATGTTCCATTTTATTTTTTTGAGCAAGAAACTGCTTTTACGGAAACAACACAGGAGCTGGAAAAAATTTGCAATGAATGGTTATTTTCAACAAAATTTTGTTTCGTTGAAAAATTCTGGTAAAAAATGGAATAGGGGTTGCATGTTCCACTCCTTTGAAATAAAAACAACAAAATTAAAAAATATTCATAGGTAGCCCTTTTATTGGTGGAACACGCCCACGAAATGCCATTTCCGTAACTCTTCAGCAATTTCAAGAAAAAAAACTTCTTTTCTCATTTTTGGAAGCTTGAAACTTTTCAAGGGAAGGCATGAGAGCTTTCTTTTACATGACACCCCCCACTTTGATTTTCAACAAGGAATCACCCCCTAAAAACTTTCTCACTTATTTGGCAACACCGTGTATGTCACACTGAATTTTGAACCGTATGAATACAAAAGTTGGAATCCACATTAAAATGATAGAACAGGTAGTATTTGGAAAATGTTGTAACTTGACGTCATCGTAGAAATAAGCAAATTTTGCCGCAAAATCCGTGAAATTTGTTGTTAACTATACTTTGATAACGTTTATATTTAACAAAAAAGCCTACCTAACCAACATATGTTTGTGTAACCACCTCAAAGTATACTCAGCGTATTTTTTTTCTTTGTTAATATAAATGTAAATTTTATCAAATACGAAAATATTACGTTTTTTTAGTAAATTGAATGTCCATTTCAATAAATGAGTTCCTGCTTAAAATTCTTGTTTAAAATAAAAATATTACTCCATCTTCTGATGTACTTCACATTGGATCAGAAATATCATATTTGAATGTTAGAGAGAGAAAGAACCCGAAAGAACAGTAGATCGGTAAGTTTAGTGCTCACCTGACGCTCTACGTATACTAGTGGAGTAATATTAAATTTTAGCTTCAGTAAGTTGGGGGCGGCGGTAAATTTTTACTGTACATTAGTGATGATGTTGGGAACAACATATAAAAAGGTGCCAACCGTAAAGTGTGTGCTAATTAATTATCTAACAAATAAGTTGCCATATTACATTGAATATTGAATATTTAAAATAAAATGAATAATTTATGGTGCCACTGGCAAAAATGTAAATTTTACATCAAAAAGTTATATAAAATTGTAAGCTGCTGGATTTTTTTGCTAACATGCGGAAATGTGAGGCGGCGACTCTGAAGTGAGGCGGCGACTCTGAAGTGAAGCGCTGGAGGAGCACGCAGCCACGAGCGCTTTACACTAAATTTGTTATAACTATTGATCTAATTGATCAAATCAAACTAACAGAAATTTAACTGAAAGAAAAAAATGCAGCTAATAAGAAGTCATGTTTTTCAATGCGAAAAAAATATGTATAGGAAAAGTACGTATATGAAATTTCGTCAAAGTAGAATTCTGTCTAAACTCAATTAAAGATCTGCCATTTTTTTATTTTCAAGATATACATCTGAACTTTCACAGATCACTTTCAGAATGAGAAATGAAAATGAGCGCAATTTAAAAATAAAGTCTTAAAATTCATTTTGAAAAATACAGAGCTTAAAATATTGAATAATTTTAAAAAAATACGAATTTGAATTTTCAAGCCATGCTTCAAAGACCAAAAACTCTAGTTGAAAATGTGAAAATAAAACATTTATATGAATATATATATATATATATATATATATATTATATATATATATATATATATATATATATATATATATATATAGTATAAGTTTCTCATAAAAATACTTCTCATCAATACTTCGGCTAATTTCGAAAATGATCCAATAATTTCAAAATGGCGGCTGTTTTGAGGTTTGAAAAAAATGCAATATTTCATTTCCTTCGGCAAACTATGAGTCGTTTGTTGGAGCTTCATTAGCTCCACAATTTTTACCCGAAAAGTTTTTCTCCGAGATGTACACATGAATAAAAAATAACTGTAAATTATTATTCATGAAATCTATCTTTACGACTGGCGATGCCATCGATTTTTCAATATCATGAACAGAATCTGAAATACTATGAAATTGATAAACTTGATATGAGACGAAAATTTCTAGATATATGAATGATTTAGAAAATAGTCAACAATTCACGCGATTATTCGACCCTTCTCAGTAGTCTCAACTTTGACTGCACACAGTACTTTGTTAGGAATAGACATTTGTTTGTGGCAGGCCACAGCTCAACAAATGCACACTTGAACTCACCATTCATTAGATGCGTTAGCTCCTATAATTCTGTCGTTGAAAATCTTTTAAATTTGCATATTTTTTCACTTCTTTCCAGAGCTTCAAGTAGCGATTGAAAGCAATTTTTTGAATCATTGATTCAATTTTGATTTTTTTCTTCTCTATTTGGTCACATTAACCTCTAGTTCTGCATACTCCAAGGCATTCAGCAATTCTTCTTCGGAATTAGATTATAATATTCTCCCATTGATATGTTAATTAAGGGCTGATGCCACTATCATTTTTTGGTTGTGTTATTTTTTCGAAAATGCAGCTTTCAACAATTTAATAATATATATTTAAAAAACTTGAGTTTTTTTCCCTATAAAACACAATTCTTACGTTATATTACTATCTTATTTAGTTTTTGCTCACATTCATTTTTGTGCTATGTTACTTTCAGAAATGACATTCATAATATGTCAACACCTTATCAAAGCTCACATTCAATTCTGAACTGAGTAATTTTTTCTATGAATGATTTTCGTTATTCTCCACTTCAGTACTCCATTGTCAACTTTAACAACTATATATTATATTGTTTTGTTTCGTGCTACTCTGTAATTGAATGGGTGAAACTATATGTTGAGTATCCTATTCATGTATATAAATAAATAAATAAATATCATATTTTTGTTCAGCGACCTCAAAAACCCCTATATTATCAACTTTGTAAAATTACTTCGAAATTCATTGATTTATTTCAATTTTGCCTAAATATTTTGTTTATTGTTTACACTATTAATAAACAATCCACGAACAAATATAAGTTCATAACTCTTTTCTGCAATTCATTCATAGGTAATATCAGAAGTTTTTAGGAAAATCTATGGAGTCCTCCAGGATTCCGAAATAATGCATAATTTTAAGCTATTTTTACTCCACTAAATTCTATCATAACCACACACCTTTCACATTTAACTTTTTTTTCTATAAGCAATAATAACGATGATTAAGGGGAATGTATTTATAGTGAATAACCCGGTAATTTAATGAAAATTTACAAACCTCGAAATTGACTGCATTAAATATATATTCAAGACCAATAACACATTGAAAAGATTGTCCGATAATCCGAAATGATCCTGGCACGCCAGTAATCACAATACCCACAATGGACCAAAAACCGCCTTTCACCGCAATCTTATTAGCTGGCACACTTGCAGAAAAAACCAAAAGTCACCAAAGTCACTCGACTGTCCTGCTGCAACGCCTCACATAATTTTTATAGGGTGATAATGTATAATTGTTTCGTCATGCTGCGACTGAAATTAACATTGAGATAAAGAGTCAGGCGCATTAAATTAAAACATAACAATGTAATGGTGTGTTAATTTCTCGAGAGCTGCGAGAAATGCGCGAAGTAAAAGCTATACTCACAACGTATAATAATGGTTATCAGGTTTTCTTTATGTATTCAAAATTAATTTATGCGCATATGGAAATAATCAGGAGTTATTACAATACTCTTTGGACATTTGGTGTTTGTATAGGATTTTGATAATTTCAAATGTTCAAACTGTGTAAAACTATGGATTGCGAACATTTTAATTTATACCTATTGGCGGCCATATCCAAACTTTCAACGGACAAAAAAATGCGTTATATATTTTCCTAAACTTCTCGTTATTTTTATCTAATTGATATATCAACTGGATCTTAATTTTTTGGTTTTGTAATATAAATTTTTTGATAATTTATATTATTTAAGGTAGTGAAAACGCGAAAAAGATCGATTGTTTTTCATTGTTTTTTATTATGAAGCATTACATGTGTAGAAATTAACATGATAGGTTTTTTAAATAACTTTATTACGAACTGGTGAAAATAAGCAATAGTAGATTGTTCCTTTAATAAAAAAAAGTGATAGTTTTTTATTGAGCGTAGAAGTGAACCAAATTTCCACGGTATAGAAAACTCACTTTTTTACGCATTGAACACGCTGTATTTTCGTATTTTGAATAGAACGGCATCAATTGAAAAAATAAAAATCATAAAATAATTATAGTCGCCCCTCGTATATTTCAACCGTCAGATAGACATCTTTCAAATAGTAAAATGAGTTGAACACTTGAATCCAGTATGGAAGTGCATGTGACATTGAATTTGAATTTTTAGTTGTTAACAACAAAACATCATAAGGACGAGTAAACATTAATTACTTTTTTCTACATTCATGCAAAAAACAGAACTTTATTGAACTTTATTCAGTGGAAAAACTGGTTCTTTATTACACTAGTGCAATAAAATGTTATTGCACTCATCTGTATTCTACTACAGCGTTTTGTGATATGAAAACATAAAAGTTCAAATCGACTCCATTTTTGCAGCTCGTGCAAAAAGTGTTTATTGCCGACGTATTGTCCAACTCGGCCTGACGCCTCGTCGGACAACTTCACGTCGAGTGCAATAAACACTTACTTTTTGCACTTGTTGCATAAAAAACTACTTTATTGTGAGGTAGAAGATGATTGTTATGACATTTTAAAGGTAGATTCTGAAGCTACATCGATTCTATTACGATCCAAGTCAAAACAAAAATACGAACAATGTTACAAGTTGCTTTGTAAGTGGAAAACGAATAAAAAACTGCATGGATATGATAAAAATGTATATTTATCGTTATAATCGTCTATATGATGGATGTAGTATGGGAGGGCGATCATATTGATCTATAAGAAACGTGTTGCTAAGTAGATAAGTATTGCTATCAATGAAATTAGTACTTTCTTGACGATTATATCTCAATAATGTATGCTCTTTTCCATTTAAAATAAGTTTTTGTTTCCATTTTGTGATCTAATTAGCATATCAACTCCTTGGTGTTATTGAAAGATATTAAAAAATTTAAAAAATTATGTAAGACTTTTTTTAATGCTCTATTTGTTATTAGATTGATGACGTGAGTCATTCTGCTTTTATATTATTTAACAAACACGAAAGTTTATAGCTCAGAAATACATATTTTGTGTTTTGTGTTTCAACCGCTCCAAACTCACGTCACACATCTAACAAAAAATACTTCCGCATTCTTGTGAAGGGAACTAGCACTGTTTTGCTAGGATTTACATTCAGTCCCTCTTTGGCCCCAGCAAATAATTATGGTTAGGGCTGTCTGGATACGATTTGATATTTCATGTTTGTCTCTAATAGTAACGACCAGGTCATCGACGTAATTCGTTATTCCAGATTTTCATGAAGCTCAAGTGTAAGATTATCCACGGTCAATAACCACAGCAAAAGAGATAAAACTCTGCCTTGGGGACAAGCGGATTTTGCTGTCATCCTGGCCGTTTTCTCTACGAGAGTAGCTACAATGATTCTACTTTTCAGCATTGCATGTATCCATCTGATCAGTAACGTGTTTATATTCCTTACCTCCAGTGATCTGAGTTATATGAAATGTTATCTGAAGCACCCTCTATATCTATGAATGCACATAGAGCCATTTTGTTGAACAAGTATGTCTTTTCTTCGTTTTCATCTGGGCATGAACGTCTCCCTGTCTTTAGTATGACACCACGGCAGACTCCCTCCAGGATTTCGGTATGTATCCGGATATGATATTGGCCTTTCCAGAAAGGGCTCTATCATCTCAAGACTATTTTGTAGTGTCGCAAGAAATAGTCTGTCGTTTCCGGGCTATCTGAAATGTTTGAAGATTTTCATGGCATATTTGATTTTTTGGGAGGTGAAGGTTTTTCCTGCTAGGCTCCTGCTGGATCTGTTAGGGTTAATTTTAGCTCTTTTGAGTTTACCGCTATGCGGTTCGTCTCCAGCAACCTCATATTCAGGAAAGTGTGTAGGTACACTTATACTTTCACTCTTGTTTCTGCATATCCTTCGTTCAGCTCTCTCATAAGCCAAAGCCCTTGGTATGTTCTTTGAGCTAGATTTTCCAGAGACGTTGAGATGGGGCAAGTTTTGTCATCCATTTGCATTGGGTAGAATTCCCAGTGATAAACTCTGGAACAAGAGTGAATTGGATAGCTGCTCCTGGTTATTCATGAGTGACGCAAAAACGTATCTCACACTATTTTTTTGCGAGTTTCTGTATTTGTCATCCATCAATCCAGAGCTCTTGAAGCAACCCATCAAAAAGGGTTGTCTTCAATGAACCTGCTTCTGAGCACACTTGTGCGTGCCTTTGTTGCCTCTTCAATGATTCTCAGTTCCGTACCCACCCAAGGTTTTCCTCGAACTTTTTTCGCTGTTCTTTCAACCATATTAGGTCTCGCGGAAAGCCAGGGACAGTCACCTACAAGAATAAGCAGCATGTCTAGCTTCTAGGACTGAACAATGGAATATATCAACATGACAAGAAAAATATAAGTCATATAACCTCTGCAAAGCAATTATGGGGAGTTCTCCGTCGCCTCCGTTCTATATTTCTGAGGGTAGAACAGATTTGGTGATCGTAAGCAACGTCTTCCAACATTGAACTGTAATTTACTCAATATATCTGAGCAGTCAATAAAACCAGATACCAGTTTGTGCAAAAAGAATAATGTGGCCAACAGTCCTTCTGGAGGAGAGTTGAGATATACCATACTCCACAATATTATTGTCATACGAATTTTGATGATACAATCTGTTGAATCGGAAATACAAATAATTCACGAATTTAATCCGGACTCTCTCAATTCTCTCAATATATTTTACATATTGGGGATTCCAAATTAACGACGCATACTCGAGATGAGACCGGACCAGGGAGTTGTAAAGTAGTATTAAACATGTATGGGATCGAAATTGCCTAGTTACCCACATTATGAAACCCAGATTAAGCAGAGCCTTCCTAACGATATGTTCAATGTGCAAATCAAAGGGGAATTTGTTATCTAAATATACCTCCAGATCCTTAATGTTCGGAACATTAGTCAAATTCTGATTTTAAATTCTATAATTTAAGTCCAATTCACCATGTGATCTAGAGAATGTTATTTTCATACATTTGTCTACGTTTAGCGAAAGGTAATTTGCGGTGCAATAATCAGTTAATCTCGTGATATCATCCAGTAGTTTTTGACAGTCAGATAGGCTCGTAACTGGTCTATATATCTTGAGATCGTCGGCATATAGACTAAATCTGGAATTTTCAAAGCATGTGGTAATATCATTAATGGAGATAAGAAATAACAACGGGCCCAGGTGTGAAACCTGTGGAACACCTGAGGTCACATCAACAAACGACGATCTGGAGTTTCCAACTTGGACACATTACCTACGATCATTTAGATATTATATTATTACCAACTCCACTTTGAGTGTTTCATGATGAACTTCATCGAATGCTTTGGAGAAATCGGTGTACACTGCATCAATCTGTTCATGTTGATCCATGCTTCCATGCTGTTATAGACATTTCGAATGAAAGGGGCTAGATTGGTTACAGTAGAGCGTCCGGAGAAGAAGCCGTGTTGTTGTTCGATGATCAGATGCTTTATATAGTGAAACAGAGTATTTTTTATTATTGCTTCAAATAATTCACCTAGCATAGAATATAAAGAAAGGGGACAAAAATTACGTACATCCGTTCATTTCCACCTTTGTGAATTGGTATCACCTCAGCTTGTTTCCCTCGAATAAGTTCCCTCGGACAAACATTTATTAAAAAGGAGGCAAAGAGGATTCAACAGCAATATCTTGCACTTTTTAACAAAAATAACCGGAATTTCGCCTAGACCAGAATTCTTATCAAGTTTTAATTTGTCAATTTCTACTTCGATCTGCTTATGAGTGACTTCGTTTAAAGTGATTAACATATTAGTTTGTTGTGGGTTGGGATTTATCTGAATGGGTCTTCCAGAAGGCTCGTACACTGATGCGAAATATTCGCAGAATGCCTCGCAAATTTTTTCGTCACTAGTAATTTCCTTTCCGTTGTAGAACAATAAACAGGTATATTTTAACGGTTATTTTTGCTAGAGACAAATCTCTAGAATTGTTTAACTTCACCATTATTATAATTTTGAACCTCATTAATATAACTCCTGTAGTCATCCTCAATGGATGTCTTAACAGACTTTCTCAGATTGGAGAACAAAGTGAACCTGATTTCTATAAGTTTTCCATTTAGAGTGCAGTTTTTCTTTTTCTTCATTCAAAGAAATAGTGTTTCTTGAGTACCATAATGGAAATTGAGCATTCACTCTCTTAAGCGGAACATACGTGTTGATCAAACGGCCAATTCTATCGTAGAACATTTATAGGCAATCATCAGCTCTCTGACTCGGAGAAAGCTCAGGCCAGTTAATACTCAAAATACTATCATTCAACCTATCATATTCCGCTGCATAAAATTTGAGTTTATTATATGATTGTTTTTTCCCATATTTTGGAATGTTGTGCAGATTCAAAAAAAAATCCAAGGACCTATGATGACGATCCTCACTAACAAAGGAGTTATCACTTGCAATCTCCTCAACATCAGTAAAATTGCAAAAAACTAGGTCTAATAACTTACCCAAACTATTGGTAACACCAGTGTATTGATTGAAATTAAGCATACTGTAAACATCAACAAGGCCTCCCTTCCCACCTGCTGCTACTACATTGGATGGATATTTTTCATTGAAAATATAATTCCAAGACAGCTCTAGAATATTATAATCACCAATAATTATCATTATATCATTTGGGTGATCGTAGCTATTCTGGTTACATTATCTAGATGGCACATTAAATTATTTTCAGTTGCATAGGGTGGCATATAGACACAACAAATAATCAAACTTCTGCTTTTCACCAATTTCACAGATACCCATAACTCTTCATAAATCTGCCCTGTACTCCATCCTGTATATTCACAAGATATTAAATCATTTTTTACACGGTTACACACACTTTATCCATTGATGATGATGACAAGGAAATGAAGAAATCATCGAGCTTAGGCCATTCACATTTTGGTAATACATAGAAAGCGCCATTACTTCACATATTGGATGGAGTGCGAATACGTTTAGAGTACTGGATTACTGCAGCTTATCTAGAATTGTGGAGTCCTTAACCAAGACTTAATTTCCTGAATTTGGGTTCCTGATATATATTTTGCAATCTCTCGTCCAATATTGGTATTTCTTCACTCGGGAAATATCTCCAACCTTCTTGTACAGCAACTTGTTTTTGGGGGTCAAATAATCATTAATAAATATGGGCGTCTCATCGGATCCGGAAACAGGACCAATATCACGGCAATCCAGACCCCTTCTGGCACGTATAGCTAATATAACGGAGTCTTCAGTCATTTTTGAGTTCACTTTGACTATTATTCCACGAGGTCTCTTATCATGTTTATCCATATAGGGAATTATATGACAAGACTCAAATGAATTGTCCTCAGGCACTTCCAGTATTTCCAGAATGTCCTCAACGATAGATTCTTCGTTCTCAGAATTTTTCTCTGGGACTCCTTGAATCTCCAAGTTATTCATACGGAGTTGTTGTAGTTGGTCCACTTCATTTCTCATTACTCCACATTGTTCATTCCCACGTTTTGTCTTATATTACGATCAATTACTACTAACCTCGGTCTTCGTCTCATGACATCAACTGGAGTTGCATTCGGAGGTTTACCAAGCGTATATTGTTTTTCCTTCCTCTGCCTCTTTATGTTTGACAAGTTTAGAATTTTCCGTAAAATCTACCTTTACATTTTTACGAATACTTTGCTTTACCAGACTCTCGCTGACGGCAATTATGATCAGATTTTCACCATTCTTGAGGAAGAGAGTATTCAGCTCTTCCAGGATGTCATCTCTTGGCAGAGATCAGATTACTGAAACCACTTCACGCTTCATCTCGGTCATAGTGGTTTCGTTCAGAAGGATTCTCCGAATAGTCAGGAGCTTTTGATAGATCTGATATTGTCAGAGCTCATATTAAGCAGCCTTTGTTCATTTTATATCTCGGTAGTTGTTTGGCCAATATACGTACAGGCCTTCAAATTGTTTGAGATTGGTAAAATTCAGATGTTGGTTATTCCGTGAGGTTAGTCTGGAATTTTGGCTCGAAAGGAAGCTGGAAATATGTTTCTCCCCTGCCCATGAAGAATGCTATGAGTTTTTGAAATTAATTGATGTCCTGACTGCCTTATGCCTACGAGGATTTTCGGTCTCTCTTCTCAGAACATTTTCACATTTGATGCCAAATATTTCAGCAATCGAAAAATTGTGCCACAATACCACTACCTGTTCCAATACTAGTTATTTAAAAAATATTTTTTATTTTTGCAACTGGCGTTCGTGCGATATTTACACTGAATAATTTCGAAGGGAATAGTGATACGCCACTGCTTTTTCTCGTTTTTCTCAAAGAAAAAATTATTTTTGAAATCACCTGATTTTTTTTTCGTTTGACGTTCGCGCATAAAAATTAAAATTTATTTAATTGCATCTCGCTAGACCACTTACGAGATAAAACAATGTATTTGTCCCTAAACAAATATTTATTTGAGAAAAGTTTCAAACAATAAAATTATATAATTGAAATAATATAAATACATTTTGGAATGCTAACACAAAATAACCTTGAATGCACAAAGAAATAAATTAAATCATATGTTCGAAATGTGTCTCCTGCAAATATGCAGGGCTCTGTTCATGTATCAACGTACTCCTTGGAAAATGAAAATGATAGTTTCGCAAAAAACTATAATGCGATTTCTCAACTGCTCCTCAGTATGAATTGGTTTGCTGTAAATCAATGTTTCAAGATGACCCCACAGAAAATAATCTAAACTATTGAGGTACGGGGACCTAGGTGGCCATGCATGTGATCCTCCGCGACGTATCCAGCGATGATTGTAATTTTTGTTTGAATATTTGCCCGCCAGAGAACAGAAGTGCGCTGGCGCCCCGTCGAGCATAAACCAAAGTCGATTTCTCACTAAAATGGAAACATATTTCATCAAAGCTGGCAATTATTCTCCGATAAACTGCCGGTAATTATGCCCATTCAACCCAGCATGAAGAAAATAGGGTTCAACTAAATAATCACCGCATATTCCAGCCCACACGTTAACAAAAAACTGCTGCTGGAGACGGGATTCCAAGATTGCATATGGATTTTCTACAGCCCAAAAAGATTATTGTGGAAGTTTTGGACGGCGTATCTGGAAAAATTGGCTTCATCGGTGGATAAAGTTTCAGTATCAATTAATGGATTTTCATACACTTTTTGTGAAGAAACCATTGGCAAAAGTTAATCCGTAATGGAGAGTCACGAGGGAGTACCGCTTGAATCGGTTGGATATGGTAGGGATATAATTAAAGGTCATGGGGAATTTTGCAGATAAGAATATGTGAGATATTTAAATTGTTCCCAATTCATCGTGTCCTCAATCCGGGATCTTCCTCAATTGAATTCAAAATCGCTACCGCAATTTCTGGTGTTCTTACAGAACATTGTACTCCTTTCAGATGATTGTCAGGTTCAAAACTTTCCTTTTAGCACAACCTTCTATGAATGTTTGAAAATGTTCGTGCATTTGATATATGTCTATCTGGAAAGCGGTCTTCATACAACCGCCTGGCTTCCAGTGCTTTACCATCAGCAAGCCCATACATGTAATGCATATCTGCAAACTCAGAATTCGTAAAATGGACCAAGTTTTTTTTTAAATATTATTAATATTGATGACTTGAATACGTGATAACTACACTAGGTAGACCTACTGACAAAACTATTTATAGAAAAATCGAATTTAAACGGTTTTCTTCACATAAAGGATTCAATATAAAATTGAACCAGAGAAAGGTAGATCTTAGGTGAAAAACAACTACTTTCCTGGCAAATACCACGCAGAACGTTGAATGATATTCACCTGAAAATCCATGCATACTTCCATAAAATATCAATGGACATTGAATGCAAATGTTTCTTTCTGATAAGCTCGATTATGTTTAATTTAAGTCGTGTTCACCTAACAATCCGCATACCGGTTTCAGGCTTCTTGGCCCTCATCAGTACGGAGTAGTCAACCAGCCAAAAGTCCAAAGAACTCTGGCTGAAGTGAGACACAACGTAAACAAGCCATCATCGATCTTGTAACACCTATAGGTACGCCGGAAAAGATAAACTTTAACTGGCGGTACCTAGTGACAGAAAGAAACACTCCGAAAATCTCCCACCTCGATAGGTTTCTAAATAAAAGATTCCTTCTCAGTAGGAGTGGCAAGCTCGTCTAGCATATAGTGAGAGATAAGTGCCATGTGAAGTGGAATGAATAGAAAAAACGAATTTAAACGGTTTTCTTCACATAAAGGATTCAATATAAAATTTAACCAGAGAAAGGTAGATCTCAGGTGAAAAACAACTACTTTCCTGGCAAATACCACGCAGAACGTTGAATGATATTCACCTGAAAATCCATGCATACTTCCATAAAATATCAATGGACATTGAATGCAAATGTTTCTTTCTGATAAGCTCGATTATGTTTAATTTAAGTCGTGTTCACCTAACAATCCGCATACCGGTTTCAGGCTTCTTGGCCCTCATCAGTACGGAGTAGGATTTTCAGGTGAATATCATTCAACGTTCTGCGTGGTATTTGCCAGGAAAGTAGTTGTTTTTCACCTGAGATCTACCTTTCTCTGGTTCAATTTTATATTGAATCCTTTATGTGAAGAAAACCGTTTAAATTCGATTTTTCTATTCATTCCACTTCACATGGCACTTATCTCTCAAAACTATTTATGTTTACAAAACAAAATCTGCTTCTTACCAACTGGATACGTTTTTGATTGTTAAAAAAAAAAATTATGCGAAAACCGTATGTCAAACGAAAAGAAATTAGGTGACTAGATTCGCTGAAAAATTAAAGAGGATTTCAAGAATATATTCTACTTCAAGAAAAAGCAGTGACGTATCACTTTTCTCTTCAAAATTATTGAGTGCAACGCCACCGGCAGAAATAAAAAACTAGGTTGTATAGCAGAAAATTCCTTTTGATGCATAGAAAATGCTTACTACGTATTATAAAAATATCTAGGGTCATACCAAAGTCATCATAAAATGAAAACTCTTCAAATTCAGCACCCTTCAGTTCACATGAAGTTTGTTTCTCAAAATTGACTCAAGAATAACATCCTTAAATATTATCATATTATTAAGAAACACCCTGTATAGTTTAACTTTGAATTCGAGATATGTTGGAATACAATGACGATATTTTGGTCGGCGCCAGAAAAATCGAATAGTATCTGATTAACTTGAGCGAATGAACCTCAAATGAAAGGAGCATGTAGGGTAAACAAAAATTATTAATTTTCATGAATGCTAATTTACAGCGATTCATTATTTTTGTGTTCATCTTAGAGAAAAACTTTCTGGATGAAAGTTGTGGCGCTAATAGAGCTCTATCAGAAGACCTACTGTTTGACGATATTTTTATGAAAAAGGACGAATATTTTTTGAAATCATTCAACAGCTGCGATTTTGGAACTATCAATCCGATTTGGCCCATCTTCGAAATCTGATGAAAAATATTTTTGTGCCGAATTTCGTTTCATTCGATTGAAAAACGTGGCTTCCACTTCGTTAAGAGGCTTCTTCGCGACGTCCCCAGTAGTTATTATTTCTTTGAAACCTGCCCAAAAGCATTCAAATATTCAGGGAAAAATTTTGATTCGTATTTTGATATTATTCCCATGCAAAATTCCATCCTCTTATTACAGAAACTTTTTGACATATATCCAGTTTTATAATAAGGGTAGCTTTATTTGCCAATCACGTGTTTTGCCGTTTTAAAAAAATCGATAAGTTTTAAAGACACAAATTATCAAAATACTGAGGAGGTAAACTCAACTCATCATGATAAATCTACAATATTGACAAAATCCAAGTCTCCAAGTATTGTCTGGGTAAAATATGGCAGTTTTATCGTTAATATATACGTTGAATAATAACGGTTCAAGGACGGTTCCTTGTGGCACGCCGTAATCTATTAATTTATCATTGATTTCAACGCATTGTCTCCTGTTAGAGAGATAGCTTTTCATGAATTCGAAGGAAGGCTTTTGTCAAATCAAGGGAGACACAAATTAATAGAATACTAAGAAGATAGATTCAACTCATCAGGATACGGTTTTGGGAACTATTTCCGCAGTACACACCAATCCCTGTAGCCACTCACCTCACCTTCACATATTCGGGTAAACGTGCCGCAGCCGTGCAGTGAATTGTGCGGTTTGTGGACATTCCTATGATCTGTCTGATACCATAAGGACCAAAGTCGCCTGAAGCCACTCAATATTAAATTCGGACAAAGTTATTCCACCAAAGGTAGAAAATATCAATTTAAAATATGCCCATGGAAAACGAATTATCGAATAGAGAATTGTTTGATAAACTACTACAAGTAATAAAATCTGAAGGAGAAAAAACAAAAGAGGAAATAAAAAAAAAATCGGATGAAAATAGAAAACTTATAGTGCTGCTCAAAAACCAAAACGAAAAAATCCAGATTCTGGAAGCTAAGTGCTCCCAACTGGAACAAAATAATATCAACCTTGAGAGGCATACAAGGAAAAATAACATTATAATTTTCGGACTGGGAAAATTTTCAAAAGGTAATCTAGTTACGGAAGTTATTCAAAAGCTGAATTCAATTCTTGGGACCAATCTAAGCGAACAAGACGCAAATGACATCTATCCACTGAATGCTGATGAAGAAGCTCCGATAAAATTTGAATTTTTAACTTATTTGAAAAAAAGGAAAATCTTCGAAAACGTTCATAAGCTGAAGGGAACTAAAATTACCATTGTCAATGATATGTGTTTTGAAGACCGTATTAACTTCAAAATACTACAGCAACATATGAAAGAGGCCAGATCCAAACATCTCTCAGCAAAAATCAAGGGACTCCGGCTAGTTATCAATGGCGAATCATATACAGCTCAACAATTGAGAGAGAGGTCACCGGAACCCCAAGAAATTCCTATGAGGGAGGGGTCAAAAAGCGATCCATCCACTCCAATTCTCACACGCGACCTTCACTTAGGAGACGAGAAAGTAGGAAATATATCGAGCTCTCCACTGGCTGGTCAAAGCGGATACAAACCAAAAGAGGACAAAAATCAGAAAAGAACTGTATACAATACACGCCCACGGGTTAATAGCAACGCACTGTCGCAAAGAAAAAACTAGGACTCTATCCATCTTCCGTTTACTCCATTAGGGACCGCTACAAAAAAACGCCTGGAAAATAATAAATAGGTATTTCTGTTAGATATTTTTTTTTGCTGTTTTATCACTAATTTGTACCAGCTCTATATTAATAATTATTATGTCTTTTTAATCAACATCAGTATCATTGTGTCTTGTGAACATGTCCAAAACACTCAGCCTAGCCCATCTCAATACTAGATCCCTTATGGCCCATTACAATGATTTAAAAAAATTAACCCATAAACACTTTGATATAATAGCTGTCAGTGAAACTTGGTTATCAGAGAACATACCTAACGATAACATATCTTTTGATGGATATGATCTCTTCAGAAACGATAGGGCATTGGTTAGAGGAGGGGGGGTGGCGGTATACGTACGACAATTTTTTCAAGCAAAAAATATAACTGTGAATCATCAACACAGAACCTAAGAACTTTGGGTGTCATTAAAGTGGAATAAAATGAACGTCGCTCTGGGTATTTTCTACAAACCGCCCAATATGCCCAACGATTTATTTTTGAGTGAATTTGAAATACCAATCAGTACTTTTGCACCCAAGTTCGATGGTCTTATCTCCACAGGCGACTTCAATATTGACTTCTCTGATGATAACAATAGCACAACTAAGCGACTCATAGATATCATGACGTCATATACGCTCGACCAAATTATTCAAGAACCGACGAGATATGGAAAAACAAGTGCCAAAACTCTAGATCTTATATTTGTTACCAATAATTTACCGGTCAAATCAACTAAGGTGGTGTCCGTACCAGACATATCAGATCACTGTATGGTCACTTGTTCTATTGGTACTGAAACCAATCAATTTAATGAACCCCATTATCTTACCTTTCGTGATTTCAGAAAATTCAATGATAAAGATTTCAGCTATGACCTCGAACACACTGATTTTTCTGTACTATATCAGTTGTACGATATCGATGAAAAAATAAATATATTCAATGATACCCTCACCTGTCTCTTCGATACGCATGCGCCTATAAAAACTGTTAGAATAACTAGAACTAAAGCACCCTGGAAAACTTCCTTAACCTTGGGAAATTCAAATTAAAAAAAGTAAACTTGAGAAACACTGGACTTTTCACAAAGACCTGAGAAACCAAACTAAATATGCTATAGAAAGGGAAAAGCGAGCTTATCTGAGTTTCAAATTGAGATCTGATAAAAACAAAAAACATTTTTGGAAGGAGTTGCGGAATATGACGACCCTTGCTAGCTCAGCGCATCGTCAGATACCAGAAGAGCTGAAAAATCCCTCACAAATCAATGATTACTTCATCAACGCCTCAAAGTGTCCCACTCCTCCAGATGAAGACGAAGTCAATTTCTTTGCGAATAACATTCAATCACTTGCGGGTAACTTCAGTTTCCTTCCTACTGATGAGTATGAAATCTATAGAACCATCCTTTCCATCAAATCGAAAGCACTTGGTGTTGATAAAATCAGCATTGAAATGATTATCCGCTCATGTCCTATTATTCTGCCAATAATATGCCATATTTACAATTTTTGCCTTCAAAATAGTGTCTATCCCATCACTTGGAAAAAATCATTCATCTTACCTGTCCCAAAGGTGTCTAATCCTACGGGCTACAAAGATCTCAGACCAATTAGTATTCTTTGTGCTTTATCGAAGCCATTTGAAAAAATTATTTTGTCACGTATGAAATATTATTTAGAAAGTCAAAACTTGATACCACCTCATCAGTCTGGCTTCAGAGCAAATCATAGCTGCATCACGGCGCTATTGAAAGTAACAGACGACATCATGCTAGCTACTGATAAGAATGATCTCACAGCTCTAGTTTTACTGGATTATTCCAAGGCGTTTGACAGAATTAATCATAGACTACTCTTGGCTATTTTACACTTTATTGGATTTACTTATGAGGCAATTAAACTCCTAGAGAGTTATCTTTTGAATCGCCTTCAGTCAGTTCTTATTGATGACTGTCACTCAAACTCTCTTTTAGTGGAAAACGGTGTTCCACAAGGCTCCATATTAGGACCAACGTTATTCATTGTATATACACATGGATTTGGAAAACAAATTGAATTTTGTAAAAGTCACTACTATGCGGACGACACCCAACTTTATTTCTCCTTTCCTGAATCAGATTTGTTAATGGCGAACTCTAGAATTAATTCCGATTTAGAGAAAATCTTAGACCTATCTAACAAGTTTTGCTTGAGTATAAATCCATCAAAGTCACACGTCATGCTATTCGGTAGGAAGAAAGCGAGAATTCGAAATTTAGATCTCCTAAATATCAATATAAATGATGTAGCGATCCCAAAAACGGAATGCACAAAGAATCTAGGACTCTATATGGACTCATCGCTCAAATATGACCAACACGTCAATATTGTCATAAAAAGGGCTTTTTGTAATTTGAAGTTAATCTATTCAAATAGGAAAATACTTGATAAAAATAGTAAAATAATTTTATGCGAGGCACTTGTTCTCAGTCATCTTAATTATGCCGACGTAATCTATGGTCATGCCTTATCGAAGTCGAACTTGCATCGGCTACAACTCGTTCAGAATTCATGTGTTCGACTTATTTGTGGTTTGAGTAGAAGACATCACATAAGCCAACATCTGAACGACATTGGGTGGCTGAATATGGAAAATCAAATGATTCTTCACTGTTGCAGTTTATATCACAAATTAATCATAACTGATAAAATTTCCTTTAGAACAGACGTTCATCATCTGAACATTCGTTTCAAATCACGTTTAACCCCTCCTCGCCACTACACAGCCTCATTTCAGTCGTCCTTCAGTTATATAATAACCAGGCTTCACAATAGGATTCCCGACGAAATGAAACAAACCAAACTACCAGAGTTCAAAAAAAAACTGAAACAAAAATTTTTTGATGGCTTTATACATTTTTGAACTATCTTTCCACTTGATTTGTTAATTTCATTTCCCTAAATTACATTTAGCTTACTTACCATTTACCATAGTTGATAATTTGTTTTTGTATAAGATTATGTTTACGTTTTTCTCTCTTTTTTTCTATAAGGTTGAGTGTAAGAGAATGCTTGTTTATACTCTCATGTACGAGCAAGCGTTAACTCTGCCTTTTGGCTGTAGGATTACTGAATTGTAACAACCTAGATGTAACCTCTCTGAAGCCAATAAAATCATTTATCATTATTATTATTATTATTATCATGTGGGCTGCCGCTACTCGACTGACGAGGCTCTGGCAACCAGACCTAAATCCAGGCTGTGAGCACCGTGACAACGGACGTAGGGCACCGGGGTCCCAAAAGAAACGGTGCCGCAGTGGAGCCTCCAAGATACAGGGCAAAATTACGGCGTAATCAGCCTCAGACCAGTGCAGGGGGCACCACAGGGCTGAACCAATCCCTTCCCCCTCACTTACTCGTGGACCACTGAGCCAAAATACCTAGAGAAAATTAGGACAACTCTTGGCCTTCTCGGTTTCTTTCAGGACACTGCAGAGGACGCAATTTCGAGCTAGATACTGCAGGATCGAAAGTGAACACTTCAGCGTACTGAACAAACGCTGAGGGCCATCCACATGAACCTCCTGTAGGGTAGTCAAGGCAGTACTTGCAGTTTCTAGTAGGGACCTCAAACGGCAACCATGGTTACGACATGGGAAACAAATGATTTGGGAGGGACAAATGGAAAGCTATAATGTGGCAGATCAACTGAGATCTTCCGGAGTGGGATTCTTATCTGGTAAAATACAGTGGACCAAGAAGCTCAAGTGTTTTTGGAGGCCACGGCCAGACAAGCCTGCGCAATTGAGTTCTTATCGGGTGAATCTGAGGTGCAGGAGCAGAGACTCCAAAAATAACAATACCTGGTATGTGAACCTGATGCTGGATTTCATTATTTTATAACCGATACTATTTGAGATATAACCTATTTTATAATGCAAAATTCGGATATTATCAAATATACCCTCAAGCAAACAGATACAATGAAATTTACGTATTTTGCGGTTTTCTTAAAGTCGTATCAATCAATTTCATTTGTCTATATTACATAGCAAGGATTGAATAACCATGTTCTACAAATTAGTTTCTAATAATTACAGCTGAGCATCATTGACAAATAATGAGCCACCGCTCAGAAAAAGGTAAACTTCGAACATGGGCTTGTAATAGTGATTATTTGATTACGATGGTACCGAAACATAAACAAGGTATTTATGATGCAACTAAATCATTTGATTATGGCTATATATAAACAAATTCAACAATAATGCGGATGGGTAATTTCATTATGACAATAGGGAGACATAACATGAACAAGTATAAGCTGATATAAATAAGATTTTTCAAATAAATACAAATGTATACAGTGCATTCCATTTAAAACGAGCCACCCTGAATAACTTTTGGTACAATGATTTTCAGGAAAAATAAAAAAACACGTCAACAATAGTAGACAGGGGAACAACACATTTTGACATATTCACATTTGATGTTACTTCCACTATCGCACCCCCAGAGCATGTCACCATTTTTTTTAAATGGATTACCCTATATTGTTTCGCATCATTAGATGCTCCATGATAAGCAGATTTCAACAAAGTATAATACATATGGCCTGACGCATATGGTTCGGGAGCTACAAATTATTTGAGTTGAAAACGAGCCACCCTGAATGAACTTCTGTACAATCTGTTACCTAGGTGTTTTTCTGAAGTATACTTCAAAAAAGTCCTATTTTGCCTAGTTGAGTTTGAATTCGATATTCTCTTCATTTTGTATTTGTCTCATTCTACAATAACGATTACCTACCAGGTGAAGTTACAATTGGTGTTTCTGTTTTTGTGAATGAGAAGTAATGGTTTATACGCTTCGAGAACAGATTGAAATAGTGAGTTAGTACTACCAGAATGGAAATAGTGCTAGAGCTGCTGCCCGTACGTTTAGTTTGAATTGAGAGGTGAATCAGCAACATTGTCGATATTGGAGTGATACGAATCCTCATTTATACCGTCAAGTTCATACCCAACGACCTCAAAAACTGAATGTTTGGGCAGGAATTTTAGGTGACCACATCATAGGACATTTTTTTATCGATGGTAATTTGACTGGTGAGAAATATTTGGATATGTTGGAGAATCGAATAATACCGTGCATCAATAGAGCAATTGAGGAGGATATGAATTTATTCGAACAAGAAATAGTTTTTCAGCAGGATGGTGCACCTCCTCATTATGCAGCTCCAGTGCGACAATTTTTGGATGATCATTTTCCTGATCGCTGGATTGGCAGAAGAGGTCATACAGAATGGCCACCAAGGTCTCCGGATCTCACTCCTGTAGATTTCTTTCTATGGTGTCATTTGAAGTCTAAAGTGTATGAGATAGAAACAACAACATTAGAAGATTTGAGAGAGAAGATCATTAGGCATTGCAGAGAAATAAATCCCGAGATTCTCAACCATGTGAGGGCGGCAATGGAAGCTCGTTTGTACCATTGTATGGAAGTTGGTGGAAACGTTTTTGAACATTTACTATAGAATTCTTTTTTCTTCTCATTGTCAAGTCATCAGATTTTGATTCAATAATTTAATAGATAATCTCTTTTTCTGATTTATTGCTTCATTTGTCTCTAGAACGAATATTTCAAAATGTGTATGTATGTATGTATAAATTGTTGACATGTTTTTTTATTTTTACTGCAAATCAGTGTTTCAAAAGGTATTCAGGGTGGCTCGTTTTCAACCAAATAATTTGTAGCTCCCGAACCATATGCGTCAGACCATATGTTTTATACTTTGTTGAAATCTGTTCATCATGGAGCATCTAATAATGCGAAACAATATGGGGTGATCCATTAAAAAAAATGGTGACATGCTCTGGGGGTGCGATAGTGGAAGTAACATCAAATGTGTATATGTCAAAATGTGTCCCCCTATATACTATTGTTGACGTGTTTTTTAATTTTTCCTGAAAATCATTGTACCAAAACTTATTCAAGGTGGCTCGTTTTAAATGGAATGCACTGTATAATCTCTTGTAATAATTGTTGCTTCATTGTCGAGTTCATTCAACAGTTTTTGTTGATGAGCAAATGTACATTTTTCAGGGTATTCCATGGATCCATATCTTGAGTTCTCTTTTGAGGGCTTGATAGGGATGAGTATCTCTCAAGGTATCGGGTATTTCACAGAACAGTACAGTACAGGTCGAAGGTAAGGAAGGTATCTTTTATTTTTTGTTGTAAATGTTGGTATTTTTGTGGTTTTAGCTCTGAAACGAATCTTATATTGGTGTTCAATCTGGAGGCGTGTATTTTTATATTTATAGTGATGGAGGATTCAAGATTGGAATTAGAGTTGTAGGATATCTAACAGTTGTGTACCCATGAATAGTTTATTTGTTGGGTATTTGTATCTTTTTCCATATATTATTTTTTAAATTTATTTTTATTCCATAGTTAAGATGGGTTTTCATTAAGGATGTATATAGTATCTTCAGATATTGTATGTCAAATATGTTTTTATACAGTTTGAATTTGTTGATCATGCCTCTCAATTTCTTAGTGACATACTCTGCAAGATGATTCCACCTCTGAAGGTTGTCAATTGCAATTCCTAGGTATTCAATATGTTTTTTGATTGGATTTTTATGTTTTTAAAGTAACTTTTCATTTGGAGAACATAGGTGGGTGGTTGGCGTGATTTGAGATAGGTACAAAAAAGGTTTTATCATAGTTAATTGTCAAGAGTCTATTCCCAAAATCATCCACAATATTAACGAGATCTTGCTCTACTTTGCGTTTTGAGTTTGTCAAGTATCGTCTTGGTAAAATATAGCAGATTCATCGGCGAAGCCTATGATACTTCCTTCATTGGTCGTTTTGAAGAGATCGTTAATATATACGTTGAACAATAACGGTTCAACAACAGTTCCTTGTGGCACGCCGTATTCTATTATTTTTTCGGAACTTAGTTCATCATTGATATTAACGCATTGTCTCCTGTTAGATATAGTTTTTCATTGATTCTAAGGTAACCTCACGGAAACTAATGTTTTCTGAGGTCCCGATGAGTTTTTGGTGGCCCACCGTATCGAATGCTTTTGCCAAATCAACGAAGATACAATGGCAAGGCATTTTATGATCTAGTGAATGGTATATGTCTGTTATCAGCTTGAACATTGCATCCTCCGGTGATTTGGCTTCCATAAATAAGATCGATCGAATATTCAGGGATTGGGATTCCATTTTTGTGAAATTCTTCCGAGGTACGCATCTCATGCAAAATTCAGAGTTTGTGAGTTAATCCATTTGACCTGGAAGTCCTCAATATGTGAATAATATTCTCGACTTCTATCTTGGTTTTCAACAAATATGTAACGAATTACAAATTTCTCTAGAAGCAGCTTCTTCAGTTTATTATAGAAATGGTTGTTTTCATTCATTAATACTGTCATCTGAAACTACCTTCTTCGTTGAAGGATTGGATATTGTCAGATACAGTTTTACAAAACAGACAAGAAATGAATTGAATTTTTATAAAATACTGTTTTGGTAGTAGAAAATCATCATTTTGTGATCCTCAGAACTCATTGGTGGATAGATATATCATTTTCATATACTGGGACCGTAATATGACTAGTTCCATCAATGAGTTTCATACCATTTTAATTTTTCCACATCTATACTTAAATATTTTTATAAAATAGTATATTTTGTCGAGTTCACCATTCTATCAGAAATACCTCAACTTTGAAAACACCCTGTGAATATTGTGGTTTAGTATAATACACATAAAATATATTAGACTCAGACTCTGTGGCAAACAATATTATGAAATTCCCATGTTGATGATAATATTCAGATCATTTCCACAGTGAGTTGTGAAAAAAATTCAACCAACCTTCACTTGATGTTTAATCATGTCAGAATCGCAAATAATCGTCTACAACCACAGACATATTTATGCAATTTAATTTATATAACTGAATATACAGTTATAGGTTGGTTGTATCGTACATCACTGCAGAATTTTCCAGGCAGTGACTCATTCTGAACTTTTGCCTAACAAAACGATATTTATGATACAATATATAAACATATTTCACATTATTTAAAGATGACCTTTCGCAATAATTGTGTTTTGGGGTCTCCATAAGTCTTTATCGGTCATGCAATTCTCATAAAACGCATAAAAGCACATGGGTATAACGATCAGGTTATCCGTGAATGAAAGAGAGGAGCATCGTACTTTTGCTCTGCCGCCCACGACCATGAAGACTCTTACATGTACCGGCATATTTTATACGCCCTTAGCCCATCATACAAACAATACCACATGTTAACTTCGCCTTCAATTGTTCCTTCACTATGTGCACCATGAGATGAGATTGCGTTTCGCAGGTAGGGTGGAGTGGGGCACGCTTTCTTGTTACAACCCCATCAACAAAATTATTGAACGGACCAGAAATGTCGAACATGCATTCCAATACTAAAGGTCAAGTGAAATCCAAAATGAAGCAGTGGAATATCGTATGGTTTCAAAGAAAACACTTTTTTGAACAAGCGTGTTCTTGTGACTTGAACCATTGTAGCTTGAGGTACGTTGTATAGAGTATTTGGATCATTTAGCAGCACTTATTTGAAAAAATCGAGCGTTGTGTGATACAACGTATACTATAAAATGTTCCTCAAGTATCCGAACAAGAGCCGATCATAAGAGTGTATAACGAAATTTAAAAATCTGTTCATGATGTTACGGATAAGATTATTCAGTTTTTGGATTCTATGGTACCCTATAAATTAAACCCTTGCAATAGTATAGAATTCAGAACTGTTTGAGAACTCGTTAGAGTATGTCTTGTAGAAGATAATTTTTGGAACATTGAAAATTGAAAAGCCCAACATGATTTTCACAAATGATAATATGTGCCACTTGATTGTTGTTTTCTTCCGGAATGATGAGGACACTCTCCGTAGTTTATGAAAAGTATGTAAAAGTAATATATCTAGTATTCACGTACAGCCCATGAACCATTCAATTTACCGTTAGGGTTCCGAATACAAGAGGAAATAATTTTTACTGACATACACACCCACCTGAAATGGGAGGCGACTATTTAGTAAAAAAATTACGTATTGTCACATATAGATTGAAATACATGACACTCTACCTATAGAAAGATCAGATGCGTATGCTTCACCAAACTCTGTTTGAAACTCACCTCTCCTATGGGAGCAGCTTATACCACCTAGAACAAAAACAAAAATTAACCTTGAGAATAATCGAAAATAAAAAATGAACTTAGCCTACAGAAGCGATATATAAAGAAACATCGATTCTGGACATAACACAACTTTACTTCTTAAAACCTGTTATAAGTCAACACAATAATAAACATGAACTCAAAACAATTGAACACTATTATGATATTCGCCACAAAATAAATTGATCCTATGTACAAAAATCGCAAAGAAATACTTTACAAAGATGTTATACTCACCTAGCTCCTCAGCTGTATAATCTTATTTAAACAGATACCAAAACTATCATAAGCGATAAATTATTCGAAAAGAAACTCAAAGCTTGGATTCTAAGTTTACTTAGAGTCCAAATACACCAATATATCGACATAAAAAATATATATTACCACAATGCATGAATAAATAGATACTGTTTCAAATTATATATTACTTTTAGTTTCAATATGTATATGTTATTACAACTGTTGAATCTGTAACACAATCTATCAGCTATTTATATGTTTATTACATTACTTATTTTTATATTATATGATACAACCCATATTAATTTTTCAATCAAATATATCTGTACTTTTTTAATGAAATATGCCAAATAAATTATCATTATTAATATTAATGGCAATGTGTGAATAATTTTTAATTCAAGGCAGTCCTTTTCTGAGATTTTTTCAGGGAGTCGTAGGATCCACCCTAGTTCAAATATTAGTTTATATGTCGTTGATTGATTTTAAGTTTACCAAAAACACTTTTGTTGTATTTGTAGCACTGATAATAATAAAAAAACTCTTGATACTGAGATTCCCGCTTGTCTTGTAATTGTAGATCAGACAAGATACTTCAACGAAATATCCTTCAACTTGTCTGGAGAAACTCAGAAAATATTTTCAAAAATAGTAATAAATTAATCGAAAAAAAGTCTGTCTCAGTGAAAGTGATCCAGGTTCCCGTGGAGCTGTTTTTGGAACTCAAAAAGTCAGCAATGAAGTGAAAGTAGTTTAAAAAAGCACTGCAATATTGGAATGAAATCAATTTTTCTGAGACAAATTAAGTCTCGCCGGGTCTACTTTGCACTTATATTATATTCACATACATATATAGTATGAACAGAATATGATGAGCAGTAACGCATTCAGAAATTCATTAGAAAAGTCATAAAGGTAGATTTGGAATATATTTATTCTGGAATGACCATCATTTGAGCTTAGGATTCACGTGTCAGAAAAAGGTGACTTATTTTCAATGGATAAAACAAACAGCATTGAGTATAAAAGAATCTGAATGTTATCTGTAATCAAAAGGGGATATGTATATCCAAATTGGTTTCCTTTCGGTTCGATACAACTATACATTGAATATATATAAAAATTGTAGATACAGATCAATTTAGTACTTACTGGGGTATCAATTTCAATATCGCTTCAAAAAAAAATTACTAATGATCAAAGTCGAAATTCATTGACGTTCTGACCTTATCTACATGTATAGACTGGTTGGGTTTCCACAGATTATCTATTCCCAATTATTCAATTGTAGAAAGAGGAAGACTGATGAGTTTTGTCTCACAGAGAAAATTGTTATGAGTGAGAGTTGTAGAGCTCATGAAGCTGTATCGAACGAATTATAGTTTGCTGATTTAGGTTATGGAAATGAAGGATTGAAATATTTTCGATATTTCAACAGCCATCATTTCAAAACTATTCGACTGATTTGAATCACCTTTGTTTATAAATAGAAACCTTTTTTTTTCTATACATATTTCGTTAAATACAAATCAACAAAAACGATGGTGTTGTTGTTTTCCTGAAGAATGATCTTGAATATAAATTGAATATAGTATCTTTGGGAGTATGGAGCGTAATAGAGATAAAAATGTCAAAAAATTAAAGGTTTTTGTAACTTCTTTGGAATAATTTAATCAAAACTGGTCGAATTCCAAGAAAAAAATATAATTCAAGATCATATTTTGATAGGTGACTTAATATTGACATACTAGTAGAAGATCAAGAAATATCTAGTGACTATCTGAATATAACTATGACTCAATGATAAAAAAGCTACATGGGTGCAAAGTAATTCAACAAGGTGTTCAGATCATATTTTCTTGAATACAGAATCGGAATGCGCACGAAGAGAGATCCTACCAGTTATAATTAAATCAGGGATTACAGATCATTATATCACAGTATTAGTGAAGGTTCGAAAAATAACTGAAGAAAACCAAAGCGATAATTGTAAGGAGTATATCAACTATCCCAAATTGAAAGAAACAAACTGGTAAATCATATATGATGACACAAAAGTTGAAGAAGCAATGACAACTTTCACCGAAAAACCGACTAGAATAATTGAAGAACAAACTGAACAAATTAAGAGAAAAGATATAAAGAGAAAAAAGTTGGATAACAGATGGCCTGGTGAAATATATAATACCAAAGGAAATCTGTACGGAAATTAAAAATACAGAATAGAATACGTAACTCATAAAAATCAATAGAATAAATAATAACACTATAAAACTTACAAACCATGAAAACGGGAGATCACGAAAATTGAATAAAAAATAACGATTCAGTCGCAGATCAGCGGGAGAATTTTTCACAAATATTCCATGAATGTGATAAAAACTCTCGCAGAAAATATAACCCCCACAGTTGAACCCACACCTGAGAGGGAACCAGTTCCCAACTCCCAACTCTTTTCTGACGCCCACCACAGAACAAGAAATCAAAACAACGAATAACTCACTAAAAAATGGGAGAACACCCGGTTATGACTCTATCACTGCCGAAATATCAGAAGAAATTTGACTGCCCTTGGCCCACCTGATCAATAGAATATTCCATACTGGAATGTATCCTTCACATTTCAAAATCAGCATTGTGAAACCCTTTTTCAAAGAAGGAGATGGAACAAAACCCGAAAACTATAGGCCCGTGTCACTCATAACGAATATTACTTTTGTTTTGAATAATCAAATGACACAATATATGGATAAATACCAGATAATTTTAAACAAGCAATATGGGTTCAGACAGAAAAATCCACCCAAGATGCAATCGCGAATCAAACATAAAAATATAAATGAGTATAACGGTACGGAAGGAGGTTTGATGACACTTGGCATATTCCTCGATCTCTCCAAGGCATTCGATATAATTAACCATGAACTGCTTCTGGAGGCTTTGGAGGAATTGGGATTCAGGAAAACCTTTCTAAAACTATTCAGAAATTACATGTCAAATAGCAAACAATTGGTACAGATTAGAGACAAGCTAAGGACTCAACAAACAATCACCTGAGGAGTACCACAGGGTACCGTCTTAGAACCTATTCTTTTCATCATTCACATGAATGAACTACTTACCCTGAAATGTGGAGGGGAAGTCTTCAGCTTTGTAGTCGATACAGTTGTGTTATACTCAAGGGAGAAAGTTGAAAATAAAATCGAACTGGGTTTTGGAAGTGTTTTGAAATGGTTCGACCAGAAATACCTCACTGTAAACAACGGAAAAACCAAATTTATGCCATTTGCCATCTACAAAAATAATTTACCTCAATATGAAACGATTTCGATTCAAAGAAATGATACAGTGAAACTCATTCATTCCACAGATTGCATGAAATATTTAGGATTAACATTGGATCGAAACTCAAGATGGGATATATATACATCGTCAATACCCTGAGATACATGCTCCCGAAATTCGGGAAGAGCAGATATTCACCTGAAAAAAATTAAATTTTACAAAAAATATTCCTAAAAATAATATTTAAGAGAGAGTAAGATATCCTACCCTACAGACTTCGACTTGAAACAATGTTTTTATTGTATCTCAGTTAACCTATACAGAAATAAACGCTACCTTGAAACAATAGAACACAAATACAGAACAAGAAAAAGAAAATTTTAATATTCTTACGAAATTCCTAAATAAAGCGGTAGGACAACTATGTTACACTTACCGCGCACCTCGACTTTTCAACTACGTAGACAGAAGTATAAAATATCTCATCATTTTCACCTATCTATCACCTTGATTAGAAAAAAACTCAAATCTTTTATATTGAACTTGGACCGAAACGAAATTCACGATATATTATGAATAAAAGATCAATAAATTGAAAATTGAAAGTTGCTGGGTTATAGCCCCTCTATTGAATCTAATATTATTTATCTGATAAAACATCCTTTTTATCTCATCATATCATATTCCACAAGCCGCAAAATTTATGTATGAATAAGGTGAACACCACGCACAACCAAGGTTTCTGTGGGTCCACCAGTTTATTCGGGAAAATAATTGGAAAACTTATACTCATTGCAATTAATGTATGCTAGATTTGTTATAGGATTTATATAGAAATAAACATTATTATCATACTACATTCATTTATTTATGCATATTATTATCATATATATAAATTATATATATATATATAAAAAGGAAGAGGAAATTGTGGCAAAATGGACATATTTTGAATTATAGAAAAAAAGCATCCTCTAGCGAGACTCGAACTCGCAACCCTAAGCTTGTCGGGCTTATGCTCTACCAATTGAGCTATGGAGGCTACTAGAATCGAGACACACTCGTGAACACTTTACTTCCTTCAATTTAATGTGATATTGGAAATGAAATAAATCAAACGTTCCTTTTTCATAATTTCTCACGGACAATAATTTCCCACTTCACTATATATATATATATACATATATATATATATATATATATATATATATATATAAAATATATAAAGTAATGGAAAGATGCAATAATTACGAAAAGTCCCAGATGAGCCAGAAAAAAATCCCTTACCAAAACTTCGCTGCTTTGTCAATCTCGGACTGCTGTTTGTTTCTGTAAAATGAGAATATACCGTTTGACAGAATACGACGTCATAACGTGGTCCTAGAATTTTCCCAACCAAAACACCTCACACAAGTCACGTTTTTATCGCACGTAAAACTAGTGCTATCCAAATTTCTCCAGTTGTCACAGAATAAATGATTTCTACTACTGTATAGTGATTTTTATTTTCACGATGTTGTTAGCCCCACCTCTGATGGAGCTGTGTTTTCTTGTACGAAATTGGGAAATAATTAAAATTGTGGTTTTGTTGACACATTTGCCTATTTATATCCAGATACCACCTAGGCTCATCCCGATTGCCACAGAGACCTTAAATTTTATTATGAAAATTTTATCATTTTCATCCAATCAAATGCTTTATTTCGACATTGTTACTATGGTAACCAGCAAATTTTCTGAAAATTTTTCATCCACATCAGCATGTAGACGTAAAATCAATAAGTGGAAATTTCCCGGCACATGACAGCTATCATATAATTAGACAAAAATAATATTGAAATAATATTGACAATATTTTTTATCCACTCACTTTATAAGTTGGGAAATATTACAACAATTTATTAAGGTGTACATTCTATAATACCATTAATTAATTTTAAATTCTTCAAAAATTCCACTTCTACCTCCTCTTTCCTAAGTGGTGAATAAAACACAGAACCGGTGTTTTCTTTAACAATATGCCTGTGTTTCATGAGATGAAAATAATACTGCGACACCAGTTTATTTCTTTGAGTATTAGATTTGTGTCCAAAAGAAGGCACAATATCACGCAGAATGTTGCCAATCTCTTTAAATAAGTTTTCTTTTGCTCAGGATTTAATCCAGATTCTTCCACTGGGTATGTTAGATATTTTACATTTTTATGGTACATTTTAATGTGCTGTGATTCTTTGCAAAAGGAAAACAATTCATACGATTAAAGTTCATTTTATTATAACTTTTTTACTAACTTATGATTGTATACAATGTTATGAGGAACTTATAATGCCACAAATAAAATATTGATTGACAGGAAAAGTAAATTGTTAAATCCATGCCTAACTTAACAAAATATTTTTTCAACCGGCAACATACGCCAACGACATTCTATTTAGAATAAAGAAATGAATATCCCGATGTCAAAGTAAATATTTACTTAATGTTTTCTATTTAAATATAATTCCGGTATAAAATTTCAGTACCGAATCCCACACGTGCTTGAATTAATTCCGGGAAATTTCTATTCAAAAAATTTCCGGCAATAATTCATGCTCTAGGGAGATTATAAGTGAATATTTTGTAATTGAGCTACCAACAATAAGTGTTGTATATCACATTATGTAATCTGCTAAAAAAAAAGAGACTATATCATGGGGTTGGAAAAGCTGCCAGGCGATTCTGAAGCTGTTTTGCTTTGTGTAGAGTATTTATTGAATTATTTTAACAAGGCTGGATTATTGGAAGAATTGTTCATTACATATTGATAGGAAGATTTTTCTGTGAATTGAAAAATCCACTATTAAAATGAAGTTATTTTTTGTGAATGTCTAACAGAAAACAACTACTTCCCCGGCTTAAGCCACGCTGGACATTGAACTACATCTGATAGATATTCTGAAAAGGCCCTAACTCAAAAAAAAATCTGAAATTGAAAATTTGCATTTTCATTCAGATAGTTATTTGATTTTCTATTCCAGTATCAATTAAACACTCATAAAGATGAATGAGGCAAAGAAGAATGTTTTCCAAAAGAGAGTACTCACCAGAAGTCATTCGTAACATTGACGCAGGAGAGACATCGCATTCACTAGGTCTTCAATACATTTTTGTCGACGAAAATCTATTTCACGCTTCCACGATTATCCTGAAGACCGGAAGAAATGGGAAACACATTTTCAAGAAGCAATATCTCTTTGCAAAGATGGAAAAAGTAAGAATCATTTCTTTTGGAGAGACACTTCGAAATTAGTGTTTTCTGACATCAAAACCTATCATGGGGTATGATAGATTGATTTGTTGAAAATATAAACAGGATGTTCATAAAATCAGATGTGGAATCATCTGCGACTGAAAGATAAACTCAAGTCACTATCTTCCATCGTCAAGATAACCTCTTGTGGGGTATTCATGTTGAAAAGGGAAACATTCTCAATTAAATATTGATAGAAAGATTTTTCTGTGAATTGAAAAATCCACGATCAAAATGACGTTATTTTTTTTTGAATGTCTTACAGAAAACAACTGCTTCCCCGGCTAAAGCCACGCTGGACATTGAACTACATCTGATAGATATTCTGAAAATGCCCTAATTCAAAAGAGAAAATCTGAGATTGAAAATTTGCATTTTCATTCAGATGGTTATTTTCTATTCCAGTCTCAATCAAAAACTCATAAATATGAATGAGGCAAAGAAAAATGTTTTCCAAAAGAGAGTACTCACCAGAAATAATTCGTAACATTGACGCAGGAGAGACATCGCATTCACTAGGTCTTCAATACATTTTTGTCGACAAAAATCTATTTCACGCTTCCACGATCATCAGGAAGACCGGAAGATATGGAAAACACATTTTCAAGAAGCAATCTTACTTTGCAAAGAAGGAAAAAGTTAGAATCATTTCTTTTGGAGAGACACTAAAGTTTATCTTTCAGTCGCAGATGATTCCACATTTGATTTTATGAACATCCTGTTTATATTTTCAACAAATCAATCTATCATACCCCATGACTGGTTTTAATATTTAATTGAGAATGTTTTCCTTTTCAACATGAAAACCCCACAAGAGGTTATCTTGACGATGGAAGATAGTGACTAAAGTTTATCTTTCAGTTGCAGATGATTCCACATCTGATTTTATGAACATCCTGTTTATATTTTCAACAAATCAATCTGTTCATTACACTTTTTGAGGAATGCATTGGAAAAATATCTTCTTATTTCTTTGTTTTTTTTTGCAGGCACAGTATTCCGGAACAAGACGGTTTTTCGTCAAGGGCTGAAATCCTTGGTATACACCTAGAAATATCGCGAAGGGGCTGGTTATCCTTGCTGTAATATGAGACCACTGAACTAGAAACCTCATGAAGTTCTGGTTAACGGTCACACGTGGTGTCTTTTCGATTAACCCCATCAGTAATGTGAGATTTTAGGTTGTCGGTTCCTGGGGAAGATTTCCTAAACGATTGACTCAGTAGCGTAGTATAGAGAAAAACATGTAGGGTTATGAATATCAGTAGTTCTTTATTGGGAACATATCACTTGGAGCTTAATTTTCCTTCTAATAATTCGTACGGCTTTCGAAGAGTTCGCTTTCACAATAGTGGCAACCCGATGTCTCGTGACAGGTCCCGTTCTTGCAACATGAAGTAACAACTTTGTGAAAGTTTGCGATAACCACCTTATAGTAATCAGTGCTGAGAATATATGTGAGGTAATTTGGGGGTGTAGATAGAAGTAGGGTCATTGGAAAGCGTAAATTCTCACCCAGGAAAATCCTCAAATGTTATGGGAAAGTTAGGAGTTGACTACCGTTGCCAAGTAATATGAAAAAAAACTCCTGATTGAACACCGAAAATAATTCTAGGTTGAAATGAAATGACATCTTTGGGACATGATACCATGAACACCAATGGAATCAAATAATGATTTGATATTGAATTTCAGCCAAGATATCGGGGATAAGCATCAGTAACTGCCCAAACTATGGTACACATATGGATAATGAATAATATGTAAACAAGTGTTTTTAATAGACATTCAAGTTGACGTTTTTTACATTGACATGATAAGTGATAAAAATGATTCTGTACTCCAAAATAAGTGCTCTGAGGTATATTGCAAAAAAAGGCCGAGAGATTCATCCAAAGATCAGAAAATCCTGACAGTAACATCTCTATACATTCTAGAATCAGTTAGCCTAATACATAAAAAGTAAAAGCTCTTTGAAACAAATGATTTATACTATAATACTAGCGAAGCAATTTCATCAGATTACCAAAACCAACAAATAATGTGCTGAAAGATTATAATTCACATCGGCATTAAATGTATAATCATCTGCCCCAAACCATCAGGGACACAACACGTCTCATGCGGTCCAGACGAGATTTAAAAAATCCTGGTACAGCAATCGTACTATGATCTGGAGAAATTCGTAACAATAAATATACTTTGCCTATAATCTATAGCAATTCTAAGTTCTCCATACTCGGGAATTATTTTGTAATCATTGAAGAACTCAAAGGACTGAGTATATACCATTTTGTATCAACTAAAATATGAAATAATCCAATATAATGTTTATACAGATAACTTGTTTTATGTTAATGTACATTACTTGTTTTATGTTCCCGATTAACCTCAATGTATGTATGTATCATATTTCAAACACTTATTTTTATATTTTTATCTCTCTTTCTTTTTAGTTACTCTGTACAGAAGCTTTGTCTTTGAGAAATATTCTCTTCCGATAATAAAGTAAGTATATCTTGATTCATTGATTGATATCCTATTTTAGGTGTTAATTCAATAAAGTATGAATACTACCCTGGAAAGCTGAATGGTAGTGGCTGCTCTTAGCAATAATGGAACTGGTACTCTTAATGTGTAGATGGTTACAAAGCATTTTCTGCTTGGCTATTCATGTGTTATTTATTAACAGATTCTGGATTTGTTCACGAGTTGGTTAGTTTTTGTCTATATTCATCCATAATATCAAAAAGTGTTATATATTGGAGACGAGGACACTCCATTGATGGATACTGCAGACTTGCAGATTTGACCTAAGCAGGTTGTCTATGTCTATTATTATATCTCACATTTTCCATCATGTAGGAACCCATGTCCCACTTTCCCCTACTCATCAAATTCTGTAATCACAAACTGGTTAGACATTAAGGAGGTTTAATATAAACTACTCCAGATACGTCATGTCACAGAAGACATATGGACTTATTATATTGTGTAAATCCACAGACATAATGTTAGTACAGGAAACTGGTAAAAATTACAAGTTTGCTATAATGAAGCTTTCAATAATTCATAGCGTACTCTGAAAGCGGCGTTCATATGAAACAAAGGTATTCGTGTCGTTATTCTTTCGACCATATCTATCATTTGGGATAAAAATGGACATATTTATTACTTGTACCATTTGGAGATGATGGGCCAGATTGAGTTGAACATTGGAAAAGCTGTGAGCTGTTACAATTGTGAACAAATTTGGAGTATCCCAATTGCGAGGAAATTGCGATATCCTTGATCATCAGCTTCTAGAGATGAAACTGAAGGGTTATCGAACTAGAGACATTTTTATGAAATCAAGTCACCACGCGAATGACAATAAAAAAACTATCTGTACTTCTAGTCAATAATGAGAGATTTAGATATTCCCAAGTGATCTTCAGCCTTCTGGAGGTAAAATTGAGGGCTTGCCGAAATAGGGACGTTTTCATTAAATCAAAAATAACTACATGAATGACAATAAGGAACCGTCTTCACTCCCACTGAAATTTCGATAAAATCCCCTCATGATGTTGATTCAAAGATAAAACAAAATCCCTGGTATGGGAAAGACTAATTTGTAGTAGAATATTTCTAAACATTTGTGACCGAACGCACCCCGGCAAAATAAAATTAAAAGGATATCTGCTTGATTTTTTTCAATCATCCTCTTTTTTGTGTGATCATCTAAGCAGTCAGCCCCACTTCCCAGGTAGCAGCATCTGGTATAGGATATGTAATTCACCTGAAGGTAGCTTGTTTTTTTTTCATACGGCTCACAGTCCTATATAGATAGAACTCCTGAAAGTGAAAACACACAATTTTCACACGTTGTGTATTTTTTCGGGGTCGTTGGGATACAGAATTCTGTTTAGTTGGAGAGGAATGGAAGAGAAACAGTGCAAAGGAATACATATATTGAAGACATGAGTGACAATCTCAACTTGTTTGCATTTCAACAATGCAGATATTTTGATTTAATCACAAGGCAATAACAGGAAGAATGGCATTTCGGCTTATTTTTGAAATCGTCTTCCGTTTTGAAATATATATTTGTTCAACATTGTAAGATTCTAATCATCTTGAGTAAAATAATCAGGTGTCAGTAATATATCTGTATTGACTACTTCTGGTAATCTCAAAATATATTGCCGGTATATTTCGCGTGTTTATTCATGAATATATCATCGCCAATTGAGAAAATGGACCAGCTAGTACATTCACACCGACCAACCAAGGGTTTGTCCATGATCAAAGTCCTAGTGACCGCCCGGAATCATTTTGTATACACCCGTAATAGATCAACCCGTTACCATCTGGGCCACTCTTCACAGTACGTTCTATTTTAAATGGAGAATTATTGGGGGCGGTTGAGCAGGGGCCATGACATAGCAGAGAGTAACATTGTAGCACGGTGAACCTTCTCAGTTCGAACCTCTCTCAAGTTAGCTATTGAATAATCAATCACATCGTGGTACGATCATTTTCGGTCAACTATATATTGATTTGATCAGGAATGGATTCCATGATATTTTTTCGCCTATCTTTCCAGTATTGTTCGAATTTCATTAAAACAGATATTTTGTTCGTTATGTTTTCAATATTTAAATTAGTGAGACTGTTCAACAATCAACAATTATATTTCTATAGAATTTACTTCCGACAACGTGTGAATAGTCCTTCAGTATCTTCATATCACCTCAACGAAGAAGTTCGCCATGACCAAAGGCCTAGTCACAGATTAGATTATATTTGTACAGGGCTTATGGACTAGGAGCCACCTCACTGAGACCTTTGCAGATCTATTGTGTATGCCCTCATGTTGGGTTAGAGTTCCCTGTCTAGACCCGCCCTTGTTACTAGACTCCATATATTGAAGGGGATGTGGTTTTTTTTCCCCTATCGTTGAAAACTTTAGACTTGTGAGGCCTTCACAGTAGCACAGTATGTGTTGTGAGGTCTCCTCTTCCTCCTGGCAAAACCTTCATGTGGTTGTGTCTGCCAGCCCGATGTTATTCATGTGTTTGTTGAGTCTACAGGGCCATGATCCTGGTTGATCTCCTATTCTGGATCAGCATGTACTCTGTGAATTTTGGCGATGGTTCCTTGATGAACTTTTTGGCCTGTCTCATGCCCGGTGCCTTGTTCCACCATTTTTGAGGTTGGTCTTTCAACAAAGTATTGGTTTCTGTTGTTTGCAGCGCTTTCGCTGGGCCACAAAAAGGTTCTGGGCCAATTGAGTCACGTCGTGCTCCTTCACGAGCTAATGAATTTGCCTCTTCGTTGCCCTTGTAGCCCGTGTGGCCTGGCACCCAAGTCAGAAATGGTCTGTTTTTACTACCTTACTTTTGTAGAGTTTCCAAGCAGTCCTAGAGAAGTTTGGAGTTAACTTGTGATTGCTCCAATAGCCGCTTGGCTGTGAAAGTATATGAAAAAGGTATTTTTCTTAATTTCTTGTCTCAGTTACTCCTGTGCGCAGTGATGTACTGCTGCAACTTCTGCCTGGAATATCGTCACGTTTGCCTGAGTCCAATGAGACTGAATATATTCATGCTCCTACAACTTCTATGGTTTTTGAGAACTCTGTGCAGCAGGCATTTGTGCATTAATTGGAGGTCCTCCCTTCCATGCCTCTCTGTCTGCTATGACTGTTTAAAAGTTTTTTTCGAAGCTATACTTGGGAAGCATCACGTCTGATAACATTCCCCTTATGGGATCTGTTTCCAACTCTTTGCATATATCGTTATACACTTTGCCGTGCAGTCTTCCTATGGGCGCTTGCCCTCTGGTTAGTCCACTGGCGACTGATCTGGCTTCGCCTTGTATGTGAACAAGAAGTGGTAGTAGATTCAGCAAGACTTCTAAAGCAGCTGTAGCAGCCTCATAGCTCCCGTGGCAGCTAGGCAGGTTTGCCTTTGAATGCCGCTTAGCCTGCTGAGCCTTTCGCCATCATCAACCGTACGCTATCATGGTTCTGATGACTTTGCTATATACCCAAATGATCATTTTCGATTGTGACCTCCAGTTTTTTCCAGACATTCTTCTGCATAGATTGAAAGCTACCGTGCTTTTTTTAAGTATTTTTGGTAGGTGTTGATTCCATGTCAGCTTGTGATCAAAAGTGACTCCCAAGTATTTTGCAATTGGAATTTCTACCCCGTTCAGAACTAGTGGATTGAGTCCTCTCAGCACTCTCCTTTCTGTAAAAGCAACTATTGTGGTTTTTTGGGGATTACTGTAATTTGCTCTCTCTGACACCACTTATTTATTAAGTTTGGAACGATCTGCGTATGCTCCGAAACAATAGCATCCTAAGCAATGCATGCCTTCGAATATTAGCCTTACCAGTAGTTTGTCTACTAGGATATCACACTTAGAAGGTGATCGTACCCCTTCTCGAGAGCATCCCATACCTGCTCTAGCTGTGAGTGTGGTTTCACGTATGGTTGATATGATTACTCTCTTCACCAGACTGGTGTTCACCCATTGACCCAGGAGGGATGGGGACCCTTTCATTTTCCAGAGCAGATGCATTGTTGAAAGCTCCCTCGATATCGACGGAAGTCCCCAAAAGTAGTTGTCTTCTATTTTTAGGAAATCGACCCGATTTACAGTACCCTCCGTTGCCAGTACCTTGTGGGTTCTAGAACATGTGGAAGTATCCATAACCTCTTCACAGAACCTGTTCCACGATTGCCTTTTCGCTTTTCTGATCTCTTCATTGTACTGCGTGAGTGGGGCTTTATATTTTGCCCGGTCTTGGTTGGTTTGGCTCTGTTATATAGCCGACGCACTTTCCTTCTGAGGGTTTCTGATGTTTATTCCACCAGACCGTTTTATTATTCTGTAGCCTTGTTTTTTTGGCCTCGTTAGCTGCGAGTATTCCCGCTTCTTGGTTCACTGATTTCTCGAGGCTATTGTTATTTTCTATTCTAATCCTAACTCCTTCGAGAGCTTCTTCGAGTTGTATCTATCCCAGTTTGTCTTCCTGGGGTTTCGATAGGTGATTGAAATTTGAGGAGGGGTGACAAGGTCGAATCTGATCTGTCTATGGTCGGAGCATGAAGGCTTTTCGGACACGTGCCAGTTGGCTATGTTATCACATGCTGTTTCCGACGAGCGTAATATCTAATACCTCTTTTCCTGTTGCAGTGACGAAAGTTGGTTCACTACCTACGTTAGCCATCAGTAGCCTATTCGTTAGTATAAAATCTAAACGGGACTTACCTCTAGCATTGATAACTGTGCTTTCCCATAGACTATAGTGTGCATTCGCATCGCATCCTAGGATCAGTTGGATGTTTACCTTGGCCGCATATACGACTAATTCGCCTATCAGTGGTAGTAGGCAGACCTCCTCGCCTGGGAAATATGCGGAGCTTACGATCCAGCTCTTGGCTCCTTTCTCTATTGGCGTGGTCAGGATAGCTGTAACAATATCGCTGCTGTAGAGGCCGGAATTGGTACACATTCAACCCTGTTACAATATACGATACAAGCACGGAGTTGTTTTGTGCCTTCTTCGTATGGTGCCTTACCTGAGGTGGTATCCAAGTCAGAAACCCCGCCACCATGTACCCAGAGTTCTTGGAGGAGAGCCAGGCTTAGACCCTCCTTGTCGTACCTCCCATGATAGCGCTGGTCGCCTGTGCATGGTGGAGGTCCACCCGCAGAACCCTAACCCTTGTACTCAGTTCTGCGAACTGAGCTTCTCACTTCTCCGAGGCTTCTCCCATTTCCATGGGGGTACCGCTCTCATGTGCCTTCTGTGAGAGCCCACTTCTTGGGGGTCTTTGGATTCCTCCTCCTGGATCTCAAGGATCTCCGGAGTATGATCTGTGCCTTCCTCTATGATAGTACCCTGTTTCGGGTTTTGTATTCCCTCAACCCTGAATTTTATTCTGCCTAGGTTATAATGGGAAAAAAAGTCTTTTTTCTGGAGTCCCACCAGGGATGCGCTTTCCATACAGATAGACCAGGTTTGACCTTTGTTCGAAGGGGTTTCACCCAACGCCGTCCAGAGATCAGTGTTGAGCTCGTGATTGACGACTTTCAGCCTTTGCAGGATTTTTTCCGCTTCTGGCCTCCTCCTCTATCGTCCGGGATGTAGTTGGTGCAGGCGATTGCTTCTGAAAGATCCTCTCCCTCCAATACCCTCAGGGTTGCCCCTTTTCAGGGCTTTACGGTTGGGATTGCATCTCTCAGCCAGTCCGCACTAGTACGATCTGCACACATCGTAATCAGGTAACCTGGTTTATGCGTCCATTTTGCAGAGCGCACCTCGTGGTCCCTCGAGCGGGATTTTTTCGTGGGACTCAGAGATTGAGTCCTGGACTTTTCCGGATTCAATTTGGTCTCTGGGAACCCCTTGTTTACCACAGCTTGACTGAGGAGGGGGCATCTTTGGAGGAAACTCCTCCTTGCCTTGGTTTCTTCCTCAGCTGGTTGAATTGTGGTGGTGAGCGGCGGCGTTTTGTATATGTGTTTGGTGAAGCCTCTTTAGTGCTTTCTGTAGCCTCCTTTCCAGTCCCCTTATTCGTAACCTGCCTAGGAGCCTGTTTCAGTTGTTTTTTTTGGAATTTTTTTTTATGACTAGCTTCTTCGCGACTATATAGTACAGTCCTCTTCCAAGTTTTGTTTTGAACTTCAATTCCGGAGTCCCTCCTAGATGGACAGCTTTGACTTCCTCAACCATAAGTAGTTCTTACCCTCTAGGGTTTTGGTGCTTGCTGTGGAGCATCGGCACCGGAAAGTTCTGCCTTGACTGGGAGTGTTCGCCTCTGTCCTTCCACTTTTTTTAAATTTTTTGAATATATAAGATTTCCACGAGCAGCTGAGGAATGTTGGTCCGCCGCGTCAGAGCCCCGCATGCCGCTATATGACATTTTATCACAAAGGGGTGCCGCCTGGTGCTCCCAGGGGATCGTTTGAGACTGCATTCTGAACCCTGCAGTCACTCAGTTCTCGGCACCTTGGCTTAGGTTTTATCTTTCAGTTGCCTCTCACGACCGGCAGATCATACCGGGGGGTCTATTCTTCATACTCCGTATCCCCAGGGGCCAGAATCTTTTTGCAACCGTAATACTTTAACCATTAATTGTTATATATTCTAAACACTTATGAAAACAACAATTTTTTCACTACAACATTGGCCTGCAAAAATGTTACTCGAATAAGAAATCGATATATGGAAGAAACTTATGATAAGAAAAAAAAAAGTTGAAGGCAAATAAAAAGCCCAAACACAACGTAGCTGCTGTAAACCGAAGCTCCAGCCCATTCGGAAGGGTGGGCTGACTACATAAGCCAATACCACTCTTCCCATCCGAGAAGTGAGAGTTCATTGGGTCCAAGAATCATTAGTCCTAAGCAGACGTGACGATCTGAGAATGATTGCCTTCTGCATGCGACCGGCTAGGGATTCTGCCGATATACGACATGCCGGTATGATCTCCAGATTTGAGAGTAGCGTTTGCCTCATTCCAGCTAGGGCTCCTATAATCCGAACCACTATATTCACAGTATGGTCTGGATAGAGTCTGAGGAGTTCAAAGGGTAGTTTTCGAAATTTTGTCCGTTTCTCCTTCTCTCTCGGACGATATTCTCTCGGCCAGAGCAGAAAACTCAATGACGTATATCCTTTTCTGCTGGCAATAGAGGAGGACTACATCAGACTTGTTAACGTGTATTCGCCTGAGGAGGGGGAATGAGTTGTTCCAATGAAATTGGCACTTCTCCTTCACATAACGGACTGAATATCCCCCGGAGCGTATGGCAGCACCGGTGTTTCGTCAACGCCATACGAGTGTCGTGAGTGGTAGTACAGCAATCGTAACCCCTCGTATTATTTTTTTGTTTTTCAAAGTTTATATTGAAATGAAAATAAATTCAATGCTTGGTTTTTCTAATGGACTCAAAGTCACAGTACACTTCACTTGTTGCAGGAATATTCGCCTAGCCACCGCAACATTTTGGGAACCGTGAATGATTCCACAGTTAGATGATGAGCCATGTTTTGATAATGTCTATTGGAACAAGTGAAAAACTTGGAAAAGTGTATAAAATTGTCGATATTTGAATGTAATTTATAATATTTATAAGTTGAACAAATGGATAATATAATAAAAAAAAAATTTAAGAGCATGAAACACAATTCATTTTTCTAACCTCAAACTGCCATAAAAGGACAAACATTAGTTTTAGCACATGTGAAAAATGTTGAAGAACCAAGAATAAACGTCCAAAGTTATTCAATACGAGCCATATCATTGGGCAAACTTCAGTTTACATTTACATTACCACCCCACAAATCATTTTTTTATGTAAGTAACCTGAATTGTGCCTCAACTTTTAATTTTCTCCGCGAGCGTGTAATTGCATTTATTCAGCTATATTTTTCATAAGAAATATGCCAAGTTCCTAGCATCACTCGATGAATGTCCAATCAACTTCATATTTTCCAGATGTCAAATATCAATGAATACTGAAAACCGAAACCAGCAATCAATAATAGTACCATCATTATTAAGCTCCAATCCAATTTCCCTAATCGCAAAATGCCCAAAGTAACTTCATATTTTTGACCACGCATAACTTTTCACAGAGTAATTAGATCTCGATGATCATTTTTTCATTGAATAGGGTATACCTCGGAGCTGGTGCCATTTGAATTCTAAAAACAAAATGTCACCCTGTAGAAGAGTGGGGGATATTTATCGTTCACCCACTGAATTTTTACCTGTTTGTAACTTTGTACTAGTTTAGCCAATTCAGATGATTTTTTCTATTGGATAGGGTATACTTCGGGGCTGGTTGAATTTGGAGAGAAGTGATTCAACCATAAAGGTAGAAAAATAAAGATGATTGAGTTTTCTTCTGTTAACTGATTCTGTTGAAACTTGGCACACATCTGTAATTCTGATGACACTACAACATAATTGATACCTGGAGTCAATTGAGTAGTTATTAGTGGATATAAGCCACAAAAAAATAAAAAAATAAAACTTTTTAATAAAAAATCAAACCGACGAAAAAAGAAACTGAAAAGCAAAAAATAAAATAATCCTTTTTCGTTTTGATAATAACTGAGCTCCTAAACTAATGTAAGGAATCAATTTTGAGTCGGCGCCAAATATTAAAACGACTCCGTGCATCCCACTGCCATTATTTAACGCTTTACCTTATTCAATTGCTAGTTTGTTTGGCGTCGACTCAAAATTAGTTACTCACATTAGTTCAGGAGCTCAGTTATTATTAAAACTAATAAGGTTCATTTTATGTTTTGCTTTTCAGTTTATTGTTTCGTCGATTTCATTTTTTGTTCAAAAGTTATTTTCAAGTCAAATATCAAGAATAAATAAACCAAATCCATGCTATAACTTGCTACCTAATAAGCAACGTTCCAATATTGATGATCAAGGTTTCCAAGGTTCTGGTCTCGCTGCGATGCCTCTTCTTCTGGGTGGAGCAATTCAGTGCGATTTGACTTTCGCGCTGTGCTAGTTATTTTTACTTGTAATGGAATTGATTCAGTGAAATCGCAATTATGTCGCTTTTTTTTACAGCAGCTATCAATTTCTTCCTTTACTCCAATTCTCTGCCCGATTTTGATAAAGCGTGAAATTCACACAACGAGTATCAGTCCCCATCTCCTCCTTGAGCTCATAAACAGTGAGATAATAAGACAGGGAATCTAACGTGGAATTATTGAAATAAATTTGACAGTCCCGATATGATTCTCATTTCTGCCACAGCGTGCACAGCGATCGAATTGACTGTCCCCACCAACCACTTCGCACATTGCCAGTACACACCTCTCAACAAGGTCAAACCGAATATTATTTTCGCCGAGCTCTTCAAACTGGCAAATCGGTTCGACGAGAAGTGGTAAAACTTGATGACGAGGGATGCACAAGAGATGAAATAAAGACATAGGCATATGGAGGGAATTGAAACAAGGTGTAATCTCAATGAGGTTGAGCCTAGGCGAGACCTGGAATATGCGTGTTCAGTCCATGGGAAAAAACCATATTTACTATTCAAATTGCTGATGATTTGAAGATCTGCGGGCGCAACTGTTTCATATACTCCCAAATTTGAATAATTGTTTGAATGTCATCACCAATTGAAAAGGGAATCATTCTCAATTGAATATTGATAGAAAGATTTTTCTGTGAATTGAAAAATCCACGATTAAAATGAAGTTATTTTTTGTGAATGTCTAACAGAAAACAACTACTTTCCCGGCTAACGCCACGCTGGACATTGAACTACATCTGATAGATATTCTGAAAAGGCCCTAACTCAAAAGAAAAAATCTGAAATTGAAAATTTGCATTTTCATTCAGATAGTTATTTGATTTTCTATTCCAGTCTTAATTAGGAACTCATAAAGATGAATGAGGCAAAGAAGAATGTTTTCCAAAAGAGAGTACTCACCAGAAATCATTCGTAACATTGACGCAGGAGAGACATCGCATTCACTAGGTCTTCAATACATTTTTGTCGACGAAAATCTATTTCACGCTTTCTCGATCATCAGGAAGACCGGAAGAAATGGGAAACACATTTTCAAGAAGCAATCTCACTTTGCAAAGATGGAAAAAGTTAGAATCATTTCTTTTGGAGAGACACTTTGAAATTAGTGTTTTCTGACATTAAAACCTGTCATGGGGTATGATAGATTGATTTGTTGAAAATATAAACAGGATGTTCATAAAATCAGATGTGAAATCATCTGCGAGTTCCTAATTAAGACTGGAATAGAAAATCAAATAACTATCTGAATGAAAATGCAAATTTTCAATTTCAGATTTTTTCTTTTGAGTTAGGGCCTTTTCAGAATATCTATCAGATGTAGCTCAATGTCCAGCGTGGCGTTAGCCAGGGGAAGTAGTTGTTTTCTATTAGACATTCACAAAAAATAACTTCATTTTAATCGTGGACTTTTCAATTCACAGAAAAATCTTTCTATCAATATTCAATTGAGAATGTTTCCCTTTTCAACATGAATACCCCACAAGAGGTTATCTTGACGATGGAAGATAGTGACTAAAGTTTATCTTTCAGTCTCAGATAATTCCACATCTGATTTTATGAACATCCTGTTTATATTTTCAACAAATCAAGTCATCACCAAGTTCTGAAGTTGTTGAATAATGTTTGATTTGTATAATACATCTCTGAGATTTCAGCAGAAAAAGTGTAAGAGTTACATGAATAGTCAAGTTAATGAGAATAATCCTCAAGAATTCATACGTAACTATTTCCCATAATATTTCTGTGTATTGGGTATTTGGAACTAACCAATTTATATTTTATTTCCAGTCAGAATGATTTTGTTTAATCCGCAACTATAATAATAATGATAATAATAATAATGATAACAAGGATATCAAAAGAGATATCGAACGGAATCCTGACCCCGAACAGTACCTACCTTTCGGTTCCACCTACTCATATGGGAATCTGTCGGATAATCCGGATACGCCGGATCAACGCTCTGAGTTCTCCTGGCTACCGTTATAACTCAGCCACACTGGGATCACTTAATTAAACAAGCTACTGGCTCTGGAATGTCAGTGCCCGAGCGGGTTAATGCGCCGCTCCCCGCAGAGTCAGGCGGGGAATACAAACACCCGAACCCACAGGCGAAGGACTCCCCCGTATCTACCGAATTATGGTATTGTTTTCCATCGGCCCACTATCTAGTACCATGCCCCTCCAGAGGCCAACGCCTTGTTGATGAGGCACCGCGAACGGTGGGGCTCCCTCATCCCTTGGGTACCCATGTCAACAAGAGACTTCCAATATCGGAAAGGGGGTAACCGCCGCATCAGGCATTCGCCATCATTTGGTACTCGTGTAACGTGTGACCGGTTGCCGTTTGTGTGAGGGTTTGCCATAGAGAAACTAAAAATAAAGAGAATTGTCAAACCTGCAGTCAAAGTTGGCACCACGTTTAGACAGTGGCGACATATCTCACAACTGGCCGAAATAAGTACAGTTGGTAAAACCGATTGAGATAAGGCGGGTTTTTCAAATGTGTTACTTTTATATGATTTATATGGTATATATTTTATAAGTGATCGATTTGCCATTCTTGTATTCCATATGAATGGTTGTATCATATGAAATACAGGAATGGCAAATCGATCACTAATAAAATATAAACAGTAATCGATTCGTAGAATCTGTTAGTTCGTTCGTGGTTAAAATAAAGTTTCAAAGTAAATCTCCATTTCATGATATCAAGAACAAAATTAAAGGTCTTATAAAACAAGAATAATAAGTTGAACACTATAAAAACACATTTGTATCTAGAACAAGGTACACCTACAGACAAAACAATGATAAAACTCCGAAAAACAACAAAATTAAAAATATTATTTAGTCTTCGTCAAATCAACCAACATAAAAACAAATTATATTTACAACAAACCTTCAATAATTTTGTTCATTTATTAGCACAGAGGAGAACGAGTAGGTATACTTAACAAATACTCCAGTTTGATGATAATCTTCGTACTTCCTCAAATGGTGATAGGAAATGGAAACTGATGGACGGAAATAAGTATCAGTTTGTGAAAAAATTTCTGCAACTGATGGATGGAAATAAGTATCAGTTTGTGAAAAGCAGCTCATATTTTACCTTGTGAAAGAATATTTCGAGGAATTTCAGCGTCAACTCGAATAACAAAACATTCCATTTTCGATGTTGGGTTCATAATTCAAGTCCATAGTATGATTTCTATAATTAATTTTTCGATGACAATTAACAGTAGAATTATTTTGAAATTATGACGTGGTTTGTCATTTTCTGACAAATGTCGAAATTGGAAAATTATCATGTCAGTCGTCTGTTGATTGCGGGAAGCGCCTCCATGCGCGACTGGTCGTACCAAAAACTTGGTGGTCAAGATGCCAAGTTTCAAACAGTCTCTTTATTTTTAATTTGTCTATGGGGTTTGCCATGGCTTTCGGCATGACGACTAAGCACGCTACCATGTTACCGAGAGGGGACCTGGAATTTGCCCAGAGGTATCTGGGATCGTCACTCCTCTGATCTAAAAATGCATCCAGTCTTCTGCCGCGTGTGTACTGGTGTGGATTAGCGAAGCCGCAATACTTCATCATGTTTACTTGCTTGAATAAAATGCAGTAGAATCAATCAATTTTACCAACAAAGAACTTACGGACCCTTCAACGCTGAATATAAACTATAGGTACCATTGTGCAATATGGACGATTGTTCCAGATATTTTTTTGGGATTCGAATGTCAAACTGAGTTGCGAACACAACATCAAGAAAAAGAGAGAGAACTCTGTCTGAAATACCAACAACATTATTGGGTTTTGGATAGAAATTCCCAGATCTCATCATATAATAAGATTCCGATCTACATCCAAATCCTGAAACCAGTGTGACTATATGGCTTTCATCTTTGTGGATGTCCCACACACTCAAACACGGTCATTATCTAAACCCTTCCATGATTGAATTCCGAGGTGATTGCCTCATGGTACAGTAAAAATAATAATACTCATGTGGCTATCAAGAAAATCAAGAGAATGGTTAACAGACATGGAGACATAATCTGTCAACGCACCAACAATAGGAGTTCTTCAGTTACTAATTCCTCGAGGGTAAAGAGGATCAAGCCATTTCAGTTAGTGTAGTATTCTGTGGTACCGCAGAATATTTGCACAGCTCATAGTGTTGGGTCCAAAACGCATTCAAATTGTCTGAAGGATAATGATGGCGAGGAGAAAAATGCTAAATGGGATTTCAAACGAACAGATTAGTTTGGTTTCAGAATGGCTTTTGGAAAGTTGATAGTATCGGAATGTAGTAAAATGGTTTTATTGTGAAGAATTATTTCTTTGGGTGAGGATTCATCTTTATTTCTGACGAATTCTTCGGATTCGGAAAACATTGAATTATAAATAATTGTTTTTCTGAATATTTATAAACAGTCTCCACAAAAAATAAAAGCGTATTGAACTTTCCTATCGAAATGAAGTCAAACGGTTTTATGGTGACATTTGAAACAGACCTGAAAACCCTCTTATATGTGGACTTTTATAGACTTATGGCTGCCCTACGGAAGATTTATTATGGCTGTCACTGATCAAATTTCAATGATGCTTTGAGGGCTGCCGTATAACTCACATGATTCCTTTGGATAAGTATTCATCTTCATTTCTGTGAACTTCTTCGGATGCGGAAAACACTCAATTATAAATACCAATTTCTGAATATTCATAACCAGTCTTCACAGAAAATAAATCGCGTATCAAACTTTCCTCCGCCAAAATTTTCAGACATATATTTTGAAGGGCAGTGACAGAAAAATGAACGAAAAGGCAGGCAGGTCCACAGACACGTAGGTGATTTTATATCAAATATATTTTGTCCCATCTGTTCTGAATTGAGTGGACTCTACCCGGAAAACTTTGTGACCTATGGGTGTTTTGAAGTATGGAAATTTCAGACTCCCGAGAATGATAAGCACCCGGAAATTACATTTTCTCACATTCTTGTGATTGATGGTAATTGTTTTTTGTTGTTCTCAAAGAAATTTTCTTTTTAGAGTTGTTTAGATGAACATTTAATCCATTCATCATCACTTCGAATCGAATAATAGCCTTACCAAAAACCGATTTGATAGTTCGAACGTCAAAAACCATAAATGTATAAATGCCATTGATGGTGCTAATTGGTGAATTTTGTTCTTCTGATCCCAGGAGCTGAATTACCTATTGCTTCCTCCAAAATGTTATTTCCGGTTACGCCACTGATTATGTTGCACGTTAATGATTTATCCGTTTCGTGTGACAACATAAGAAAATACCTTTGACTTCATTGTAAAAATATAGAATGATATCTGTGGGTTTCATTTCGCTCTAATAGATCCTTCTCGAGGTACATGCACTAAGAATGTGATCCAGTTTCCTTTTGAATTGATCTCGCTTATTAAGTTATGCGTTACGTAATATTTTTTGTGAAATAAAATATTGCGCTTCGCTCGTTGAATTCGCACGTCTCATAAATGAGACTATTCATAGCAACCGAGGTTTTATGGCAATTGTTCGGACAGGTATGCATGGATAGAACGAATTTTATGGTTACACAGTTCAATAGTTTGAAATTCATTCTGAATACATCAGTGTTGAATCAGTAGAAATTGTAGCTAGTTTAGATTCAGGAAATATATGGAAACAATCAGACTTCTCCGTCTCATGGAAGATGATGACCACTGAATTAGAATGAAATATCACATAGGAAAAATGTCCTTCTTTTCCGTAGAAACTTCGATAGTTCAGTTGGTTACATATGGGCAATGGTTACATATGGGCAATTATTGAATTCTCATGTGAACAAGAGTGAGTCATGCTCATGAGCCCTGTACTTTGTGGATTATTTATCGAATTTATTGTATCCTAACTATGATACATGCAAAGGAAAATTAAGGTTTCCTTGAAAAAAAAAGGCACCTACAGACATAAAACCAATATCCAGATATTCTGTAGGATTTTTGAAAGAGGCAGCTGAAGAGATACTTTCTGATGACGGTTGTGATGATTGATTGTTGCGTTATCAGTGCACATCGTGAAAATGAATTAATATTTCTTGTACTAAAAATATTTGAAGAGTTTTTAACTTTATAAATATCAGTATCCCGAATGGAAAAACATATCTTTCAAGATTATTCACAATTTGCAATTTTTTGCTCTGCTTATGCAGGGCTGCACATTTCTGGCTGAATGAATCGATTTCAGTTCATAGGCTGAATGAATCAAGTTCAGTGTATTTTTTTCCATATTTACTGTATCAAAGGAGCGTGCGTAAACGTTGTCGCAGAGCATATGGAATAGGTGAGTTTTGGTTATTTTGGTATTTCGTTTGTGTTGATTTTGTTTTCATCAATTCGTAACTCAATTTTTTCTAAAACTATCCAATATTATTTTTTTTGAAATTCTGTGAACTATTTGGCACCCAAAACGGAATTCTGCATTAACTGCCCATCTGTAGTACCGTCACATCGTAGAAATATAATCTGCGGAATTTCAGTTGTGGTTGATAAATCTACGTTTGCAGACATTTCCATGAATTTTGTTAAAATTGTATATCTTACATACTTTTGATGAAATGCAACTTGCGCATGAGCATGGTTTCATCAATATAGAAATATCATGAATACCAACTTTCCGTTGTTATTGGCGAATAGGATATTTCCAACAATGACGGAATTCTGCACACATACCCGTAATGGGACTCCGCGCATGCTAAATTATATTTTGATGATGATACTATGCGAATGCCAAATATTTGATCCCTACTAACGGATATCTGAATATTTCAGCTCAGATTAGAATATACCTGGCATTGCTTGGTGGGAATCTGGGCATAGCAAAATAATTTTTATAACCGCGGAAATCCTATCCAGTAAAATACTCCGGAAAGAAGCAGTATACCTCTCCATTCGGATATTAAGGCCAGCAGTACTCGAAGGGTGTAACCATTGGCACGAACTAATCTAAAGATAGACTTTCGCAAAATCCGGAGTCAATGCAAATATATACCCTGTCCATTGCCGTCCAGAGACAGTTGAGCTAGATATCTTGTGTCTGGCAGTGATTCAGGTGAACTTGTCAACCAACTTACATATGCTCTACTCTGGCCACGACCTCTACTCCCCTTTCAACTCCAAAGGAACAAATTGATATCTTTACGGCACAATTTCTCGTGTCATCAAGAAGATAACCTGAAGCTAGAAGATTTCAATTCGTGATTTAAACTGACAAATAAACAAAATTCCTCTGCTGCCTTTTTCTGTCACCGAATGATTCATTCTACAGCGATTCATTCCTATATCCTTTCCTCAAACTCCTTTCAGCATTTCCATCCGTCCACTGAAATAATCATTCTGGAGAAAAAATAACCCCGATCCTTACATCATAGTACTCCATGCGTCGCTTTGAAACTCCAGCTCCAGGATGGTCTCTGATTATTTTTTAGAATGTTCTTGGCATCGAGTGTATTGTGATACCAATGACACCCTGATTCTTTTCTCCAGGTCACTAATATTATTTCGCTGAGGATAGGAACCTACATACCTCATAGCACCAAAATCATGGAGACACTCTTGTCCCTTCCTGAGTTGCTTTGTAGAAATTTAATCGTCATCAATATATGTAGTGTCTCCTACTGATACCAGCCTGACTTCCTTCTTGATCAGTTTCCTGTACTGTGGGCACTTGGTTTGGTCTACCTTGCACGCAATAAAGGGCAGGTGTATTCGGACAGTCTTCGGCAATGTGTCTTTTTTTCGTACACTGATCTATCTTCGTTCAAACTGTCTTGTTTCGGTACCCGAAGCGATGACATATAAGGCGTTTTTACGAGCTCACTTTCCTTACACACAAGCAGTTCTTGTCTCGATTTATTCACCATATATTGTTTGAATGAACTTGTAGTAGATATTTTGTGCGGAAAGTGGATAAATTGTTTTATTCTTCATTATTACTATTTTCCTGACCCCACACTGTATCCACCCAATCTCCATCGCTCGTTCATTTATTACTTCTTCAGCTATTTTCCTTTTCAAGACAATACCAGCTGACCGATTGTCACTCTGCATTGGTCTCATTGAGATTATCCTGAAATGATTCTCCGATTTCATGATTTCGCATTTTAATTCGTTTTCGTTGATGCTAAGGTCGATGTCGATGATATGGATTATGGCATCATTCCTTTTTATGACTTTCCTCCTGAAACTTCCTTCATCAGGTCCCCCTTATTTGTCTTTCTCATAGAGCTTATCCGAACCCCTTTCTTTCTCATATTGACGCAGTTCTTGACTGATCTCAGAGATATTGCAAAAAGGTTTGGTGCATGAAATGACCTAATTTGGAGGCCCCTGAGTGCAAACTCTGCGCATTTCCTTGTGTATTCCAAATTTGTTTTCTCGAGTACCCCAATTCTAATATTCCTTCTATTGCCGTTCCCAAGCTCGTTTCTCAGCTTTGTGCACAGTCTACATTATCCACTCTACTACCATTTATAGGCGAATACTGGCTTTTCAGCATCTCATACACTTTCCCGCATGTTGTTTTGTCTGGATCTATGAGAACTGCCAGGTCTTTTTCCAGATCTCCTTGATGTATCTACGTTGGCTTGGGACCACTTCGTATATCATCTCCGGCCAGTTCTCATCTTCAATCTCTGCTAGGCTTTTTCCGCCCTGGAAATTTCTTAGATTTTTTCTGTTCTGCTTGGCTTTTGGGAGTCGCGTTCCAATATTTCAACTTTGTTTGGAGTTGTTCTATTTTCTTGAGTGAATTTTGTTCTGTCTCTTCCGTCGTTTTTGTCCCTCTTCTTGCCTCTTTTGATTCGTACTCCAATTTTTCAACCTTTTTTCGAAGGTGCTTCATCTGCTTCTGAAGTGAGTGCTCTGTGTCCTTCTTTCGCTTGCAATTTCACTCATCCATCTTTTTCCTGTTTTTTTAAACAAAGTTCCTTCACGCGGCTTACGGTAGGTGTTGATTGATAGAAATTGTAACGTAAGAAGAAAGCTTTATGCCCCCTCCATGCGACTTTCTCTCTCTGTCTCTCTCTCTGTCTGCCTCTTTCTTTTATATACGAGTCTGTGTGACAACCATCCAGCTCATTGGTTTAGAGTAGTATTATAATGGAAATAACAAAATTTGCAGACAACTTAGGTTAGAAACAAGATATCGTAAGAAGATTGAAATATTTCAACTAATACGATGGATGACTTTCGAAATATTGATACGAATGGAAACTGACGCAATAACAATTTTACTGAGAATACTTTAATACCATCGGATGGATGAAAATTCTTCCTAAAATGGCATTCTTCAGAAGAATGTTGAATGTGTTGATCCATTCACATACCCAATATATCAACTGAAATTAAAAATAAAAGTAGCCCAGTATTATATAAATGACGATCCGAAAATGGAAAATTCATGTGTAAAACATGGAAATTCATTCATATATTCAAGTTCCAAACCTAAGCTGGACCTGAAATATGGACCTCCTCGGGACGCTGATTGTTTTATGGGTAAAAGTCCCCAATTTAGCAGAAGTTATAGAAATAATTAATTATGTGCAGAAGCGATCGTAGTATTGCCATGGTAATCGGATACAGCTAAAATATTTATTCCATTTCATCACTTTCGTTGCATTAACAAATATTTGTTAGTTTTCCTAGCAACGCAATAAAAAAATATTGAGTACTTTTCCTCCCGTTAATAATTAAATCACCAACGTCGTTATAAATTTAATTTGACAATATACATTATACAGAACGAAGGGTCATCATATATTGGCAATCATTTTGTTCATACCTCTATCTTAAAGTAGCATTTTACCTTGGTACAAAAATAAATTTTTCCAAGAAATTTCGAAATATAAATTTTTTTCATCAAATGCCCTGTTGGATGTCTTTAAAACAATCTCATTACACGTGCCTTATTTTGTAAGAGCTACAGTGAATTTCAATCGAAATGTAATTTTCGGAGTAATTTTTCTAATAAACGGGTTTACCAGAAAAAAAATCATTATGAGCAAGCTATGAGACTACTCTGTGAATTGGCAATATCTGAAATATTCGTTCGAGTCCACAAAGATATCAGTGAATAGATTCATTTTATAATGTCACGAATTTGATACAATACCCATCAGAATTGATTCGAAATAGTTTTCTTCAAATTCAGTTGAAGTTAACTTTCATGCGCAAAAAATACTTCCTCATCACGTTTTCTTGTAGAAATACATAATCCTGTTTATTGCCCCAGTTATTTTCTAGGAGGTCCAAGAAAACGATATAGATTGGCGGTACTTCTAATTGATTTTCACAAATTTGAAGAAGGAGCTGTCACGAATTGACTTTTTATTGCATCAGTTCATTCAGAGTCTCGTGATTGTTGGTCAATGTATCTGAAACGAAGTTAATAATATGTTTGGAAAAAGTTATTACCTTAATAATTTCAATAAATTTTTATTCCACAACTGCACAAAGGTACTAAAATGTTACAATCAGATTCTGACACACCTCCACTCACTCAATTGATCATGTTATTTGACACTGTAATATATGAAAATACTCGTTGACGCGGCCAGTCGAAAAGGTAGATTTCAGAATGTATTTATTGATTCTTGAATTGTTTTTCCATTGATCAAAGTAACGAAGCATGAGTCAAATGAAACATTTTTCAATTAAACAACATTTATATTTCTGTATAAATCTTAAAAACTGTGAGATCAGAAACTGGAGAAGGATTCAAATCTCCCTGAACGTTTCCTGAAGTTCCTAACTAATTTGACTCTAATCAAAAGAGTTATAACAACACTGGATTTCTTTTGGTTTGATTCAACTATAGAATTCGATGAATATATTTTTAAGAAACTGGGGTTCGTTTATTTGAAATACTTGATTTGAATTATTGTCCGTTTATTGGATAGCAAGAAAAAAAAGTAAAAAGTGTTTTTTTGTTTATTGGATAGCATAATTCGATATCCGCATCAGAGAAGGTTGTAACACTGATTATGCGATTTTGGTACAGCCGTTTTCAGCATTAAAAGCTCTACATGCCAGTGTGACGTAACTGTAGCTCTTTTTATTCTCGATATACAGTGCGGCTTTCAATAGTCCCCCGCCCCCTGTTAACTTTGAATGAATCGACGTAGGACAATGGAAAAAAAAGGTATTGAATGAAATCACCGATACTATTTTTTGAACTGAAAGTGATTGTGAGTGCCCGATAAATGGCGCGGGGGGGGGCACATCAACTTAAAAATTTCAAATATCATAGGGGGTCAAGTGGCACATCGTTGAAAAGGTAAATCAATTATTTTTTCAACAATCTAGTTTTTTTGCAATCAATTTCGTCAAAACGTTTTTTCACAATATGCATGTCAAATGTCAAGTATAACAAAATTTCGAACGCATATTGTGAAAAGACATTTGAATGAAAAAAAAATAGCATGGTGAAAAGAGAATTGAATTGTCTTTTCAACGATGTGCCACTCGACCCCTCATGCTATTTCAAATGTTCGAAGCGTCGAAGCGTTCAAAAGTTAACATTGAGGGGTGAAGAGCGGAGGCTCTAAAAAGCCGCACTCGCAATTGTGATTTCGTAGAACAACCATAGTTGAAAGAAAAACTAAATTACCTTTCTAACCATGTACCACTCAGATCCGCACTTATATTTGATATTTCAAATGCCTATTGTGAAGAAACGTTTGAACGAAATAAAAAAAAGGATGGTTGAAAAGATAATAAAATGATCTTTTCAACGATGTGCCACTCGACCCGCCATGCTATTTGGAATTTTCAAATTCTATCTATTGGGCAATCACAATGTCTTTCATTTCTTAAAGTAGTATCGGTGATATCATTCAATCCCTTTTTTTTCATTGTTCTACATCGAATCGTTCAAAAGTTAACAGGGGGGGGCTATTAAAAGCCGCACTATATATAGTAGAACAAAGAAGTATAAAATGAAATGCATAAAGCACACACAAAGTCGTCTTCACAGAAGGTTCAATATAAATTGAAACACAATTGGTAGATCGACAGGCGAAAAACAACTACTTTCCTAGCAAATACCACGCGGAACGTTGAATGATATTCACCTGACAATCCATGCAAACTTCCATATAAATGGATATTGTTCGCAAATGTTCCTTTCTGCTAAGCTCGATTATTTTTAAAATCATGTCGTGTCCGCCGAACAAACCGCATACCGGTTTCAGGCTTTTTGGCCCTCATCAGTACGGAGTAGTCACTAGCCAGAGATCCGGAGAGCTTTGGCCGAAGCGAGACACAACATAAATAAAATCATCATCGAGCTTAAAACATCTCTAGGTGCGTCGGAAAAGATAACTTTCAACCGGCGACACCTAGTGACAGAAAGAGACACTCCATTCAATTCTCCTACCTCGATAGGATTCTAAATGAAAGATTCATTCTGAGTGGGAGTGGCTCAAATTGCCCGACTGGCATATTTTAATGAAAGAAAAAGCCATATGAAGGGGATAAGATATGAAATGAAATGCATAAAGCACACACAAAGTCGTCTTCACAAAAGGTTCAATATGAATTGAAACACAATTGGTAGACCGACAGGTAGGCCGACAGAAGAAGTATGCCTGAGAGTTTGTTTCGGAAATATTTTAGAAAAAAATCTGAATCGAGATACGACTCACATTTTCGAATACATTTATAACAATATGAGTGATAAAGTTGTATATTAATAATACACTTTTTCTGACTACAAACAGTAAATATCAAACATATTGTAGAGTTGCAACGTTAAGTTACCACTTTTCTCTAGAAAATTACGATCGTTTTGACTACTATGAGAAACAAATTACAACAATTGATACTATGAGAAACACTGTCGTATTATTTTAATGTTGCCATCCCCATCTTGTCGCCATCGGTCATCGTGTGTGTGTGTGTGTAATGTTTTGTCTATAAACAGCATCAAACAGTAGTTCGACTTGAAAAAAAATGTGTTTTTCATATTATTTAGTATAACTTTATTGTGCTAGAATGAATCGAGGAAGACGTTTATACGTGTTAGATGTGAAAAACGCATCAACTTCTAGTGGTAAGTACGAATTACTTTTGCAATAAATATATGTTATTCCTAACCTAGTTCTTCTGATCATATAATTCCACAAGATCTCTTGTTGTGAACATTTAATTGGAATTATTTCAGTATACAAATCAATAACGTAGTTTGTATAGATATGTTTTCTCCAAAGGACTAAACCCGATTTTTTAACAGAAAAAAAAACATACTGGGGAGGCGTTCAATCACCCCACTTCAGACTTTCTTCCGATGAAATTATCTTCCTTTCAACAGTACTTTTAGATACTGTCAGTATTATCTACGTCTCTTGCATACAGTTCCGTCACTAAAAGTTGAACAAATAAAGTTCATTGCAAACACTTTTTCACTAGTTACTGAACCTGAACTTGAGGAATGTGTTTTCTATTGATAGTGGATTTGATAGAATTTAAGCGTCAAACACGGAAAGAGGAATTTTCAAGAAATTATTCTGATGATCATAGCGGTTCTATTCAAAAGCCTTATTCACCCGATGTATCTGAATATGTTCCACCTGAAAAGTCTAAGCGATTAGTTTTAGAAAATTCGTTCAAAGGAAGTGAGCACGAAGCCTCCCTCATTTCTTTGGAACCAACCTGGATACACCATAAATGCGTATAAGAATCTTAAAAACCTACTGGACTAGGATTATCGCTTTCCAGTCTCGCATTAGAATTGCACTACTATAATAGATACAGTATTTTACGGCACACTGTCATTTCAACGGTAATATCACTTTCCACAAACACAAAATATTCCAATTAACTTTTAACCTTCTCCAACTTTAGGTATTGCTCGATTTCGCGCCGCCCCCCTCAGTGCGATATTCTGACAATCCTGCTGGACAAAATTATTTCATTCGAGATTTGTTTGTCATTGGAAGGTAAAATAAATATGGGTTGATTAAAAAAAGTTATGAAGGTTTCAAACATATATTTCAAGGCATTTACAACAAAAAACACACTTCAGGAACACAAAATATACGTTAAAAGTGAAAATCAATCAAACAATATGAAAAAGCAAAAGGAAATTCTGAAAAATTAGACAAATATTTCATTGTATAACTAACATATTCACAACAAAAATATACATTTAGAAAAATGAAACACATATTAAAATAGAACCCATCAAACAATACAAACGAGAAACATCAAGGAAACTCGAAGAAATCTTAATCAGTTAGAGTTTTCGGATTCCTCATCAGATTGCAATTTTCCTATCAATCTTAACTCAGTGGTATCATGTATCCCAGCAAAAGAAACAATGTTTTGGTATTCATCCAAAGGAAGTGAACACAAAAGTGAATATACATTCCATAGAAAACGAAATATTAGTAAAAAACTAATTTTTCTGACCTTCGACCTTCAATGGATAACTCAGTGTAATCACTGTTAATATTGTTGATAATGTATTTGAAAATTTTCTGAGTGATGTATTCGAATAAAGCATACCTTTCTTTGCGCGATAAGCTGGAAACTGTCTTTTCCATAATCTCTCTCAGACCCAAATATTTTCTGTTGAAGTTTTTTGTTGTATTGGTCATTATGATTTCTATAGCTGAAATTATGTGAAAAATATGTGGAGAATGAGTTGAAATAATTGATTACCGTCAAATCCCGCGTCTTCGATTTTATTTATTTTTCAATTCCCATTAAAATTACCACGAGTTTACTTTCAATTCACTTCTCCCGGATGGATAATCCTGCATGAAATATTCGGTTTTTCCTCGGGAAATGGAATGCTCCAAATGAATTTCAAATATCCTCATTATAAACATGACCTATCACTAAGCAATTCGCTTTTGATTTACCACCAATAAAGTATCCATAACTAATTTTTACAAGTAAATTGTCCACTCATATGATTTATCACCTCAATGTTGCTACTCATAAAATCACCAGAATGAATAATTTATGATCAATAATAACAATATGACATCCACGTGCAGACCTTTCCAATACCAAGAAATAGTCCACTGAGTATGAAGACTGAAATATACTATCAATAACCAATAATGATTGACTCGGATGCAAGTGATTTTGACATTTCGTGGTCACTTTACTCAAATCATAAGCAGATTTATAACGTTATTCAAAGGTTATTTGTTGATTTCTATTTATTATTGAATATTGCATACTTACGCCAAAGGCTTCAAGAGCATTGCAACCAGTTATTATTATAATTGCAGAGTTTACCTCAGAACTATATGATATTGGTATTGACTATGCAAATAATGAAATACTTGAAGAAATCGAAAACAGTTGAGCGATTAAAATACTGAAAAACTTTGAAATGCATATAACTAACCTTCGGTTGGAATTGCAGAGAAAATGTCAAGTTAAGTTTGGGCAATAAAACGATAAAAAATTACATGCAATATATTCGCAGAAAATATGGTGCAATGACATCATTTTACATCACTGCTATACTTTTTCATATGATGAATCAGAAGAAGTATTGATCTTTCATCATTCCAGTAGATACTTGTTATTATATATGAATTAAAAACATATAACAACTCTCGGTGTCTTGATCAAAACATATTCTATCAACTCTAATAATAAAATATTGACAACAGTGAACATTATCAATTAATACTGGAAGATTTAAATTTCTTTTGTCAAATTTTGTTATTCAAGAACTAGTTCAATTTTTTTCTGGTTTTGATGATTTTCTGGCAATTTTCAGAGAAATCAAGATTGTCAAATGGCTTTCTTATTAATTCAATTGAATATGCCTTCAAACCGAAATTTGGAAGTGATTTCTGAATTTTTTATATAAGCCTCTTTGGGCATCTTGAAATTATCAGTAGGAGTAAGGTGTTTTAAGCACTCGGCAAGTGATGAAAAAATTATGAATAGAGGGTTTATAAGTGCAATTCACAAAACACTAAGAGTTAGAGAAAAACTTTGTGCTACTCTCGAAATTAACTTAGTTTGGGAGTTGGAATAGGGGAATGAAATGAAAAAAATATAAGCACAATAATTGATGATTTTTACCTTGATTCTAATCTATTCAAAAAAATCTCAACATTCTCTTCTGGAAGAATATATTTATTTCATGTTTGATGGTTAACAAAAAAAGTATGATTAAATATCGCTAAAAAAATATCTTGTCAATATTCAAAATAATGAATCGAATATTGCTGTTTTCAATAATATGAATTTATTCAATCCTTTGGTGTCCAACCCGAGTTATAATAGTACTAGTAATAGTAATTTATTGTACAGAGGACAATGTTCATAGTAATACATAGAGAGTTTGTACAATAAATGAGATACCCAAAATGAATTTGAGAATTCTTGTGCGGGTTGAAACTAAATTAAATTAAATTAATACATTTGAATATATCTTATAAGTAGGGTCTTCTATAGTTTATATAATAGAATACACTTTTGAATACATTCTCAAATGTTTCAAGAGTAATAGAACAATTGTGACTATATATATTATATAATAAGTTCACTCTTGAATTTTATGAGTGTCGACTAAGAGTGCGGTGACAATTTTTGGGAAATGTATTTAATTAGATGAGAAGTACAGTAATTTTACAAAAACAGTTTATGAGTGAAGAAGTTAATGAGATATAGTCAGGGGTTGGTTGGGGGGTTTTTTTATATTAAGAAATATATATCTGTAGAACACAGAAGTAGCATCAATCAATCAATCAATCTTGAAGTTGAATTTGATTATAGTTGTTATATATAGACCACCAGGCAGTAATTTCAAAATTGTTTTAGAATTGCTTGCGAACCTTCTGGAAAAAACTTCGAGCCTTTTCAAGTCAATTATTTTAGGAGGCGACTTTAATATCGATTTTCTTACACTAAGTAATAATCTAACATTAATGGAAGATCTTTTAGGGTGTTATGATCTGTGTTCAACAATTAAGTCACCAACCAGAGTTACGGCTGCATCCTCTACATGTTCAGATAACTTTATCATTAGTTCTAGTTTTGAAAGCTACGAATCAAATGTGGTTGATTTTCGACTATCTGATCACTATGCTCAACACATTAGGATCTCTAATATAATTGATGTAATAGAAAGTTCTCAAAGTTATGTGTACGAAGGCTTTTCTCTGAAAACAATAAAAATCGTTTTCTAGAATGTTTGGAAGCTGAAAATTGGAATGCTATTTACAATGAACAGAATTCTAATATAGCATGGGATAATTTCATTAACACCATAATTAGACATAAGAACAACTGCTTTCCTCTTCGCAAAGTTGCGTCAAACCCTAAGAAAAGAAGGGTAAAGAATGCGTGGATGACTGATCACGTTAAACAACTTAAAGAACGGATGATTTTGTTCTCAGATTTGTCACAAACCGATCCACAATATAAAATCTCGAGTAAAGAGAGTCAGAAGCAATACTGTGTGGCACTAACAAGGGCAAAAAAGAATCATTTTGACAACTTAATAATTAATTCTGAGAATAAATCAAAAGCTACGTGAGACATAATTAACAAACTCAAAGGTGCAAAAAGAGGAGAAAAACAATTGGTTGAAATGAAGGAAAATGGTGTGCAATTATCTGATCAGGATTTAGCTATAAAATTCAATTCGCTTTTTACAAAAGACATCATTCAAGACCGTAAAAAAAAATTGAATCACATTAGTTTGAATATTCCCAGTTGTAACATTTCTTCTTTCCTAAAACCTGTCACACTTATAGACGTGGAAACCCTTATTGATAACTTGAAGACATCCAACTCATCAGGGTATGATCAAGTTTCAAATAATTTAATTAAAAAAACTAGTCACTACTTATGTCCGCCATTGGTATTCTTGATAAATAAGTCCTATGAAATGGGCATTTTTCCAGGCTGTTTCAAGCTACCAGAGGTAATGCCTCTCTATAAAAAAGGAGATTCTAATGAACTTGCAAATTATAGAGCTATCAGCTTACTTTGTAGCTTTTCCAAAATCATTGAAATGAACGTTAAAAATCAGCTGAATACATTCTTAACGCAGCATAACATTTTATCAACAAGCCAACATGGTTTTCGCACTAATATGGGTACAGAGACTGCACTGAATACCTTTCAAAATGAACTCGTCTGTAGATTAGACAAGGGTGATTATGTGTTTGGACTATTTATAGATTTTTCGAGGGCTTTCGATGCGGTTGACCATAACATGTTAATTGCTAAACTCGAACGATATGGAATAAGAGGTATACCTTTGAAGTTCTTTGAATCATATCTCTTGAATAGGACTCAGTTTGTTTTACTCAACGGCACTAACAGTCCTTCCTATACCATCACACAGGGAGTTCCAAAGGGATCTGTCTTGGGACCTATGCTTTTTCAATGTATTTGCAAATGACCCCATATATTTTGTAGAAAATATTCCGAATGTCAAGATTATATGTTACGCTGATGATACTAACATCATTATATCAGGTGACAGCCAACAATCACTGATCTGTTCTACAGAAATTGTATACGATAACATAATACGATGGTCAGAAAATAATAATTTCCTATTGAACCACAAAAAAACAGTGTTGACATATTTCGGGCACAGACGACAAGACCCACCTATAATATTTAAAGATACAGAAAAACAATTACTCTGTTCTGAAAACGTGAAACTACTAGGAGTTATTTTTGACAGGCAATTATCATGGACAGAGCATACCAACCAATTATGTAAGAAACTTCGAAGTGCCTGCTACAGCATCAAATACTTGAAAAATCATTGCAGCAAACACATTCTCATCACACTGTATTATGCCAATTTTCACTCCCACATGAGATATGGAATACTAAGTTGGGGAAACAGTGCTAATGTAAACAGAGTTTTTATTTTACAAAAATACGTGATACGCATTATTGAGAATATTGATAAGAGGACTAGCTGTAGAGAACTTTTCAAAAAACTAAAAATCCTGACATTATTTAGCGTATATATTCTGGAGGTGTGTATATATTTCTATAATAATTATAAAAACATTACAATGTGCTTGCCAAAACATGATCATAACACTCGTTACCGCAATATGTTACAGCCCAATTCCCACTGCTCCGCACTTTATCAAAAAAGTTTTTATTTTATGGGGTGCAAATTATACAATAAATTAAATCCGGATATAAAGTCAGCACCAAATATCAGAATATTCAAAAATAGACTGAAAGAATTCTTAATTGAAAAGTGCTGCTACTCACTAGATGAATTTTGATAATTTTTATGGATGCATGTGTGTGTATGTGTACTTATTTATTTACAGTATAGTATTTTGTATTATTTATTTGTTTTCTCTGACATATTACGTACTAGACAAACTCTTTCGTCCAAAGTGTACTCCATTACATGGTTTTAGTTTTCCTTTTTCTGCGTTACTATGTAACAATTTTCATACTGTGTTATATCCATAATTTTGGTATATGCATTCTGTGTTTTTTGACATGTTTGTCCATTTATATTCCCCTGTGAATATGTAAAATGGTAAACGAATAAAGTATCTATCTATCTATAACACAGTTGCAATTATGCAATTACTTTTATGTCAAAACTTTAATGTAATTATGATGATTGTCGAATTGTAATGTGGCATACGAAGATCTTCGAAGGTCAATAGTTAGGCATGAACTTGGATTGAACATAGCACGTGCTTGTCAGTGTACGGTTATTATGAAGTATTTATTAGATTTAAATAAGCATCATGCTCAGGCGATATAAATGGAACCTAAATCTTATTATTGTGTACATGGGTTGTCTATCATCTGATGGATAGTTTCTCGAGGTGGTGTGAGTATATAGCTTTTCACTTCTTTCTTATAACGATGAACATTTGTGATTTCGCGTATAAATGATGGCAAGAGTCTGTACAGTTTAGGACCTAGGAACGAGAAGTTTCTTTGGCCAATTGTTTTATTGATCTTTGGTGGTAGGTAGTTGGAATTCCTATTGCGAGTATTGTGGGTGTAATAATTCAGTTTTCGATTCTGTTCGGAGTACTAGAAAGTAGATATAATTGTCTGGGGTCGATAAATCCAGTTTCTCTGTAGAAGTTGTTTGGGGGGTAAGTTCTGTCTCCGCTAAATAGTATTTTCATGAGTTTTTTCTGAACTATTATGAGACTGTTAATTGAAGTTTTACCAGCAGCGCCCTAGATAATAATTCCATACGAAATGTGAGATTGAGCTAGTGCGTAATATATCATCTTTAGTTCACTGTTATTCAGTATATTCCTCAGATTGTAAAATTTATATATCAGAAATTGTAGTTTTTTGTTTACCTATGTGGAAGTTCCATTTGAGGTGATTACCTAAGATTATACAGAGATTTTTGAATTTGTTAGTTGACTCGATAATGAAGTCATCTGAGACATGAAGCGTATTATAGGTCGGTAAGGTGGATTTATTCGAGCATATTGGAAGGAAAAATATTTTTTTGGCATTGATGGTGAGAAGTCTGCTATTGAACCACGACCTTATGCTCTTCAAGTCATTTTCGGCTGTGGATTTCAATGTTATCCAGTCTTTGTGGCTATAAAATATAGCTGTGTCATTCGCATATGTGGTTATCTTACCACAGCTGCGAGTGTCAAACAAGCTATTGATATATACATTAAATAGAATTGGACCAAGGACTGTGCCTTGTGGTACGACATATTCTATTTTATATTCTATGCTCAGCTTATCATCAATTTAAGAGACTGAGGTCTATCAGAAAGGTAGCTTTTAAAGATATCTAAGCATATGTCTCTTACGCCTACGTTCTCTAGTGATACCAAAGCAATGTATGGCTTACAGTGTCGAAAGCTTTTGACATATCTATGAATACACAAAGGGATGGTTGACCATTATCTAGGGCGGAGTATATTTAAGTGGTAAGTTGCAGAATAGCATCCTGGGTAGACACGCCTTCTCTCAAGCCGAATTGGTTACACGATATGTTTGTCCAGAAATTTACACAGGCCAAATTTCCATGATTTTTCATGAATTTTTGAGAAATTTGTAATGGTGGAGATAGGTCTGTAATTAACTATGTCTTCACGGTTGCCATTTTTGAATAACGGAAGTACAATGGTTCTTTTGAAAGGTGTTGGGAATATAGCCTTCGCATGCTTTCATTAAAGATATGTGCAAATGGGATCGCTATTCTGTCTGCTATAGTTTTCAGAGTTTCAGCCTTCACGGAATCGAATACGGGGGATTTACCATTTTTCAGGGAAAGGATAATTCCTATTACTTCGATAGGGTCTGTTGCATAGAGGAATAGCGAGTGGGATATGATTCTACTCTGTGAAGGTGTATATTCACCATCCTGTATAATTTCCCTTGCCAAATTCTTACCTACTGAAATAGTGAAAATTCATAGCATCTGTTACCCCTTGACTGTCTTCCAGAATATTCCCATTGGCTATGATTTTATCTAACCGATTATCGGGGTGTTTTTTCCTCAAATTGAGTCCATCTACAATCTGCCACAATTTTTTGGGGTTATTTTGGACTTGCTTGATTTTATTTCTGAAGAAGTCTGTTTTAGTGCGTTTTATCGAGGCCGTAATTCTATTCCGGGTTAACCTATATAGTTCTCTATGTCTTTCGTTATTCGGGTTTCCAAGGAGATTTTGGCCCATTTTATCTCGCTCTTTGATCATTTATTTCACTAATTTCTGAAGTCATCCATTCCTTCCTTTTTTTCTTCTTCATTTTGTATGTATATGAACTCTTTTGTATTTCATTGTTAGTGATATAGATGAATAATTTGGTTGCTGATTTGGCATCTTGGATCTCTAGAACACGGTCCCATGAAATTTAGTAAATCGATTTTTTAGTTTGTTGTAATTGATTTTCGTAATTGAGTTAGTATTATGTTTGATAGTTTTCTTTTCCTGTAGTTCGAATAAAATTTGTAAAAGCAGAGAGTAATGGTCAGTCAGATTCGTCTTGACAATGATTGGTAAAAGAAGCTCAATTTCGTGGTTTGTTTTGACAAATATATGGTCTATGCACGTTTTACTATCATTAGAACATCTTGTGTAATCGTTTATTGCTGAATAAACCCTTTTGACCAAGCAGAACGTTAGAATACTCAATAGAGAGAGTATCGTCCTTTGCTATATCTATATTAATGTCACCAACAAATATTGTGTGATCTGAATTATCTTTGTTATTGACTAAGAGCATTTGTGAGTTCGTTAAAAATTCCTTCGTGCAGGTAGATGGTGATCTATATGCAGCAATTATATTAATCCTATTATTGGCATATTTTAATTTCAGGGACAAGAATTTGTTACATCCAAGTTCAATTATTTCGTAGGTATGTGAGATGTCTGACTTAATGTAGCAAGCAGTACCATCATTCTGGTTGAGAGTACCGTTTTTGTGAATTAGGTCATATCGTGAAATTGGGCACACATCTAGATCAGGAATCTGTCAGGTTTCAGTAAGGATAATGCAGTCTAATTCATTAGAGAATTGATGTATATAATACCTGAGTTCGTCAATATTTTTTCTCAAGCTACGTATATTATTGTGCAACAATCTGAATTTGGGAGAATTATTATTAATATTAAAAAATTTATTACATTCGGTGAAATTCTTAGAACTTTTGTTTTTATTGACTGTGTTTGGAATTCTCTCAGATATTGATTAATTTTTAAGGTTGATATTTTTTTATTTTCTTCAAAGCGATTTGGTTGGACTTGTAGTTATGTCACATGATCGATGCAAATGTTCATCTGTGTTAGTGTAAGAGGGGAATAGGACAGAACTAGGTTTGTTTCACTGATCTTAATCTAGGTTTATATTTCTCTCTCGGACTAGTTTGTTTTTCTTAATGTCATATTATCGATGCAAATATTCATCTGTGTTATTGTAAGAGGGGAATAGAACAGAATTAGGTTTGTTTCACTGATCCTAATCTAGGTTTATACTTCACTTTCGAACTAGTTTGTTTTTCTGGGTCAAATTTGATTGAGTTTTTCTGTTTTCCCTCATTCTCAGGTGTTAAACTGGGATGTATGAATTTCTTGAAATTTGTTTATGAAAAAGTCATGATTTTCAAAATTTTTACTCTAAAGTACCGTTAGGAAACAATTGTACAAAAGTATGACGGTTTCATCTGAATTTATAAATATGCACAATATGCTATATACAAGAGGTGAAGTACATATTATTTAAAGAAAAAAATAACCCAGTGTGCGTCCCGATTATCGCCGAGAACACTATAATTATATTTTATTCTCTTTGAGATGGAACCAGTAGATGTCCTCATCTTTCCGGTCCTATTCGCCACCATGAAGCCAAGGCCTATAAATCGTCGAAACTCTGATATAGTCATCTCATCAAAAAGTATATTCTGAATTACTTGCGCGTTAACGGAAGCGTTGTCCAGCATGCCCAAAAATAGCCTATGCCACCATTTTCTAGACCTAAGATTCATACCATAGGTGGCCCGAAGTTGATCTGCCCGATCAACACCTCCCATGTGCTCATTGTGATTCCTAACAACTGAAGGACCCTTGATATCACTACGGCTACCAACCTTTTGAGTCCTCTTCACAGTAATTTTTTCTGTGCTATGGAAATTCGATGCGAAATGAACAACTCGATTGTCTCTTTATTTGAAAACTCTTCTGTCAGTATTTGAGATCATCACGTGCCATAGATTTGTCATCCTTCATGTTCGATGGTTAGTTGGTTGATCTTGCATTGAATGGTTCCACAAGCTATTGTGTTCTTCATACGGAGTATTTCCAGTAGCAAAATTGACATGGAATAATTATCTGCATAAATTATTTCGAATTTATCTCGATCGGGTTTCGTCATTGACAGAACAACGCGTTCACCAAGGCTATACCAGGTGTCAACGAATCTGTTAGACAAGTCATAACTTCTAGAATATTAGGTGTTACAAAATGAGATTTGAAATTGAGAAACTTCCCATAAAGCTTATTTCACTGTCATTACGTAAGTGAATGTTTTATTTTCCAAAGAAGACTTGATGAAAATAACTGCAAAATATTATGCATCATGACTATCCATGGCACACTTGACAAAAGTAGATAGATTATTATCCAGTATTCTCCTTGGTAATATTAATTCATGATCTTATTTTAAATCCAATCGCAAATGAATTAGTATCGTTAGATTCGTTAAAAAATCGGTTTATCGGGAAGTGTTTGTCAAAAAATGGTTGTAATTTGAAAAATTATAGTTAGACATGAAACTGTAATTTTGCCAACTTGTCTTATTCTTTTCTATCAAACTAGTCACTGAAACTTTGCGATTGTATTTTCTGACATCACCTGAGATCCTCAGATTAGTTTATGTCCGATCATGGCCACCTAGATGCAATTTTAAAATGAAAAAATCAAGTGGGTGTCAAAACTTTTTGAAATGTCACATTCTGATTCAGAAATATCTCAGAAATAAAAAAATGTAACAATATACAGGGTGTTCCATTTAAAAATTCAAAACCGGAGCCATTTCCGGTGAAACCGGAAATGATCGAGAAGTGGAAAATATGCGAAAACTCTCCTCTTCACATACCATTTACCTATACCAAATCTCATTTTAATACACCTGATATTCTGAAAAATACGCGAAAACTCTTCGCTTCACTTATCATTTACCTATACCAAATCTCATTTTGATACACCTAATAATCTGGAAGTTATGACTTGTCTAATAGATTCGTTGACAGCCTATATTCATTTTTACCTAAGTACACCTCAGAGACGAATGCATCCTGATCGGCCTGACATCATTTGTACCTTCTCATGATAGGTTTCATTGGGTTATATTGCTTGAGATAATTTCTTCCGTTGCAGAGTATCATACTTCCGTCAATATTTGTGCGAAGAGTGGTTCTGTAGCACATACGAAGTCATTGATTCAGAGTCGTTACTAATGGCCTTATTCTATAAATTTTGTCTTTGTTGTCACGCGGAATTAGGCTGTTATCATTACAATGTAAATAGCGTAAATATCTCTTCGAATCAGTTCGCTCCCAATGGAACAACTGAACCGGGATTGTCATTCCAATAGAGCTTCGAAGTTGGCAGTCATGCAATTCATACCTAGCAAGGAAAGTAATTCTTCTTTTTCTGGGTAAATATTTTAACCTCGCTGAGTTGCGTGAAGATTTCTCTGATACACTATATCATCAATTATTCCACCAAGTAAATGCAAATAAACGTTCGTGGATGAATGACAATTACTGAATTCATCCTCAATTGGACCCTCGGGATAACTATGATCAGGCATGTACTGATCTTTTGCCTCCTTCCTCCATTTCCGCTTTGCCCCTTCTGAAACTACTGTTTGCTTGACCTGGACTTTTTCAATTTCGTGCCTTGCCTTCTACTTTTCCTAGCATTGAGGGGTCCCTCTCACTCAATCTTCAGGATCTCCTCCAAGCTCATATCCCAGCTCTTCCATGCTTTCATTAGTATTAGGTTCTACTGATTGCTTTGTCTGTTCACTTTTCTGTCCCGTCAGTATTATGCCTTGCATTTTCCTCTCATCAGATGAAGTGGATTCCACACCCACAATTCTTCTTGCTTCAGTCTCCATCTCCATCTCATCAATACCTCTATTCACCGTGGAAGTTGTGGGTATTATCATTGCGATTTTCTTATCTTGTGGATTTCAAATCCAGGAACGCTAAGAATTTATTATTCTGTATTTATAAATTTGATGGAAGCGTTCAAAGATTTCCATCGAACAATACAATAAAGTCATCAACATACCGATACCAAAAAGTGATTTTATTGAAAAGTTCAAAATGTTCAAGTTGCTTCTTTAGGTTGTGCATAACTATTTCTGCAAGTAATAGAAAGATGTTAGAATCCATAGCTCAACCTTTATTTTTTTTTATTCTAAATTAAACTGGAACAAATCAGAATTATTGAGCTTCATGAAAATAAAAGATATTTATATAGAAAGGAAGTAGATTAAATAAATCAGAATTCATTGGTCATATTGGTCATAAGCAGAATGATTTTATGACATTCCATCCCCTTGATATAAACCCACCCTAACTTCATTAGTTTTGAGTGTTGTAGAAAAAGTTAGGTAAAATGTCATGTGCAACATTTCTGATTTGAAAGTTGGTTTTCTAGCTGTTATCGCTTTTTTTCAACACTTGCTGGAAATTGAAAACACATTTACTTTCACTGACGAATTCAAGATGCCTCGAACAAACTTATATATAAAATTCCCTTCTTCCAAATTTCGATTTGAATGCTTATTTAATTTGTCTATTCACTATGTTGAGAGAAAGGTTGCTGTAGTGTCAACATGTGCCCACAATGTTATCTGATTCCTTTCCCTAGAGTGTCCTATGTCGATAGAACATTTGAATTCAACCCTGAAATTCATATAGGCTTTCACTCACCAGTAATTAGCGAACTCTGTTGACCTCGAGAATCGTGATTTTTTGAAAATGTTGCCTTAGGCCACCGTAGGATACTTTTCGTCATCGGGTACCTACCCTAAAAATTTCCATCGTGGGAGTTAATGAATATTGGCGATTATATTGTCATTGAGTTGCCTGGTCCAGGCCGGCTGATATTCCTAGAAAATACGACATTTTTGGTTCTTTCTACCATTTTTGCAAAAAACCCTTGATATACGCATTTATAGAGAAGAGTGCATGTAACTTATTCCAATTTGTATTGAACGGTTTATATTTCGCCATTTGAATACTTCATTTCAATTCAACTGACATCATATACAATATTCCACACACCTCAAGACATCCACACTGTCAAAAAACAAACTATATACAAGATGACAAATATTATTGGTATTCATGATAGAGCTAACAGTGCAGAAGAATATTTGTGGAAATATCGACTGGGTTCTTGGTTTCTTTTGTAATACCTTTGTGAATTTTTCTAATTTATTTTCCTTTTCAATCATTATCTTCTAAGGGTTTTTCAATATATTTTCTGTTCTTTTCTATTAGTATTTTTGAACTGTTTTTCCTTCGTTTCTCTTGATTTCTCTTTTTCGTTCCGTGTTTGTTTCTAACATCTTCATTCTTTTTTCCCGTATTTCATTTAATTCATGTTCTCAGTCAACATCAAATTATTTTCGTTGTTTTCTATCACAGTAGTCGTTTACTAGATATGTGCTGTATAGTTTTGGTTCACCAATTGATTGCCCAAAAATTGACTGTCTTCTTTGGAACGAACAAAAATTATGTGCACTGGCTAGGCATATTCTCTCAACAGAACAGTGGACTATGAAAATGTCACAATATTGAAGACTAGAGAAAATGACCATAAATGGAAATCTGATATTATCAAAAAACGTACGTATTGAAACATGCGTATGATTATTACAAATCTTTTTGAATCCATCACAAAATTAACGTTGGTAATATCAAAACTGTAAACCATTATGCTTCTTTCCCCCTTCCAGGCAGGTTTGTTTATGGATAGTTTTAATTATTACAATTATTGTTAGTGAATTTGAGATAGATGAAAACATTCATCCATTCAATGACATTGACTCGACATTTATTGAATTCAATAATTGACAATGGCTGCTTTATTCCCATAATCGAAGCATCCAAAATTAAAAAATAATATTTAAAAAATAATCTATGATGGTGTCCATGGAATATTCGTCTGCAATTCTTTTAACCTCAAGTTAGAAAGTATAATAGAAGTTGATAAAGGATATTTTTAATTCTAACCTTCGATCCAAATATGTCTTTAGATGAATATACGTGTTTCCGAAAGCTTGCAAATGCAAAACCTCAAACGATATATGATTATAAATATTTTCGAAACCCTTTGTTACTACGCTACTCATAATTGGCAAAGAAATGGGATTTTTTGACGAATCTTCAACTCCCTATATCTCAACCGAAGAACATTCAAGGATCAATGTTCCCAGATGTTTTGGAAATTGAAGAATGGGCAACTAGAGTTGGCTGGTCTTATTATGGCTATTATAATAATAATTATTATTATTCAGCAAATATCAGCGGAAATTTTCAAGGAAAAAAGAACAATTCCACATTACCGAAAACTCAATTCAAAAATTATATCGGAATGCATTCAGTATAACCGCGTTCCGTGACTTTCCACTTTTTATTGCTTTTTGCCATCAATATTCGTACTTTGGGCATCCGAATGAACACATCATATAAAGCAGGTGTTTATGGCCACCTCACGATATTGATACAAGCTTATGAAAGTACCATAAAACCAATATTTAAACACAAATAGATCTAGTAGAGAGAGGACTCATATTACATAAGGACTATTAAAAATAATTAGTCCTTTCTTTTCAGCGCGTGCCACTATTTCTGTTATAAATAACCTTAACGGGGATACCGTGGCGGTGAAAGCGTGTATTCAACTGTTTTAGCTGCACGCTTCATCTATATAGATGTGATCCGAAAAGAGTGGAATCCATGTACTTCAATTACTTTTTTCTTATTATGGTATTCTACGAAATTATTGAAATATTGTAATGAAAGCTTGACAAATTGAAATAATATATTATGATAAACGTTTATAAGTGAGCCTTTGAAGCATGCGCAATGAGTTTGAGGGCACAACACGGAGCGGAGTGCTCTCATCGGTGCAAGTGCTTTGAAGGCACTTATACAAGTGTATCGTACGCTATTTTTTATTATACCTGCATCATAACTTCAATAACAATGCTGGAAATGAATTTGATATCAGGATAATGATAAGTGCTTAGTTATTTCACCCCAAAATAACCTAAATAGGTATTTTTTCGATATTTAGATGGTGACCATTTGATGAAATGGGGATATCATGGACAGCACCATATTTCCAATGAGTAGTAATCTATCCTTCACCGTTCTGATGACTTCGCTTAGAGTCCATGATTCATTTACAAGATATTTATTCAGTGAAATTGAATTCTCACTTCTTCAAATATTTTTTTTTACTCGTACCCTATTCAGAATATTTTTTATTATTCATAATGGTGACATAATGGAAATAACCAAGATAATAAAAGAAAAATAATTCTCCACTTTCACGGCGAGTGCAGTTGGCTCGATTATTAAGTAATTGGAGTAATTGAAAATTACAATTAATCTCAATGAATGTACTTTACGAACATCGTTATTGATTATTTATGGTCAATATAATAATGATCAATTAATTGATCAAATAATGATTATAGCGTATATAATATCCCGGTCACTTTCCAATACACAATGAATCAGGTGTAATATTAGAGCTCATTAAAACTCAAAAAATAACTCTTGAAAAATGAAAACTGATTAGAAGTGTGTTTGGAAATCGATAAAAAAATTAAAATTAATCTAGAAAACACAATAACAAGGATAAGTAGAAGTGCAAGGGCTTCATTTTGTCATGATGAGTTACAGCATTCACTAAATAATGTTTCTTGTGAGCAAAAAAATTCTGAATTTGCTAGAAAAGAAGAAACCTGAAAGATGAATGGGTGACATGTTCAGAAAATATCCGTAATTCCTATATTTGCGCACGCAATTGTATCGCACGTGAAATGAGTGGAACCTGGTTAGTGTTTCTGAAGACGCTCCTCCGAAAATAATCAATAAGTTGAATTCTACCGATGGCAGGGTTACTGTCACTAAGTTATGAAATCTCATTTTCATAAAACTTGTGCAATGGTTGAGTTTCCGTCACAAATCAAAACTGTTTTTCCATGATATAGATTCCTGGGATTAATGATTTGCTACAATTTACATAAGGAAAAAACAATCAAGATAATCATCACTTCCTGTTGTGAATTGGTAAATACATGTATACAAGTTGATGTTATGAGTTATTTGGGGTAACTAGTAACTGAGCGAACAGGTAATGGTGCGCATCATGTATCTCTGCGGGGAAAGACATACAAGGGGTTTGGAAACTTATAAATGTTATTTTCCTATTTCTCAGGAGCTCAACGGAAGTAAGGAAAGCCGAAGAATTCAAGAAAGGAATTTTCAACTGTCCATTATCGAAATTCCAAGCAAATTTGAGTTCACACACAATCTTTCCACGGAAGAACTGGATGCTGTTTGGATATTTTGAGTTCATTTGTAGTTTGCTAAGCAGTTCATTGACTAAGGTGATGGACATTCTTGAATATTCAAAATAATTGACTTGATCTTCCTTCAAATTCAAGTAGAGTATCACAAGTACTGGGCTCTCAATACATAGCGGATATATCCAACCTTTCAGTTTTTTTTATTTTTTTATTTGCCGTTTCAACTTTTTCATGAGAAGAGCGCGGTACTCCGTGCTTCACAACGTGTTTTTGAAACTCACCATGTGAAAGATAATACGGTCGACTGATGATTTTTTTCACCCACCCATCAGAACTGATTACTAATAGTTTTGAGATGTGTCATCTTATTATTTATACATTATGTTATTATGTAGAAACTATTTTTGCTGTTGTTCGAGTATCAAAGTAGCAAGATACTGCGAAACTACATAAGATATCTTGTTACCGCTTTCCAAGTAAGTGGAGCGAAAGACTTCAATTGAAAATGGTAAAACCAAAGGATATGCCGCTAGTGCTGTTGGCAGCACTGAGTCTCGTCCCAAAAAACTGCTTGAAGTTGGCTCTGTTATGACATCTATGGGATGCATATCTTGGTCTCAAATCAATGACCTATGTTGACTATCTGTAGTTAAATTGCTGCGTGAAATAAAATTGAACATGTAAAATGTCTGGTTGCGACTCAATTTATATTTTCCAAATGCCTCTTCAGCTTGTGTCTGCATCAACTTCAACTAGTTTGGCAAGAGCCATTAGATTTAATGAAGCACAAGCTTATATTCTATTTTGAAATCCTTAGATAATATGGGTTGGATATCTCCTGCATCTCTGTTATTTTCATGACTAGTAACTTTCTGAATTTTATTTATATCATTTTCGATATTATTCGTGATATTCTCATGGGCCTTAGTCTTACTAAACATATTATCAATATCGTGTTCCCTTGTCTCTTTATTCGTTCTGGAGCTGTCATTGTCTACATTTTCTGTCTATTGGTTAACTTCTTCGCATCCTTCTTTATAACACATATGGCACATAGAAATATCGTATTCGTGTGCATTAGGTATGTGTTGTTTATGTTTATGTTTGTTTAACAATTAGCACAAGTAGAATATTTAGTATGGGTTTTTTATAGACAATATATTTCACTTCGATAGAATTTTCCTTTCCTCTCTGTTTTGTCTTCGTTTTTGCTACCCCTACTTCCTCTCTTTTTCGTTTCCTTTCCAATTTATTCGTCTCTTCTTCTTTAAGATCATGCTTTTTTAATATTCTTGGTCATTTCTTGATGTTACTGCAAAGGAGACGCGCTCTATATTCCGTTTATTTTTTAGTTCTGATTCTTCTGATGATTCCAGATAGTCACTAATACTTGAAGTCAAAGTTAATTGTGCACTAACAGATTCACTGGTTCGTTGTACGATTATTGGATGTATTTTTAGGAATTCCTGAAATAAATAAATACTAATGTAGGTTCGCTAATCATTTTCTCATCAAAAAATACCTCAAACCAACAATGGCCAGGTCTGTTCTTATCGAAAGGTTCGAGTAGAAGATTTTGGGATGCTACTTGATATTTCTAGTTCAAGTTCCTCTACCCATCTGAAATATAGGTTTATTTGAAAATGTAGCTATTCAACATTGTAGTATACATCACTTTATTAACTCCTCCTCTTCTCTTGCAGTAAGTATGGGTGATGGTCCACATGTATCTTTGTGACCTGGATCCTTTATTTTTAATTCTGAGGTCGATTTGGGCACACATTTTTTTCTCGCAGCATGTCTTGGAAACACTTGTTTGAGTTTTACCCCAATTATTGCTGCCTGCATCGAGTTGATATCAAAATCGTTTCTCTTTGGCATCCTACCTAGTACATAGATACCTATTGAAAAAACAATTACAATAACCTTCATGAAGCCCCAGTTTTGGCACGTTAGTATTCAGTAATTGGCAAGTGTCCAATTACTGGTTGTGATATAATTAGAGCAATAAAATTCATACTAACTGAAACAGCGAAAAATTCACTACCAGATCATATGTGAATGAAAAAAATAATAATTGTCACTAGTTATTGAACGCCGATCCAATAACTTATAAATGGGATGATCGTTGTTTAGTTATTGGGCACTTCATAAATATAACCTAACTTCCTCAAATTATATTACTGATATTTTTAAATATCTTACGTATCTCCTGAGCTTTCTGCCAGATGTTTTCAGTACAATAGACACCTCTTATTTCGTTCACTTTTTCACACACAGTTGCTCATAACTTTGCTCATCATATTGATAACGGAACCATCCTCGATAAACAATGGACGACAAATGGTTGTTTAAGTTGCGTACTTGAAATCATGTCAATATAGCGATCAAAATAATACCGGCGCCATCTAAGAGAGACTGAAATAGCTATGGCATACAGAAATCGTATTTTGCTTCATCAGAAAGCAGCTTTTCAATAACTCTTTGAGAAGTACTGGTTGTGATTTTTTCCTTGCGTTATACATATTCTTCCTTATATACAGTGCTCGTCTAAAGTCCGTTCTCCACCTACTAATTTTTGAACCACCTGGTATATCGCAACAAAATTTGAAGGGCCCAAATAGGAGGTAAGAAACTACTTTTTCATGAAAAAATCACAGCTGAAAGTTCCAAAATGGCGGCTGAGCACCATCTTCAATAATTTTGTTATATAGATCACCACGTATATTATTCCATTTTCGGAATCTGCTCATAATTCTCAACAGTTTTCTCCAACACACTTTACTCCTGAATTCAATTGTTTTCGAAATATTAACGTTTGAAAAGTGACATTCCGGTTTAAAATAAAGTATGGAGATTGGTCACTTCCGGTAAAACATTTTGCTAACTAAACGTTGTTATTAATTTGTAGTTGAATCACTTAATGAATTCGAGTAATAAGAGGTGTAAAGAGAGTTTATTAAGGATAAACAGTACCGCCTACCGGAAAATATCGAGCCTACGAATGTGTTCTGTATATTCACAATCAAAACAAATTAGTTAGCTAAAAAATTATAATTTATTTTTGAACAACAATTTTATTTAACTCCAACAATTATTTCATCAAGTGTTCAATGTGGCCCTATCCTAAATCTTGACAATAAAGTGCCCTATTATAAATAGCTTCTCTCACGTTGATGAAAGTCTGTTCATTTATTTCTTCACATGTATCTATTATTCTGCGTTCCAACTCTTCTATTGTTTGGCATTCAGTGGCATGGATTTCTGACTTCAGATACCCCAAAAAAAATCTAGAAGTGTGTGATCCGGAGATCTTGGTGGCCATTCTGTACTTCCCCTGCGACCTATTCACCGCCCAGGAAAGTTTGTATCGAGGAACTCTCTGGCCATGCGATTGAAATGAGGAGGTGCCCCATCCTGCTTAAATATGATTTCACGATTTTCAAACTCTTCCTGATTGTTCAATACAATTTGTCTTATTCGAGGTACAATTTCAGTTTCTGAAAGATTTCTGTAAAGAACTCCTGTAACATTGCCTCTGATGAAAATCGGTCCAACAACGCGATTGCCCAAAATCCCCGCCCAAACATCCACCTCTTTAGGAAACTGATTATGTTCCTCTCTAAAAATATGTGGATTAGTATCGCTCCAGTATCGTACATTCTGTCTGTTGACTTTCCCATTAAGAAGAAACGTGCATTTGTCTGCGAAACATACACGTTTTTGAAAGCCCTGTTCTCCTTCAATTGTTGTTGTTAACCACTCACAAAATTCAACCCTTGGTATGGATCATCCTCCGTGAGAGCATGCAGGATTTTCATTTCATAGGGATGAACCTTTTCTTTTTTTAGGACTCTTTGGACACTTTTTGAACTAACTTAGGATTCAGCAACTGCAGACGTTGACTGAGTCGGATTGATTACCATTTCAGCAACAATTTCTACCTTTTTTTTTCTGAAAGTGGCGGTCTTCATGATCTTGGAGCCTCTTTCAGCGTACCAGTTGCTAGGAGCTCATTTGAAATCTTGCGCAAATATGACCTCGAAATAGGATTCTCAGGAAATCTATCGTTAAACATACGGACTGCTAGATGATTAATTCTTCCAGCTTCTCCATATATCAAAACTGCTTCAAATTTATCGTCTAAACTACGAGCCATGATCATACTTTTCATGGAAGGATTGAGGCGCTCAACGGACTATTTGACAGTTAGCAGTTCAGTTTGACAGTAAACGCGATGTTACCGCGACAACGACTTTTTTCAATGCAAACTTGATTGAAAGCAACATTAGTGTTTTTGGTTGGGTTTGAAATGACCAAACGTTAATATTTCGAAAACAATTGAACTTAGGAGTAAAGTGTATGAAAACTGTTGAAGAATTATGAGCAGATTTCAAAAATGAAATAATATACGGGGTGTTCTATTCAAACATTTTAAAACTTAGCTGTGCTTTTTTCATGAGAAGGTTTTTATCTCCTATTTAAGCCCTCCAAATTTCGATGCGATATACCAGGTGGTTCAAAAATTAGTAGGGGGGAAACGACTCTAGACGAGCACTGTAGGACAGATTTGTTGTTGTAATTCTTGTTAAATCCTCTTCGGCAATAAGGGAACGCAAACGTTTCGCTGCACTTATCATGTGTTTCTGAACGTTTTTTATAGACAATATATTTCACTTTGATAGAATTTTCCTTTCCTCTCTGTTTTTTCTTCGTTTTTGCTACCACTGCTTTCTCTCTTTATAGTTTTCTTCCCAATTTATTCGTCTTTTCTTCTTTAAGAACATGCTTTTTTCAATATTCTTGTTGAATTATCGATGTCGTATTGTTATGAATTGAATTCGATTTCGATATTGTGTTCTCCGGGCCCACTGTATACATATTTGCTACACACTTGATTGTGTTGCACCTCCACTCCTGAGTTCTTTGAAAGAAAAATTTTTGTTATCTACCAAGAACATAACCGTTCCTCGTTGAGTTACTATTTCTTCAACACACTCTGCATTCTACGTTATGAAACTTCAGCTGCAGTTCTATATTTGATAATTGGAGAAATGAAACCAATGAAGTATTTAATACAAATGTTTCAGAAAGCTGGTTGTTGATACTCTCAATGGGCCACATAGAGTCAAAATAGCAGTTAGGTGAGCGTAGATACCTACTGGCAGAGGTAACCTATGAAGATTTATGCAGAAAATGTCTAACGGGCAGAGTTTACCTATGGGATTAGTACCATGTTACTTAAAACGGCTGAGTTTACTATCGCCCTCATTATCATCAGCCAAAAAAATATTTGGTGATTTAAAACAAATTATAGATGCGACAACTATAAATTGCATAATGAATGGATTTCTACGCATTGATATACATCAATGCATATCAATTCGATCGGTTGAAAATGTTATTTATTTATAAATATTCATACTACCTAGGGGTTGTTTCATGATTGATCAATATATTGATGTGAATGCTATCCAGATTGTTCCAATCTATTTTCAAGGTGACATATTGATAACAATCTGAGCTATTTCAGGTAAATTTTTTTTGTTGTCAAACATATTGTTTTCATATTTCTATTAGTCTCAGCAAGCCATATCGATTTTGTTTCAGTCTTGTTAGTTCTATGAATATCAAATCACAATGCTTACAATATTGTCCTCAGGGTTTTCAATTAGAATAAAATTCTTTTTTTTTTGTTTCTATTAAACAAACCTTTTTTCAGTTTATATGAATGACCTGTTGAATTTGGAATTTAAAAAAATAGAATTATTGAAAGAAAAAGCCATATGAAGGGAATAAGATATGAAATGCATTAAGCACACACAAAGTCGTCTTCACAAAAGGTTCAATATAAATTGAAAGAATTGGTAGACCGACAAGCGAAAAACAACTACTTCCCTAGCAAATACCACGCAGAACGTTGAATGATATTCACCTGACAATCCATGCAAACTTCCATATAAATGGATATTGTTCGCAAATGTTTCTTTCTGATAAGCTCGATCATGTTTAAATTCATGTCGTGTCCGCCTAAAAATCCGCATACCAGTTTCAGGCTTTTTTGGCCCTCATCAGTACGGAGTAGTCACCAGCCAGATATTCAGAGAGCTCTGGCCGAAGCGAGACACAACATAAATACACCATGCCCCCCTTAAGGTTGAGCGCCCATGGATAGTAAATCCCCTTCATGTTATATGTGAACGAGATTTACTATCCACTTCCATCCTCCCCTGCTCCTCCTTGGAGCGGTCCTCAACTCGCAAATGGCACGTTTGCGGAATTGAAATCGTACCTCCTGTGGTATGAAGTCAGCCTCTGAGTGCTTTAAACCCCTTATTATCTGAATTTTGTATGTTTACCTGACTTGTGCTGTGTGTGCATGGTGGTGATGTACCTGATGGGTGTGTAAGTGTATGGTGTGATGTGGGTGTGTTGGTCTTGGTGTTTTGTGTTGAGTTGTTACTCACCTGACGCGCCGGAGTGCTACTCTCGGTGGTGGACGGTCGTTTTGGTAGACTGGCCGCAAATACTTTTCCCTTTCTCTAAACCTGGGATCGTCCAGGTTTAGGTTCGCGTGGATGTCTTGAATCACCGGGTTCGTGTGGGTGTCCGTCTTCAAGAACGTCGCGGTGGCGTGGTTCCGAAGATGGTCGTCAATGAAGTTCGGATTGACATTCAGGTCTCTGTAGATAAATCTATTCGGGACGTATCTGGGAGCGTTCACTGCCATTCTTAGGCTCACGTTCAAGAATAGCTGGATCTTGGTCCTGTATGTTTGTGCGCATTGACCCCATGCGGCGGATGCATACAGGATGATGGGGAGGAGGATGGTCCTGATAAGGAGCAGTTTTAACTGGAGGTCCATGTTGCTACTGCGTCCTATGAGGGGGTAGAGGTTCTTTCGGGCTGCTTTCGCTAGTCCGAGCCTCCGGTCTACGTGTTGCCTGAATATCAATCTTTTGTCCAAGGTGACTCCAAGGTATTTGGCCTCGTTTGCCCATGGGATCCGTCAACATAAATAAAATCATCATCGAGCTTAAAACATCTTTGGGTGCGTCGGAAGAGATAACTTTTAACCGGCGACACCTAGTGACAGGAAGAAACACTCCATACAAATCTCCTACCTCGATAGGATTCTAAATAAAAGATTCCTTCTCAGTAGGAGTGGCTCAAAATGCCCCACTGGCATATTTTGATGAAAGAAAAAGCCATATGACGGGGATAAGATATGAAATGAAATGCATAAAGCACACACAAAGTCGTCTTCACAAAAGGTTCAATATAAATTGAAAGAATTGGTAGACCGATAAGCGAAAAACACTACTTTCCTAGCAAAAACCACGCAGAACGTGAATGATATTCACCTGACAAAAAAGGGCAAAAAAAGCCTGAAACCGGTATGCGGATTGTTAGGCGGACACGACATGAATTTAAACATAATCGAGCTTATCAGAAAGAAACATTTGCGGACAATATCCATTTATATGGAAGTTTGCATGGATTGTCAGGTGAATATCATTCAACGTTCTGCGTGGTATTTGCTAGGAAAGTAGTTGTTTTCCGCCTGTCGAGCTACCAATCCTTTCATGTTATATTGAACCTTTTGTGAAGACGACTTTGTGTGTGCTTTATGCATTTCATTTCATATGACATAAAATTGTTTTGGAAAAGGAATCCTCATTGTATGTGATAGTACCACTGTTGACCAGTTTTGTGCAATGTGCCCCTCATCAGTATAGGTTAGCTCAACCAGACAATATTGTTTTCCATATTATGGGTTTTGCCCCGATACATTACATTACTGCGCTACTGGTATTCTGGATGAAAATAAACTAAGATAATTTCAAATTTATTCCTTAGATGTATCAATTCAAAATATCCAGATCATTTTGGAACTACTATTTTCAGGAAAGAGATACACTTTAACAGTTGCCTGTATTTCAATTGGAATGACTGAATTATTATCAGAAAAGATGTCTTCAAATCTCTCTATGACAGAGATCAGATTATTTTTTAAAAAAATATGCTTGAAGATTATGCATATCCAAAAAGTTTTGTGGATAGAATCATCCAACAAATTGAAACACAACACCAAAATTCTCAACAACAACCATTAGTAACGAATATAATTCCATACATTCCTGCTTTTGTCGAAAAAATTAAAATAATCGGCTACAAATTTAATGTCAGAATGGTATTCAAAACTCATAATAACTTTAGATTGTAATTTACCCGCCTTATTACAAAATGGCCTTGAAGTAATAGAGCCCTCCTTGAAAAGGCTCTTCAAGGCCAGTTCCATTTTTGGTCACAAATCGAAAGCCTGGAGGGAGGCTGCAGTGGTGTTCGTACCAAAGACTGGGAGACGTCAAACCAAAGTCTTATCACCTCATCAGTCTAACCTCATTTCTCCTGAAAACAAAGGAGAAAATTACCGACTGTTATATAAGACGATTGATGCTCTACAATTCTTAGTTGAAAGTAATGGAAAGACATTCTTGGCCAAATAAATGGCTATATGTGCATTCATAGATATATGGGGTGCTTTCGATAACACCACACATGACTTCCGTCATCAGATCGCTAGAGTAAATAATATAAACACCTCACTGATCAGATGGATACATGCAATGCTGAAAAGCAGAATCACTGTAGCTGCTCTCGGAGAGGAAAACGGTCAGATTGACAGCGGAAAAAGGTTGTCCCCAAGGTGGGGTTCTATCGCCTCAGCTGTAGTCACTGACCGTGGATAATCTGTTGGTGAAGCTTAATATCCAATCGCATGCAGACAGCCCTGAATTTAATCAGAAGATATTGGGCAAAGGCGAGACTAAATGTAAATCCCAGCAAAATAGTGCTGGTTCCATTTACAAAGAGGCGTAGGGATGGACTGAACGCCCCAACCCTGAATGGAACTCAGCTTATTTTTTCCAATGAGGTCAAATATCTTGGCGTCATTATCGACTCGAGACTAACATGGAACAGTCACAATAAAAATATTATTTTCAAGGCTACAGCGGTAGACGAGAAGCAGAGTTTTCGGCAAGACATGGGGTTTGAAGCCGAAAATGATATACTGATTATATCAAACGATTATCAAACCCATGGTCACCTATGCCCATTAGTATGGTGGCCAAAAACCTGTCTGAGGATCATAGGGACAATATTCACGTGCGCCACTGCTGCACTAGAGGTATTGCTGAATCATCCGCCACTGCGGAAAAAAATGCCTTCAGACTGCCCCAGGCATCAAACTTCGAGGCTGGAAATCTGATTGGACATCTGAAGATTCTCGAAAATATTCCCCTCGAATCCAGGTACAAGCCATCAGCTAGAAATGGCAGCTCGGCACGATTTTGAAGTGTGTTATGAAGTGGTTATAAACACCATATATTCTCATTGAAAGACCTCAAGCAGAAAGGAATTCGTCAGTATGGTGTACTGATGGTTCCAAAATGGACGAAAGGGATGGAGTGGGAGTGACGGGTCCTGATTTCAAGCTCTTGAAATCCCTAGGCAATTTTTCAAGCAGTAACCTATGCTATGGAAATTTGCACACAAGAATGCCTTGGAAGAGGCTTGAGGGGGGTAAAGATCTATATTCTATCAGCCAAGCCGCAATGGAAGCTTCAAAGTCGCACACTTGTGCGTCAATACGGACTTGTAACAAAATCTATCTAAGACAACTGGCTACGAATAATCAGGTTACTCTTGATGTGGGTGCGAGGTCACAGAGGAATTAAAGGCAATGTAAAAGCGGACAGCCTTGCCAAATGAGGCGCAAACACAAATTTTTCCGGCCCGGAACCCTCTTGTGGTCTTTCCATAGCCCACATCAACGGAGAGTTCCGGCACTGGGCAAGCCGACCAAATCAAAACCCACTGGAATAAGGTTCCAGGGCAAAGACAAGCAACAAGTCTTTTTAGCCCATCGCCAAAAAAGCTGAACAGCTCCTCGAGTTGGACAAAAAAGACTTGAAACTGGTAACGGGACTGCTCACTGGACATTGTCCTCTGAGGTATCACCTCAAAAAAATGGATAGATCAGAAATTGATCTACGCTGCTACTGCGAGAGCTCCGCTGAAACTGCAGAACACCTGCTTTGCTACAGCCAAGTTTCTCGGAGGGGTTTCACTTACACCCTCAGACATCAGGAACTCAGCTTCCAGGAAACTAATATGCTTTGCAAGGAGTCTCGGAATCCCGGGTCTTGAATGGGGTGAGTGCACCAATGGTTGACCAATTAGGAGCTTCTTTCAAAAAAATTACTACAGATACTAAAATATCAATTTTCATGAACACCAAAAAAATATGCAAGGAAACCAAGGTTTGGGATTCTATATCATGTACAATCTTGAAAATAACGGTAAAATGTAGTTAAGAGAATATATGAGTCAAAATAGTCATAAATCACCAGTGATTGACCAGCAAGAACTAGTACTTGACCACAATTTTACCCAGTGGTTGACCACATGATGAAATCAAATAAAACAAGTTCCTAAGCAAAACTGTAGATTTATTGATATAAGAAACAGGTTTTGATTTTCAAACAGAATTTAATTGGGCTTATAAAGATTTATAATTTTTGAAACCAAACCAATTTAATTTTGTTTTTCTTGCGTTTCAGTTTTCTCTTAGAATAGTTTCAATATCATTATTAGTTTCATTTTCCAATCCTATATAAATGTGTTCTCCTTCATTGTGTTCTTCTGGGTATTATCATGTCATTCTTCTGCTGACTCATCGCCGCGTCATTCCTTCCATTTCTGCTTTTTCAAACAATTTCCGCCTTTTCTTGGAAATTAATGAATCGAAATATAGAAACGTTAATTGGCTCGATTCGTTCTATTCCGTCTTGATCTCCCAAAGTTCGCGAAGCATCGTGCATACATTTCTTTAAATCTACTGCATCGACTTGAAAATAAATTTTTTATGCTTATTTTGGGAAATTGGGAAAGTGGCTTTATTTAATCAATATCAATAGGAAAAAAAACATTTTTCCATTTACTTTTCAAATTATTTATCAAAGTACCACATACCCCATTCAGCCTCTTCGATTGTCTAATCTTGCTAACATTGCTCACAGCCTGTTTCAATCGTACCTTCGTATATTCGAAAAATCTCGTGTTAGTTTCATTCATTTTTTCTGGGAAATGAAGTGGTTTTACTAAACCTGTATTTGAAAATAAAATAACTTTTTATAAAGTAAAATATATGTACCAGTTGTTGACCATGAGAAAAAACCAATAGTTGACCACTACAAAATTATGGCCAATTACTAGAACCGCTTTGAAATAACGATATTTTTTAACAAAAATGAATATTTTTCTCATACCCGAAGCTATGAAATGGACAAAGCGTACCATTTATTCCTTTGAATTACCATAGTTGACCAAAGTGGTCAATTACTGGAGCTTCAACAAATATTTTGTTCTAGTAGTTGACCACATGAATTGAAATAGTAAAGACACACATTCAAATAATGAATACAATAAAAATACTCACTTATAATACCACAAGAGCTTCAAAATTATCGGGTATTTCCCGATAGGTTCGTTGCAAACAAATTAAAGAGTCAAGTTTTTCAGGTTAAAAAATCACGAGCGCGAAGCGCGAGTGATTTTTCCTGAAAAACTTGACGATTATTGTTGCAGAACTGAGGGAAATGCCAGATAATTGAAGCTTGTAATTATTGGGATTATTTTTCCGTCCCAAAAAGTAGTAAATTGGTTCCAAACTGTTTTTTGCCTTCTCGTATTAATGGGAACATTTCCTTTGACTTTTTATCGATGGTGGACAGAGAACAAACTCCAAATCGACTCATTTTCATGCAAAATCTCCAATTGTCACAATTGAATTCAACCTGTCAGTTTGAAGTGTGGTTAATTTGACTGGATCATGTTTTGTTTTTTATATATAGCAACTACCAGAGAAAATTTTCAAAAAATTATCAGTATAATACCATGTAGGTTGTACCACGTGACGTCGAATGGTGCAATTCTATTGGTCGATATTTGGGTCGGAAAAATAATCAACTATATTCATATACCAACTAGTACATCAAATATGTCTTTAAAAAAACTAGCAACAAGAACGGATGATTTAAGATCACTAAAAATTGTCTTTTTACCATGCTCATTGCCACATCACCTGTTTTCTATCAGTGAAAGACGAAAAATGTGTGAACATGACAGTGACCAACTTATCGCGAAATTTATTTGGGTTAATTGTGACATCTACTGGACCAAAGTCCCATTCAATTTTCAAAAACATAGGCAACCATAGGCAACACAATATAGTATCCCTATTTCTGTGGGAAAATGGTCAATTACCGAGTGCTGGTCAATTACCGGTGCCACAACCCTAGATGGGGGGTAATGTACAAAAGACCTCACAGGTCGAAGTACGGAGAGGCTGGAGAGCTATATCGACAATCTACAATCCAACCTCTACAAAAACAAGAAACTGAGAACAGATTTCAAGGAATTGTATAAGTGGTCCATGTATGGTGAAACTGACGCGGGAGAAATGTTGAGTCCTTCAAGAATGAGAAAAGCCAAACACAAGAACAATATAAAAAATATAGGAATTAGAAGATCAAAATTGGCCGAACATATATCAACACAAATATGATCTAAGAAAAACTTCAGTTCAACTGTTCCCATTCTCATATTCTTATGGGCCACTTTGACACATTTTTCGAAATGGAAGATGATAGAGATTCACTAGCCATGCCTATTCTTGTCCTTCACATCCATCGTTAGTAGTTCGGTCATTTTTATAATAAAAATATCTTCAATTTGGAATGTTTATTCATCGAATTATTAGGCTTTTGACATCCAAACCCAACATAAGAGCTCCTTCTTTGTTCCTTTCAGTTTGGTTCCATTTTCAGTACATTTTTCATTAGGCATATTTGTGTTTGGGCTGCGGTTGCTAGTGAGAGTGTAAAATACCGGAACTGAAATCAGAGGATAAAAACAGAAATACAGCAGAATACCATTTATTGTCAAATTTATTAGGCGGGCGAAATATGGGTGAAACTAGAAACGTATTGCATGCAGAACTGTCCGCACAATGGCGGACTGGGGCAACACGAAAATTCTCATGGCTGAACAAAATGACACGAAATGAAAGTTGAAAGAAACTTCCTGTATTTTTCGAACGGAAATGATTATACAGGGTGATTCAAAAGTACTTTGACAAATTTTAGGAGGTGATTCCTCACAATATTCTAATATGAATTGTCCAAATAAATATTTGTCCGGAAACGCTTCGTTCTTTTTTTAAATAAATTTTGAAATACTGACCTTAATAGAACGAAAATCGGTATTCAGAGGTTTTTTGAGGTGTTATTATTGCTCTTACTCGTAGGGGGCGCCACCTACACGTCTTTTTCTTTTTTGAAGATTCATAACTTCTTTGAGCGCTTACTTCTAGCACATTTTTCAGTGAAAAAATCAATTCCTTTATCATATCTACGTAAAAAAGCTACCCTTGTTACAAGTCGCTATAAGCAACCGTTTTCTAGATATTTGAACTTGAAAATTCCAAGTCGATTATTTGATAATCGATGCGTGTTGAAGTTATTATTTTTATTTTGCATTTTTCACAAGAATGCGTAGGAAATGAATTCGACGTTCAAGTAAGTGGTTTTGGTTTTTTGTATTCTATCTATTTTCACTCGTTTAAAATAGTTATTTTTGTATCGAGGGTGCAAAATCTGTATTTGTCTTAATAAAATTGGCAAAAAATATCAACATTTTATTTCAAGAAATTTTGAATATGTAGAATAAAATGAAATAAGCAAACTAAATTGTTTAAAGTGTACACCTCCAGCCAAGATACAGGCAATCAGTCTTCTAGTCATTGAATCTCGTACCCGCTCAAAAATTATTGGTGTGTTTCTTATTGTTTCACAGGCGTTGGTTTCTAGATCTACTCGTTCCTACTGGAGTTTTATAAACTAGTGACTTCAAATGTCCCCAAAAATAAGAATCTGGGGGTTTAGATCTGGGGACCTTAATGCCCTCGCCTGGTTAGGTTTTTTCTACACTCCTACCGATCCATCGATTTGGATAGACAGTGTTAAGGAATTCCCTGGCTACAACGCTAAAATGGGCCGGAGCCCCATCATGCACAAACCACTCGCTGATACGAATTTCTGATGGTACATTCTGAAGAAGTCCCGGCAAATCATTCCCTTAAAAGTCTCTGTAAGTTGCGCCATTCAGTCGGGACGGAAGGAAGAAAGGACCTATCAAGAAATTATGAATTATTGCCGCCCATACATTTACAGAAAATTGATACTGATAATGTCTTTCACTAACTGCGTGCGGATTTTCCAGGGCCCAAACATGGTTGTTATGAAAGATTGTGAAAGCATTTCGGGAGAAGTTTGCCTCGTCCGTGAATAGTACATATCCTAAAAATTGAGGATTTCCAGCCAATTTTCTCAAAAACTACTGACACATAGTAATGCGTTGGGGAAAGTCTCGTGGCAAAAGTGCTTGTTCCCCTTGAATATGGTATGGATAAAATTGATGATCGTGGATAATTCCCCAAACTGTGGACTGAGTAGAATTGAGAGCTTCAGCAATTATTCTTGTACTTGTTTCTGGATTCTCCTCGAGAGCGTTCAAAACAGCTTCTTCCAATTCTGGGGTTCGGACTGCTCGTGGTCTTCCAACAATATCAGCTGCCCTCTCAAAGCTACCTGTTTCTGCCAAACGACGGTGGAGACTGGTAAATGTTGGAGCAGTACTCGATTAGGAAATCGCTTCGCACGCATTGCCATCCGCAAGGCTATAAACGAAATGCATATCGGCTAAATGAGCATTATTGTTTAAGTAATCCATTTTCTCAAAATTAGTGTTTTAAAACTAACAGAAACTTCAACAAAACAACAAAACGTTTAAGTGTCACATAATATGTAATTAACAAAACTACTTACTTGAACTTCAAATTCATTTCCTAAGCATTCTTGTGAAAAATGTAAAATAATGGTAATAACTTCAACACGCATCGATTATCAAATAGCGACTTGTATCATAGGTAGCTTTCTTACGTAGAGATGATAGAGAAATTGATTTTTCTACAGAAATATGTGCTAGATGTACGTTAAAAAAAGTTATGGATCTTCACAAAAAGGAAAAGACGTGTAAGTGGCGCCCCCTACGAGTAAGAGCAATAATAACATTAGGTTCGAATTTAAAACCTCAAAAAACCTCTCAATACCAGTTTTTGTTCAATTAAAATCAGTATTTCGAAAGCTTAAAAAAAAACGAAAATAAAAATAAAACTTTAACACCCTGTAGCTTTGAACAATTCATATAAGAATATTGTAAGGAATCACCTCCTGAAGTTTGTCAAAGTACTTTTGAATTACCCTGTATAGCTACGTGTTTTCTCACTATGGATGTCCCTACTGAAAAAGGGGGCGGGACAACAGAAAATTTGTACTTAACAGATCACGTTGAATTGAACATCTTGTGAACCTCTGCGATGCATATCAGATTTTGACAAGCTATTGGTAAGATATCACAAAAACCTTCAAGTGCCATTTGAAATTGTTAATTTTCCAATAACTAGGATTTGGGAGAGGAAACAGAGGTGATTTTCGGAACGTAATCAAAGGAAATACATATTTCATTTAGAATTTCCAATATAATTTTTTTGTGTGATATTTCAGGCAAATCATTTTCCAACGGTACGTTAATAAATTTAAAATTTTGCCAGTTTATTTTGATCCAGAATACCAAAAACGCAGTAACGTATCGTGCAAATCTAGTAATTTGTCATTTTTAAAACAATATTCCGATACATTCCCTAAAAACATTCAGACGTTATCAACCAGACGATGATCAATGTCTACGAACCCGAAACGCGAAACGATCAAAATCCATCAGTTTCTTAATTTTCTTGGGATGTCAACATACACTTATTGTATAGTAGTAGTATAAAGCAGTCTTGAGGTATAATACATTTTTTGTTTTCTATGAAATTAGCTCACTATTATGTATCACAGATTTCTGTCATATATTACAGATGAGTTTTCTTTTGACAATAAAAAAATGTCCAAAAAAGAAAAACTTATATTTTTTCCATTTTTATATTAAAGACCAAACTAGATTTGATACTGGTAAAAGTACCAAGAACGGTGAATATTTTGAACAAGGAACGGTAATTTTTTTTTTAAATATGTTCATGTGGATATACAGTATATACTGAATATTGCCGTTCTGCCGAACAGGGATATGAAATTGCCAAACGTATCAATTGAAAATAATTGTTAGGTCCTGTATTCTTTTTTTATATGTTTTGTGAACTATCTTCAATAGAATAGATATATACTATCATTAATTTTTTTCTTTTTCATATCTGAGAAGTCCAAAACCGTCATACATATTCTCGTACACCTACAATAGATTGGTTAGTGCCATCCGAAAAAGTGCCCAAATCATTATAGTTTTGGTTAATTAATTGCAAAAAAAATCATAGGAATCCCGTCACTTTCAAAATTGGTTCAGTAGTTAATTAGAACAGTCTTTACATGTAGACAAACGGATTCGGAGATATTCTCATAATATTTGCTTTGAATGTAAAAACTGATATGACATACAATCCAATTAATTTAAACATTGAATCGATAAATATTAATATATAAAAAATGGTTCTCCACTATTAACTTCATCTTGGAGGGTAAATGGTTCACCTCATTCCAATGACAACAACAGAATAGGATTGCAAAAGGCATGAAAAATATTTTCTTCGTGCAAATGATTTGTGGTCATCCATTCAACCACACCTTAGGACATTTCTCATACAACAGAATGTAAGAACTACTCATACAGTAAATTCAAATATGAGACTAGTTAGGAACCCATAGGCGTTAATAAAACAAAACTTCGCTATGCAGTTATTCGATGAACAACACTGAAATAGGACTGCGGTTTTATAAGATCACCGGATTGGAGGTCAAAAGTCATATATAGGTGAGCTTCACCCTCAGGTAGTCGAGGCTGATCTTAGTTTTATTGAACCAGTGGCGGCACGTTGAATTGCATTGTTGAATTGTATCAAGTTAAGATTGAAATATGGTTTATGCCAAAGAAAAAAAGTCAATAATGTATTTTCAAAAAGTGTTTTTCAATGTAACTCACAATGATTTCAATATTACATTCACACTATCCATTATGAGTGGACAATTAACAAATATACAAATAATTAAATGACTGAAATTGAAGTTGTTCAGAAAAAGCATTTGGTGAATATATGATATATATATATATATATATATATATATATATATATATTATATATTTTGGAATCAAGTGTAGGTCATATGAAACGAGAAAATACATGCCGTGATCAAGAACTACAGAGTTTCCTCTGTAGTTCCACTTGGTCCACAATGAAAACAAGAAAAGAGTATGATCTAGGTTGTTTCAACAAAAAGACAATACGGCAGATGGAATAAAATACCGACCGAACAGGTGACCTCGGGAAACTGTATGAGTATATGATAAAAAACGGATTAGAACTAGAGTTAGATCGAGAACGAGGTATATCACCGAGTTTGGATTTAGATTGAAGATGTCCATCATGACGACGATAGGGCAGGTAATACTCAAATCCACGCAGGACCCTATGACTTGGGGAGCTGTAATTCTCATCGACGTTAAAAACACATTTGATTCTGCATAGAGATTAGCAGTTATTTACTGGAAATAAACGTTCTTATTTATCCGATAGAACACTACAAAAAGGGAATTACTCACAGGTCACGACGAAGGAGGTCCCGCAAGGCTCAGTTCTTGGGCCAGCATGGGATAACGTTCTGTATGACGGGGTCCTGAGATAAGAACTGTCGGCAGAATGCTATACCGTAGCGTACGCAAACTATTTGACTGTCATTGTCAAAGCTGTGAACAAACCTAAAATGCTGAGGAGAGCTAACAGATCCATGGAACGCATAAGCCAGTGGATGAAATTTACGCCGCATAAGACCAAAGCTATCATCGTCAAATACATTGGTGTATGTCTGGACGAGGAGACCATAGGGACGAAAATGTTAAAAAGTCAAGAGACAAACGGCTGCGCTAACCAAAGTACTACCCAACATAAGGGGGCAAGGTATAAAAAAAGGAGGGTTTTATTCTGTATGCGGCCCTGATTTGGGGTGGAGTGGAAATATATGAGTCGATAATAACGGCAACGCGAAGGATGATGCTACTAAGAGTAGCAATGGCATACAGAACGGTATACACAGACGCTAATAATGTTATAACGGCGATCCCACCTATTGACCTCCTGGAGAAGGAACGGATTAGATAAAGTGCTAGACCTAACGTTGATAGAAGTAAAAAAGAGGAGAGGAAGAGAACAATAGAAGAGTGGCTGAACAGATGGCATAATAGACGAAGCACTCTGTAACTCAGGCACTAAGTGGGCATGCTTTCTTCAAATCGTATATGCTGAGGATAGGGAAGTCACAAGACAGCAAATGACCATACTGACGGGTAATAATGACGATCCGGAGCATACAATTCCCACATGTCTCAGGTGGACCAGAGAACGAATCTACCAAGGAATAGAGAACTTAGTCCAATTAGTATGATAGAGAAAATGATCGAGGAGAGGTACGAACATAAACCAGGAGGGAAATTAAACAATTTGTGAAATGCCGATACCCGACGCAATGTTCCATCAGATATTCCCGGATATAAGAGAGGGCATGGGGTAGATTTAGTCGGTAGGAGTCGACACTACTGATTTGCGACGAACACTAAGCGATCAGCGTCTATGAGGATGTCCACCCAAAAAAAAAGTTGTCATGAAAAACTGATACAAACACAATCCGATAATAAAGATGAACTAATTAAACCGCTTATTCTCCGCATTTTAATTGGAAACAATTTTCATCAAGTGTACTGAAAAAAAAAGACTTTCATGTCAGCTCCTCACCATATCATAGAAGGGGTTGGGGCACAATGATACGATTTTTTTAGAGAGCAAAAGAAATAACTTGAGAATTCAAAATTGATTGATGTGATACGTTGAGTCTGCAGAATCATTATTCTAGCTTGTTATTTCAAATTGAAAGAATCCATAACTCGTCAATTGACAGTACTATGTATTTTTTTTTCAAAAACTTAACATTGTATCAATGTTCCCCAGCTACGAGATTCATTGATATCATTATGGACAAATTCAGGAAGCTAGATTTAAAAAATGTGTAAATTTATTTGTTTCGGTTATCATTAACATATTAGAAATCTTTCAGATCTTTCTCTCTTGAGTAGATATCTACAAGTTGAATGACGAAAAATTCAATCGGAAGTGGCCTAGAGCACCGATGACTTTTACATTGGAGAAGGCGAATGTTCCTGTGGGTCTCTTTCTCAGATACGGGTCTGGTTTTCATTCCCATCGTATTTCAAAAGAATTTGGCCACATAATGCTTCACACTTCTTTTTTCAAATTCAACAAGAACAATCTTTTGTGAGATTTTCCTCCTTCTGAATTATCATCTGAATATTACGCACAGAGATTTGAATTTGAGGATATGTCTTTGTTATCAAATTCATCAAAACAACTTATCGATTCGCAATTCTCTAGAAATTTTGCAATAATTTTTTGATATATTTTTGTTCCTCAACACAAGCAAAATAGCTATCTGGCATTGTTCATTTATTTTCCTTCACTTTTGCCAGTTCCTTGTTTCTGTCTTTCTCTGGCGTATCAGTGTGGATCCTTGACGTCCTTTTTTCTTTCCCCTTTTTTTCTGATATGTTTGGTGATTTTTGTTAGCGGTGAAATTGGTTCTAATTGATATCCTACGCAGTAATATATGTGGAAAAATTATTCCCCCTTCCAGACTTATTTTTTCCTATTATGTGCTGCAAAGTGGCTGATTTTGAATTGAATGTTTCCGTGGCTTTTCTAATAGAGGGTCTTTCTTCCAGAACGTCTGATATTGCTGAAGATACAGCATTTCAGTCGAAATGGACCCTCTTGGTTTCCCTTCCATAAGATAACACCATTATCACTGAAAAATATATGAAATTAATTATTGAATTCTGTTGGGGTAGATTATTACGTATGAAAGTTCCCCGCAAAGTTGTATAAATCTGCCTCACCCCGACATATTCCATGAATGCCCCTCTCAACGGAGAAGAAAAGGAACCATGAACAGAATTGGATTTAATCCTGGGTACTGTGGATGTTCTCTTACTTCTGATACCACCATAGACCAGTATTGAAGTATACACCACCAAAAACAACGCTAGAACGTGAAATGGTAATATAAACTTCGAATATCAAAATATTTTAGGTGTTTACAGTTTCGATTAACATAAACTGTATTAATGTGCCCATCTTCTCCCACTACTTTGATATATTCCTTTCAAAATCAAAAACAGCTCGAAAACATTCAATTTCTAGCTTTCACAAAAACTAATGGCTCATTACCATATTAAATGTCATCTCTCGAGTGGAAGAAGGATTATTCTTCATTGACCGTGTGGAATACCGTGACTAGCCATGAATTATTAGCGATATGAAATATAGTCTTCGCCTACAGAGATGAATAAGGACTAAAACCTGAAACTATACATCTGGGTGTTCAGTTCCTTTGCAAATATATTGATATATACAGTGGTATACTTATAATTTCACTTATAAAATTACTTCTCGACCTATGTAATCAGAGATAAGATAACCTGGTGGTATAAGAACAATATTACTGAGTCTGTAGTTCTGCAATCAAGTACGCACTGAGGCTATTGGAAAATATTCGGAAAAAAGAAAGACGGTGTCTGTTTGGTCAATAATGCAACTAGACTAGTATTGACATTTCCAGGCCATTGCAGACTGGGTGACATTTCTTTGTCACTTCACCGCAAATATTCCCCTTCTTCTGGTAAACAAATTTGATAGACTTCGTCGTCAAAACATGTTGAATATAGCTTCATCATGTGGTATAGGATTCACTGCAAAATATTCAGGGATAATCCGAATGTTCTCACATGTTTTTTTGTTTCCTCAATCCGCTAGATGCATGACGGTTGATGGTATATCATTTCCTCATGCTTTCTCCCCCTTTCTGTTTCATCATGATATCCATGAAGTGTTTCATTATTATTTCATTCCTATGATCTCTTTTTAAAACCTCACGAGGTGGCTTCAGCGGTGTTCATTACTGAGCCAGATATATAAAGTTAGCATTCGCATGTTTGGATTAATCAGTAATGGTGATCGTAATTCCTCAGTAATGATTGAATAGACATACACATAATGAACTTATTAGATATCATGCAGTTGTGCGTTCAGTTGATGATACCACCTTGACTAGTTCTCTAAACTCCTGAATATCGCAGAAGGGTAGGCACCATTGATTCTCTATTTCAACGCAACCTATTGAAACCTGTGACATAAAATACTTGTGCATGTATCATCAATAACATATTTACAAATGTATTTGGTTCAACTGATTTATATAGCCTATCAGAAGCCGTGAGTGTAATTCCTTTCCAGTAGGCCTACACTCATCGAACTTCATATATATATATATATATATATATATATATATATATATATATATATATATATATATATATATATATATATATATATATAATTAAACACCTCCATTTTGACAAAATATTTTTTACATTTACATAGATATTCATGTCAATAGACACCTTTTTCTTGTCAAGCCTCACCTTGATTCTTCTTCGCTGTTTTGAGTCTATTTGACAGCGAATTTGCAATACAACCCGCCACAGTTGATGACTTCCAACCACCGTGGCGTTCCACAGTTATAAGATCGCCTCCAGCATTAGCTAACATCGTAGCCGAAAGACTCCGCATACTGTGACCGGTATACATTGCAGCATTTGGTAAATTGAAGAAGGAAGCAAATGACGAAGGATTTCTTGTTAATCCCATCACACTGCACCGTACACTTTTCATCTACATATCGTAGAAAAAATATGCCACTGGTAAAATGCATTGGACGTAAACTCCATGAAACATATGTTTCCGTATCAGGCATTGTAATAAAAAAGTATGCCCCACTTTCTTTCACTTTACCAACTTTCAGATACGTTAACTATTCATATGGGCAAGCGCTGCTACTCCCATTACTGCAGCCTTCATCAACAAGAATTCATCTTCAGGAGCTCCCTACAGGAATTGCTTGATGTGTTCTTGTTCAAGAATGTGTTTTTTTTTGGTCTGTAGTTTTGGTTCTGGAGAAAATGCATCAGCTTACCATAATTATCATTATCTATATTTCTGTGCACTCTCAGAATTGTTTTCAACATGGAATGTTCCGTCCACAGTGACGGAGCACCATAACCTTTTACTAGCAGCAAATGAATATACCAGCAACACATCTTTATTTATCACTCTAACGCCTATTATTTTTTCTCCACTCGTTCGATTCATTGAGTATGCTAACTTAAACCTTGCCGGCCATAGATGCAAACTTGTTTCTTGAGCGTCTTTCAATATTTCTTCTTTTTTTCATTGTAGATCAGAAATATTTTTCCTGGAATTACAAATGGTGTCAAAAACCAATCTGAACTCACATTATAAACAAATAGTTTGTCATAATCTTCTCGGACAAAATATTTTAAAAATTTTCAGCAACTGCAGTACTTAATTTGAAAAAGTTTTCGTGTTAATAACATACCAGCTATGGATATAATGTTGTAGCGCAATCCATGCCTCATGAGCAGATAAAACAATCAAGAGAAATGCTTTTTTTCGTGTTCTACATGGCAAATAGGACACTCATACAATGAATAACTTTTCTATATGACATTGAAGGATTTTTGTAAAAATATGTATTTTGATCATTTTCAGAGCAAAATTTCTATCACTCTAGAGTATCTTCGAATATCCATGGATGGTTAGTAATAAGCTTACCATTTTCTGTAGCCTCGGAACTCAAATATTCAATGTGAGGGGCTGTTGTGTTATACCTCTCATTCGAAGGAATCAAAATCATATTTGATCACCAGCGATTTAAATGAGAATAAAGTTGCAACCACAACAATTTGATGGAACTGTCGAATGAAAGTTGAAGTCAAAAACTGAAATAAATTTGTATTTTAGATTAATTTCATGCATACTTTCTTCTCAGTACAATTTATTTATGTTTGTTTGGTATTGTTGATATATTTGGTTCAATTATATAAAAGAACAAAAAACGCATTGAAAAGTAAGGATTCCATATGACGGCGAAGTAGACTAAGAGCACACGACCAATTTTGCTAAGATAGTTTCTGAGAAATTTTTAACAGAAGTCTGACATACTATATAGGTAGGGGATGGAGAGTCCGTTTGGTACAGCGCATTATGCAAATTTTGAAAACAATTGTAAAAAAAAATTGTATCCAATGGAATTGAAATAATTGTAGCTTAGATATTTCAATAAACATTGAAATGACAACCTCAGACGCTTTGTGGAGTTTTATATGGCCAGACTACCACAAGCTATCCGATAATTTTCCAAAATATATTTTAGGGCAGAAAACAATTTTATGACGTGTTCATTGAATATATTCAAGAAAACTTGTGGAGAGCCAAACAAAAATGATGATTCCGAATAATTTCCAAACCTAAAAACAAATTGCATGTGAGTGCAAGCGAAAGACGTTATTGGTGAGCGAGTGAGAACGTTTATCAGCAACTGCCATGATTGGCTGCTAAAGGGATCACGTGAATTGATGAACAATTTCTCAATGCTGAGGCAGTACATGAAGTGTTTTGGAGAATTTATTCATCTCCTACATTTGTGGCACACGTTCATTAGATAGAGTTGTATAAGTCTGATCTTAACTCTTGAGTCATTTGAAAATGTATTAATGAATGATTTTATAAAAGAGAATAGATGAATATATCAATAACTTTGAGTTTAGTATATTATAAAAATTGAATTAATAACCTATAAAATATGGCTAACTCCAATTTAACTCCAATTTAACTTCACCCGCTGATATAACTCCTACAAATGCATACCATAGCCGCTGCTATAATGATTTTAGTGATCTGATTTCGCAACATACGAAAAATTCATCATCGCTAAGTAAAGTAATAACCACTCACAGAACTTGGAGCTGCCCATATGACAGATTTAAGATCTGAAACATTCGAGACACTTGAAAAATATGTTTGTAAAATTGACGGATTGAAAACTGCAATATTGAAAAAAAATTCTGCTTCATTAGGGCGGTTTGTATCACCTCTGGTCATCTTTGGTTTTGCTAATTGCAGGTTCTCTCTCTTTTTATTGTCATGATCTAGAAAGAGAGAAAACCTGTAGTTAACCTTACCAAAATATGACCAGCTGTGTTACAATTCGACCTTATTGAGATGAATCATTTAAAAAACCGAACAAAATTATGATGCTTCAAACTGGCCGCCATGTAATTTTGAATTACACCAACACTGTTTGAGAATCATTATATATGGGATATAACAAAATTTGATAACACAGTGGAGGCCACATTTCTTAACCGAATTTGAACGAAATTTGGCATAATTTTGTTTTCCATCAATGCCTCGAATGAGTTCAAAGATAGTCCAAATCGATCCGGTAGTATAAATGACGGCTGTTGACAGATTGAAATAAAAACTCTATCTCTCATTTTCATACCAATATCGGGAAACTATAGGTCCTTAATAGAGCTCTATAAGCTCCACAACTTTTGACTCTAAGATGTACACAAGAAAAAAATAGCTGTAAATTACAATTCTGAGAATTAACAATTTTTGTTTACCCTGTATGCTCCTTTCATTAGAGGTTAATTTGCTCATATGTCAATTGGATACAATTTGAGTTTTCCTTCCGCCGACAAACAGAACATCATTGTAGTTATAAACTAAGTATATAAATAAATATTATTTATATTCATAAGCTTAATTGGTGGCATTTTCAGAATCAATAAATAAACTCTAAAATCCACCTTTGCGACTGGCCGCGCCCTCATTTTTTTTATATGGAAATCTACCTAAAATTATATGACTGAATTATACAGTTCCACAAAATTAATGAATGAGTTCAATGACGACGACGTAGCAATAACATTACTCTTTTAAGGATCTCTCGTTCGATGTTCAAGGCATTTGAAGTGCCCAGTATACTCGTTTGAATGGATGCCTTTTTCTCAGTCTTTTTCACGAGTTTTTGGAAAAACAAAGATTCATGGTGTTCAAACCATGTTATTTCACTAGTATTTTGCAATTTTTTCCGAATTTGAGGGGAAAAATGTGTGGGACAATATAGGTTAAAGCAGCGCGTCTCTCTCGTTTTCATAAAATGAATGAAGCAAGATTCTAATTTATTTTTTGATACATCGATTTTCATGAAGAATATCCTTACCTGATACCAAGTGCTTGAATTTTTCGTAGGTTTTTTCGAAAATTATTTACCATCCTCGACGAGGAATGAAAATATGATCTAAAAACTTGTAATTTAAGCCCTCTTGAAAGGATAAGTGGGCAAAAACTGAGTGAGTATTTCAAAATATTTTGTTTCTCCGCCCCTGAATTCAAAAGTTAGGAATGCGGGATATCGCGTCAAGGCAACAGCGGAAGCTCCAGCAGATGTTCCTTTAGCCGTAGGTATCTAGATTGATGTACTGCTTTGCCGTTGTTTCAGCGAACGTCCGCAATTAAAGCTAGTTACTATATTGCAAAAATAAAATATACAGATACACGATTTATGAAGGAGAAAATTGAAAAGAAACATTATGTTCAATTAATAGAATCATGCCGGTTGAAATTACTCGAAGCCCAGAGAGGAGTTGGAGAACACTTCCTGAACTAGATTTATTCAATGAATGAGGGGTATAATTGACAAAAGACTAATCGATTCTATACCATGTCTGAGATAATTTGAAATATTATAGGAAGTCGATTTGGAAAAACACACAACATCGAATATTCACAAGTGATTTATCAATACTAATTTATAAATAGGAAAAATGTGAAATTTCCACCTGAAAGTATGAATGAATGTGTTTTTTGTGGAAAAACATTAAAAGGTAAAGTAAAACACGTATACGGGAATAATTCAAACACTCTACGTGAGAAAGGAAAATAAAGACGTCGATCTCGAAACTCTTCGATAATAATGTTTATCCGAACAATGCACGGAAAAAAAGGAATTGTTAATTCAACCCAATTTATTTGGTCACTCTTATGTCATGACACGACTAAATAAAATTCATCCCGAAACACAGGTGTATTTGATTGATGGAACCATTATATTGCGGTGGCAAAATAGATTTCTCAATGCAATGCTAACATTTCTGTGATGGGAATATATGTTCATCTTTCGAAACAATATCCAACTCATATTGAATGAAAATTTGTTTCAACACAAATATAATATTTATTTAGATGAAACAATGGAAAAGAATTCAAATGGAAGAATATTATATTGCTTGAATTATATGCGTTAGATGGCGAAGCGTTCGCGCAACTGACCCTGACCTAGATAATGTTACCGAATAGCAAAGCCAACCTATCATCGTTACGACGCACAGAGGGGCCAAATCCCAAAAACGTGGCCAAAAATAAAAAAACGACTTTCGTATTTTCGAACGAAAATTGCCTCATCTGGTTCAGAAATAGGCTCGCATTCAGCTGGGAAGAGACATGTTTTTTTACCAGCCCCTTCTCCCGGGTAGGTCAGTCTGAACTTGGCTTCCGTCCCGAACCCATGCATTGTAGTGCACAGCAGATAATTTAAGGAAAGTTCAAAGTGCTCGTAAATTTCTCAAAATTGTGTAATTTTGATCGTGTAAAATTCTCCTATCAATTTTGCATGTATATTAAAAAAATGGTATAAATAAACAATAAAATCAGGTACAAATTTTATTTAATCGATATTTTTAAAGATGCTTTTAACAAAATCACCGCCGATCACCGCCTTTAGTTTGTACATTATATTGTTACTTTCAACATACTTCAAATCCAGGTGCTCAGCGAATTCTAAATCAATTTTTCAGCTCGGTCATGCTGCCCTGCGCGGTTGAAAAGGGATATGAAGATGAAAAGGGAAACATTCTCAATTAAATATTGAATAGACATATTTTTCTCTGAATTGAAGAATCTACGATGAAAATGATGTTATGGAAAATCAAATAACTATCCGATTGAAAATGCAAATTTTCAATTTTAGATTTTTCCTTTTGGGTCTTTTCAGAATATCTAACAGATGTAGTTCAATGTCCAGCGTGGCTTCAGCCGGGGAAGTAGTTATTTTCTATCAGACATTCACGAAAAATAACTTCATTTTTATCGTGGATTTTTCAATTCAGAGAAAAATATTTCTATTCAATATTTAATTGAGAATGTTTCCCTTTTCAACATGAATACCCCACAAAAGGTTGTATTGACGATGGGAAGATAGTGACTAAAGTTTACCTTTCAGTCGCAAATGATTCCACATGTGATTTTATGAACATCGTGTTCATATTTTCAACAAATCGATCTATCAAACCCCATGACAGGTTTATATGTCAAAAAACACTAATTTCAAAGTGTCTCTCTAAAAGGAATGAATCTAACTTTTTCCATCTTTGCTTCTTGAAAATGTGTTTCCCATTTCTTCCGGTCTTCCTGATGATCGTGGAAGCGTGAAATAGATTTTTGTCGACAAAAATGTATTGAAGACCTAGTGAATGCGATGTCTCTCTTGCGTCAATGTTACGAATGATTTCTAGTGAGTTCTCTTTTCTGGAAAACATTCTTCTTTGCCTCATTCATCTTTATGAGTTCCTAATTAAGACTGGAATAGAAAATAAAATAACTATCTGAATGAAAATGCAAATTTTCAATCTCAGATTTTTCCTTTTGATTTGGGGTCTTTTCAGAATATCTATCAGATGTAGTTCAATGTTCAGCCTGGCTTAGCCGGGGAAGTAGATGTTTTCTGTTAGACACTCACAAAAAATAACTTCATTTCTATCGTGGATTTTTCAATTCAGAGAAAAATATTTCTATTCAATATTCAATTGAGAATGTTTCCCTTTTCAACATGAATACCTCACAAGAGGTTATCTTGATGATGGAAGATAGTGACTGAAGTTTATCTTTCAGTCGCAGATGATTCCACATCTGATTTTATGAACATCCTGTTCATATTTTCAACAAATCAGGATATGAAGATATTGTTTATGTGATATTTCGTAACTTTACTGTCCTCTACATGCAGTAAGTGATTCAAAGTTTGAAGTAACTCTGAAAATAAAATTATTTATGAAAAGTAGTGTAGTTATAATTGTGTATATTCGTTGATAACATCATAACATTAAATGTGAAAGCAAATGTATTTATTCAGTCATTCATAATGAAAAAATGATGGTTTAAGGGTTCGTATACCTACCCAGGTACAAATTTCCGAAAAAACATACAACGAAAAAAAAAATTCGGAATTTATATTTTCAGAAAATTTTACTTTCGTACAGTTTATCGTTTGGCACTTGAGATTTGAGTTTTTTTGTCTTTCTAAACTTTTTCATTCTTCTTTTTCTTTCTTCTTTTAAACATTCGGTTGTTGTTTTCGAAAAAATTATCATTTGGTGGAATATTTCTTCAAAATTTTCATCCCGGACTATAGAGTTGAGGGTCTAGTAAGGGTATATACAATATAATAATCAATTTTATATTGGTTGAAAAAAAGCATTTTTTAGGCATGTACATGTAAAACCAAAAAGTATTTGAATTTATTCTAAACTATATATAGTTGAGAATATTACATTATATTTACGTATAGTTATTGTACAATATTTATATTATGTTCAATGATTGCTCTTGATAATTTATACAATGTCACGTGATTAACTACATTTGAATTGTATTATTTTGCAGGGCCTTCCTTTCTGAGAAGGGTGTTTTTCAATGAACATATTAAAGAAAATCAGCAAGTCATTTTCAACGTTTTGGAGAAAGCCATTGCAGAAAAAAGCGGCCGTTCTATACAAATAACAGACGATTTATGAAAATCATTATCTGCGTTTGTTTTGAAATTAAGATCAAGATGGGTAGCGGCAACAAGGTCGACAGAAAAGTTTTTCAATAGTAATGAAATGTGGCTCAATGGTGAAATGAGATTTCCTACCATAATCAATGTGACGAACTAGCTGCTGTTAAAGAGAGCCCAGAAGCAAGTCGTGGTCATCCCTCAAAATCGTTTGGCTCATCTAGCGACAGATCGAAACGCCGAAAGACTGAAGAAATACGCAAAACCATTTCATCGGATGAATTGTCCTATGCAACGCGTTCGAGTCTTAGAAGGGCAGGCCAGTTAGAAGCGGCGGAAATAGTGGAAGACATCATATCGACAAGCCCAACGAGAGCTGCAAAATATGTTACTGCTTCTAATCAGCAAAGGAAGAATTGTTTACAACGATTTCATCAGGACTTTTTACGAAAATGTTCGAGACAAGCAATCTGAAAGATGTTTTCAACAGATTAATAATAACAGCAGAACCCCTTTACTTCCAGCATACAGCAACTACCTGAAAACCGCTAAGGATTGTTCAATTTTATTAAAACCACCCGAAATTGCTGTTCATGATTATTCAGTCGGCACATGTGACGATGACGACGAGAATGACTTCTCTTAGTAACAGAAATAAAAAGACATCTATAATTTATACATTCGTTATTATTTTAGTTGACCGTCTCCATAAAGAATTGTTAGTCAATTGAAATTGTCATAAATATTAGTAATTTCGAATCACTTTCTCAAATTGATCACTTTTTGTCCGCCATTTTGAATCCGCCATTTCCAGTTCTCAAATTGATGAGGGATTCGTATCATCGACCTCGAAAACCCCTGGGTAAGTGATTTTCGACAAATTTTGCAGATAATTCACTTTTTGTTCATCATTTTAAATCCGCCATTTTCAATTTTTCAAATTTGTTGTCGGATTCGTAATCAGCGACTTCGAAAAACCCCGAATAAGTAATTTCGAACCAGTGATTTACTTTTGTTCAGCAATTTTGGGTCCGCCATTTTGAGTGTTTTGAATCAGATATCGGATTCGTAATCAGCGAATCATCCGGGTAAGCACAGATAAATTTCCTTTAATTGGGAATGAAAAATTTATTTAACATTAAATTAAATCAATATAACTGAAACTAAAGTGATTCAATAATAAAGATAATGAATTCAATAAAAACTCAGTAACGTTCGTTAATACCTATATAATAAATGTTCGTTGAACCTGAATATGTTATATCCTAACATTTAACTGAGTTCGTCATTGTCACTGGCAATATTCAACTCTTGTGACATAATCTTGAGATTGTAATGCTTGCATCCTAAGAAAATGTTTTGATTTAGAAGAACTGACAGTATGATTGAGGTTACGATACGTTCGATGTTATGGATAAAATCATTCCTGTCATATCGTCTCCATAATCCTGTGGATGAAACGATTGGTACATGCCTTCCCGTGTTCATTCAAACACCACCCATCACAAAATTTTTGAGTTGATTTACTTTGTTGTTAATTGAAAGCATTTCGCTGGTTAAGCATAACATACAATTATATAACAAGTGTCCCATTTGCATTTTGAACAGTCATGTATTACTTGTCAGCCACCATTTTCCTTTTTCAGTCATGCTTCAACCATGTGGTAATTATTGTGCTTGTCAAATTTTAAAGTGTTTAAATTAAGTATCTAAAACAATATGTGCGAGTGCCATTGTTTAATTTTTATATATATTACTAGTAGTGGGTCATAGTGATATGATTTTGAAAAGTTCCTCAATCACGAAATGGTGATTAGTTCGCTGTCTTCACTTAACCTCACCTTACTTGTCTTGATAATGAAAATAAACATTTTCGAAAGCTTGACTAAATAAGAAAGAGTTTTTCTTTTCTCATAGGCCATTATTTTGACTGCAACCTCAAGGAATATCCTTTCTACAAAGTTTATTTCAAATTATATTATATATATATATATATATATATATATATATATATATATATATATATATAATCATCGCACGAGTTATATTTGGTGAGAGTATATGATGCACATCACCAGATAAAATGAACTTCTTAACATCAAACTGACAGTATTCAATTTTCATCAGAAACAGTTGACGGTCAACATGCGGTGATAACAGAAATATCATCGATTTGATAGCCTCCTCTTCTCACCATATGACACGTGAATTATACTCTCATATCAATATGCCGTTTGATAGATCTTGTTGTTTTTGATGAATTATTAATTTTTGTTTGCCCTCATGAGAAGTTCTTTCGTTCGTGTTAATTGGATGCCAGTTGACAAAGGTTGATATTTCTCTAACAGACATAACTCATCAAATCTTCTCTTCAAGAGATTGAAACGAAATTTCCAATCTTTTATTTATTTATATATCAATATGTCTTTTGCTATATATATATATATATATATATATATATATATTGACTCACCCTGTATATATATATATATATATATATATATATCAATATGTCTTATCGATTGGATAATAATTTTTGTTTGCACCATAAGAGAGTTCTTTTGTTCGTCTTAATTTGACGATATTTTATCCTTCCTTGACATACATTACTCATGAATTTTCCTCTTCCATATACTGAATATTATCATTCAACACCTAGTTTATGGAAACACAAACATTCTATGTCAGATCAGAACGTCATCCACACATCAGTTATAGATCCCATTGAACGTGCCATCGCTTCTTGAAATTTCTCGAATTCAAAGTTTCTTAATATTCAGTAGTAAATTAATATAGAGATTGAAATCTAGGTCAATTCTGTCTACATCCACGGGTGCTCTTGTTCAATAGATGAGTGGACTTTTCTACACTCAGAAGTGTTGTAAATGTAACATTTTTACTTTTTGATACAGGGTGACTTTTTGATACAGTGGACACCAGAAGGACCATCTGGTTGCAATACGATGGTTCTGCTGTGAATAACCATAGGATAGTACAAGAATCATATTGCAGATCAAACCTATCCTAATCGTTGGATAGGCAGAGGAGGTACTAGCCCTTGACCCGCGCGATCCCCAGACTATACTCCTATGGATTTCTTTTGTTGTGGTACGCTTTTGGAGATCGTCCAACAACTGCAGAGACATGAAAAATAGGATAACGGAAGCCTTTCGTTCAACTGATGGAGCAGCTTATATAAAAGTAGCAGCAGGTATAAATCTTGAGTATTTACTATCAGCCTTTTCTCAAATTTTTTTCATTGATTTCTGTTAATTATCCTTTTCTGTTTCCTGTAAAAGATTACTCCTGTTTCTATTACAATTTCATTTTGTCAAAGTTTATTTTTTTTACTAAAAAGTTATTTCTTATTTTGCAACAAACTTCGCAAATTTCAGATAGTAGACCCTATTTTAGCAATCAGCTCTTGATAAATGCCATGCAATGATGCAATAAAATATAGGTTGTTGTATTTGAAAAAGTCGTGGTTATTGTCACTTGTAATTTGTCATTTTCAAAAAAATCCTAGTAAGCGATGGAACATCGACTCTGAGTTTGCTTGCATTTCTAAAGATGCGCTAAGGCCTAAGGAATCGAATGAAAAAAAAAAAAAAAAGTTCGTTGAGTTTCTTGAATTGTCGGAAGTTATGGATTTTTCTGTGGTTCTATGCACGACGCTATTTTGACACGTAAATTGACATGAGTCAAAAACATTGCAGATAAAAAACCCGAGCAAGTTATATCGACAATTTAGTGTCATATCCAAAAATTTAACAAAAATGTAGGTTTGCCATTAAAAAAAAACTAGTTGTGTCTTTTGGGACATTGGGACATTAAATAGAAATATTTTCAGTATGTGCCTCATCTCGGAACTATCGTTCGAAAAAAAATCAGTCGATAGCTTGCATGGAAAAAAGTTATGGAGTGAACCACCCTGTATATTCATGAAATTTTAGATTTGAATCGAACTGATAGGAAACCAACTTTTTTTTTATTGAGTAAAATCACATAGGAATACTTGGTAGGTTTAGGAAGATTTGGAACCTACAACTTTTGATCGTAGTGTCATTGAGGTCACACACAACGCCGAAAAAAATCAAAGATTGCCTTGCTCATTGTCAAAAAGTGGCTTGGTTGTTCATGCACCAATACCAATCCATTTAATTTTTTGACCTTTGCCATTTATACAAGTTCAACGACGCATTGTCACAATGTAAAAGCAATGCCAAGTACTATCTACTGTTAATTAATTAAGCTATGAAAAAGCGGACAATATATTCGCGAAACGTTAGCGACGACGTAGATTGATTTCATTTGTCAAAGACACTGCAATCGTTTCGAATAAGTGGCTGGCGGTTTTTTTAAATTTGAGTCGATCATAAAATGAATTGGAAATACATTATTATTATGTGAGACCCTCCGCTTTATTATACATTGCACGGCTACATTATGGAACAAATTCGATATTTTGCAAGCAATGTACTTTCGACAAATATCCTGAAGGAGGTCAATTTTTGTTTTTAAATGCCGATTTTTGAATGGATATTCTAAAAAAGTTATGTCACTAGTTTTGACGCGGTGACGTAACTTTTTTAAGTTGACTCTATTGGGCAGACCTTGAGTCCTCCTTATATTGAAGGGGTTGTGGTTTTTCCTACCCTATCGTTGGAAACTTTAGCCTTGTAAGGCCTCCGCAGTAGCACAGTATGTCTGCTGAGGTTCCTCCTTCTCCTGGCAGAACCTACATGTGTGCCAATCCGATGTTATTCATGAATTTGTTGAGTCTACAGTGCCCTGTCAAGAGCCCTGATTGATCACCCTGTCTGACTTAGCAGAGTTTTGGCCTGTCTCATGCCCAGCGCCTTGTTCCACCATTCTTTAGACTGCTCTTTCAACCAAGTACTGTTTTTTGTTGCTCGCAGCATCTTCGCTGTGCCAAAAAAAAGTTCTGGGACAATTGTTGCACATTGTGCTTCTTCTCGGGCTAATGAATCGGCCTCTTCGTTGCCCTTGTAGCCTGTGTAGCCTGGCACCCAAACCAGAGATAGTCGGTTTTGACTGCCTACCTTTTATTTGGTGTCCAAGCAGTCCCAGAAAAGTTTGGAGTTAACTTGCATGGAGCTGATTGCTTCAATGGCCGTTTGGCTGTCAGAGTATATGGCAATGGTCAAAAAAGGGGCAAAATACCCGGCTACGACCTACTCGGAGCAACATATCACCAAGCCTACGGCGTAGCAAACTACGTTAGGCACGACATCGAAAACGCTTCTTTGATAAATACCTCTACTGAAAATGGAATCCATGTCGTCATGATGGAAATCGAAGGCATCACAGTATTCAATATCTATAAACCACCCGCTACAGCTTGGCCAGACTCAGTCCTCCAAACTCAACCTCACCCAGCACTTTACATAGGTGACCCTAACAGCCACCACGAACAGTGGAAATATAGAAACTGTGACGCTAACGGTGAGGCGCTAGTAAGATGGGCTGAAGATAAATAAGCCAAAAAAATCTTCGCATAAGCCAAAAAATCTTCGACGAAATCCCAATAGAACAGGCTGGGTTCAGACCGAAACAAAGCTGCATTGATCGAGTTCTCTCGCTCACCACACACATCGAAGCAGGGTTCCAAAGAAAACAAAAAACGGCAGCCGCCTTCATCGACCTGTCGGCAGCTTATGACAAGGTGTGCGGTGTGCGAGTGATTCCGTGCAAAGTAACAGCACGACTGCTCGACAACATGCTGAACGACAGAATATTCCAAGTCGTAATGGGATCCGACACAAGCTCTCCAAAGGAACTCAAGAACGGTCTACCTCAAGGAGCGGTGCTCGCGATGCTCTTGTTCAGCTTATACATCTCAGACATGCCAGAAACTAGGTCAAAAAAATATGGGTATGCCGACGATTGGGGACTCACTATAAGATGCGGCTCATTCGAGGAAACAGAGGAAATTTTAACGGCTGATCTCGAGAGACTCCAACCAAACGCTAGCAAAACAGAAATAACCTGCTTTCACTTGAATAACAAACTCGCAAATAGACAACTCAGTGTCCAGTATGGAAACACAACTCTCAAACATAATAAAAACCCAAAGTACCTAGGTGTGACACTCGATAGAACACTTCGTTCCTATGTAGGGAGACATATAATAATCCAAAGAAGAATAGAGAAAATTAAAGACAAAGGAAACAAAGAAAACAAAAATTAAAAAAATTGTGCGGAACATCTATGTGTGCTTCAGCTCCTACTCTACGCTCGTCAGCTCTGGGCCTCGTCTAGTCAGCTGCAGAATACTACGCTCCGGTATGGCTCAACAGCCCACACGTCCACGACATAGACGCACAGCTCAACAATACAATGATAATGATTGCTGGCGTAATCAAATCGACTCCTGCAGAATGGCTCCCAGTACTGAGCCACATCCCACCCCCAAGCCTGCGCCACATAAACGCTCTGTACAGAACGTTTGACAAGATACTGGACAACAGAGAACTACCGATCCATAGAGACATCGAGGACGCTAACTTCAACCGCCTTCAATCTAGAAAACCACCAACCAAGACCGCACTAAACGCAATAGAAGACGAATGGAGCATCCCCGACGCTTGTTATCAGGAATGGACGTCGGAACAAAAATGCCCATGCATTACCAACTCACCACCAGGTTCCGACTCACCAAGGAAAACCTGGTGCACGCTGAACAGAATCAGAACGCAGCATGGCAGATGCGCCTATACTTTACACAAATGGGGCAAGAGTCCAAGCCCCTCCTGCGAGTGCGGCGAAACCAAACCGTCAAACAATCGTGAAATGCCGGGAAAGCCTATAACGGCAGACCAGAAGATTTTCTACTAGCGACTCCAGAACCAATAGAGTATATAAATTTATTGAATGTTCGTTTGTGAAATTGTCATATGCATACTTTTGTGTCTTAATATGCTATACGCTGAATAAAATAAATAAATAAATTGGTGAATCCAAAAATGTAAGAAAAATAGGGGGTCGGTCATCCAAAAAAACAGAATATATTTGTGTATTCCATTTTGGGACATCCTGTATATAAATAGAAATATTCTTAGAATGTGCCTCATTGTCGGACCTATCGTTTAAAAAAACAAGTAGATAGCTTGGATATAAAAAAAGTTATGGAGCTTGCACATACCCCTAGGCAACCTGTATATTGAGCATTTTTTATTCATAATAGCGAATACTATCCGCACATAAAAGGAACGCACCATTTTCAGGGACACCCTATATAATTGACCGAGATTCATCAATTGATTTGATTTTGGTTCAATAGTACTCGATTCGGAAAAAATATACTTCGTGAATCTGATTGGTATACTCTATATCAGTAATTTTTACTGTTAATTTGATACAGGAAGTGAACAAAAATACTGAAATGGGTTTCATTTCTGAATGAATTACCCGGGAGCATCAAAGCTTGGAATGTAAATGAAACGACTTCTATTCATTCATTGGAAATTTTAGCCTGATATGTTACACAAATAAATCATTACCAATCGCCTTCAAGCAATATTTAAAAAGTTTGTAAGTAGTTTTCGGGGCAACCTTATTTACATTATCATAAAATGATGTTTTTCTCAATATGAACTAATAAATAATATTAATCGTTTCAACTACCAGAAATCGCAAGCAGCCGATGTCTCTTTCATTGATTGAATTTTAATTTATTAGTGAGAAATCAATAAATCCAGCTGCTAATGATCTTGTTAACCTGAAATGTTTGGATAGAAGAACCGGATTCGAGTGGCAATTATACTACCTCCGAATTTATAATGAATTATAAAAATAATTTATGGGTTCGTCTTCGGGATAGCCACAAATGATGAAATATTTAGACCAACCATTAGGCTGTTTTTACAGGGAATATTGAAAAACAAATCTTGAACAGATTTTTTAACGATCATAATGAATATTTTGGGTTGATTCTATTATTTTGGTATTTGGATATATGGTTCCAAATTAGTCCGGAAGCCCGTGACGACGAAAGTATACCTTTGCCACAGATCTAAGAGACTCATCATGAATGCTAATCCCATTATCTAATAATGGCCTATTGTTCGGGGTGTGATAATCAATAAGAAAAGGTCGAAGGACTTCAGGTAAGGATTTAAAAATACGTGAATAATCTCGTATATTACACTTTGATGTGCAAATTGAAATTTGTTAACGTGATTTGATAATTATCACTAATTTGATTGATTTTCAACCTCTTTTTATCAGGTTTGTATTAGGTTATCAACTAATTTTCTAAAATAATTGGGACACGCCCAAGTTTCCATGCTGATTTGTGGTCTTAAAATTCAGTTAGCAGTTTGTATTTGTTGGTATTTGAGTAGGGAACACTTCTATTAAAGCTTTTTATGTTTTCTTGAATAATTGTATCCATAAGGTTTGGACTATAACCGTTATTAATAGTAATTTGTTGACTTTTATTTAAGTTTTTATTGAATGTTTCTTCTGGAAGCGGAAATATAAATTAATCTATGTATCAAATTCAACTTTTGCTGCTCAACTCTTGACTGACGAACATTGTTTGTTAACTATTTCGAAATATTACATGAGGAGAAGAAAGTTATAAACTCAACCTTCTCGAAAGTTTAGAAATTAGTAAATGCAAAAAGTCGCAATATTTGCTTAGTGACCAGATCAACGTAAATAATTCTCCTTTGTTCATCGGTAAGGAGGAATAATCTTTCGCAAACTTCAAGTTCATCTGTGGCAGCTTTGATTCAGTCAGGGATGCAGAATATTCCAAAGGAAAGCTGGGAAAATTGTGTAGCGCATGTACAAAAAGTAGAAAATCATATTTAAATATACCAGATCAGTTGCCAGAGAAAAAATTGTTGTGAACTTGTATGATGATAGTGACAGTGAATCTGACTCAGGTTAAAATTCATTAATTATTTTGATGACATTCTATTTTTTCGTTTTGTATTGTCACTCAATTTAATAAATTTCATTTATTTTTCCACCATTTTTTACATAATTATGTCAACAATTCAGACTTATCTTATTATTGAATCAGATGTTATACATCATCTTTATGTTTATATATTTTTTTTTACTTTTTTTCGATACATCAAATCAAGAATGTCACATATATACTTTTCTTCAGGCGCCTACTGTCTTGAGTGATATTTGTTATATTGGGCTGAGTTGCTTGACATTGAAATGATCTGATCAGTAATTAATAATAATACGGAAGTTCTGATAAATCTGTATCACGCATCTATTGGCTGTCACCAACGTTACGAATCTTAAGCGGGTATGAGATCTTCTGTTGAAAGGGTGTTTATTCTGCAAAAGAATAAATGCACTTAGAGTAATTGCCCAGCAGAAATTCATTCAAGGAATTGAAAATACTTACAGGTCCTGCTCTCTCTCTCTCTCTCTCTCTCTCTCTCTCTATATATATATATATATATATATATATATATATATATTGTTACGTTTAGAAGTACGTGTTAGATGTTCAAAGAGTTGAAATAAAAACTGAAAATTGAAAAAGCACATCATTTAAAAAATGTTCATATTTAGTAATTTATGCTATGTTATTTCACAGTTTTTCTGAAGATTCTATAGTTTTTTCTGAAATCTTATATAATATTAGTCGATACCTATGTTTGGAATAAACATGTTTTCAACATTACAAGAAATTAGCTTAATTTATAATAATAGAAATCAAAATTTACTAATATATTTTTGAGCACAAGCAGACAACAAAATGTTGAGTTAGAACATTCTGTATATGAAATTAGATCTGAACACAATAGCCAATGAGATGCCAGGAAAGATCTAGATGCAAATTATGAATATTGAAAATATGAAAAGCAGAAAACGTCAAAAATGAATTTTTATATATCATGTATATAGTATGTGAGGTATTCAGGAACGATTCGTGAATAAAAACTGTCAAATAAACGAAATAATGAAAAGTGCAACAAAAAAGTGCGTGCAAATCGAAAATTTGAGAAGAAAACAGAGGATGTGTGGTATCAAGGGAAAAAATCAACAAGCTAGGAGATGGAGACAAAATAATTTTGAAAGAACCAACTGAAGAAATTTGAATTTAAAAATCAATATTTTTCGTTACAGAAACAGTTATTTGCCAATACAACCCAAGATAATACTATAAAGAACTATAGCTGATGAAAAACACAGATGCAGAACGAATCTTACGTTCTCATTTGAGACATGTACCAGTACGAGGGCGAATTCACAATGCAATCAAATAAAAAGTGTTTACAGTCCACTAAAAGCAATCATTAACATGGTCCATCGATTCGGGTCATCCAGTTGAGGTATGTTAGAGAAATATTCTGAAAATCAAGGAAATATAAGCAATCTACAAGTAACCTGTTTCCAAGTAACGACAGCAAGAATATATCACAAATAGTCAGGAGGCCATTGGATACGATAACAAGATTCTGTATTCAAGAATTCACTGTGAGTCTCTTCCATTTCATTTGTTCCTGCATACAAGCCCGGTTTTCCGAACACGCCTGCTTGTCTATATACTTGATTTGAATCGTACCTGCATAAAAACTCATTGGAGTTTATTCCATTTCGATCTCCATATGTCGATTCTATTATACCATTATTAGTTCAGATCTGGTAAGAAAGCTTTCTCCAATTCAATAATCAGCAAAGGTAACAATTAATGAATATATAATTCCATTACATTTGTGAATTCGAGCAATATCATCAATTCTTTTCGAACAATACAGTTGAATGTCTGAAATGAATATCAGTGATTTGATTATAAAAAGAGGTCAGCTTAAGGTTTCCAGTACTAGGTTCAAGAAATTTATTGATTCTATCGATTTATCTATTCTGAATGAAACATCGATACGGGAGTTGCAATGTTGCATGGAAAAAGCAAAACCCTTGTTTGATCAATTCGACTCGACTCAGTGTGAGATAGAAATCAAATTGGGTGATACTATAACTGATGCGGAGGAAAAAGAGCGAAATAATTTTGAAAATTTCTGTTTTCTCTACATCAGTAAGGCAGGAACTATAATATCCAACTATTCAAAATCTGAAGATGAATCTCCATCAGTGACTACTGGCACCAGCAATGTAGAGAATGCCCTGTCCAATACAAAAATAAGTACAATTTCAAGTTCCATACTCAATAATACTGTCTCTTCAAACAATGAATCCATCAATAATAATGTATCTACCAACAGTATTATACAGGGCAACAATATTTCCTGTTGATAATGACAATATACAATCACAAGTTTTGAATATACCATCACAATCAAATATTCATAAAGTAAAGTATCCTGCCATTTGATTGCCAACGTTCGATGGTGCTTGGCAAATGGCTTGAATTCAGAGATGCATTTACAGCCCTGGTTCATGACAATAGAGCAATGAATGACATTGAAAAATTCTATCATTTGAAATCTTCTCTGCAGAATGAAGCAGGAGAAATATTCAGTCAATTGGAGTTTCTTCAGCCAATTACCAGATAGCTTGGCAGTTGCTGAATGAACGTTTTGAAAATAAAAGATTGATAATTTTTAACCATATAAGGGCAATTTCTGATTATCCCTCTTTACAAAAAGAAAGTCATTCTGGTTTGAGGAAACTATTTGACAATATAACAAAAAACTTACGATCACTCAAGAACATGAAACAATCAGTTGATAGCTGGGATTCCCTAATTATTTTCATATTCTCCTCAAAAATTGACTCTCGTACTAGGTGTGAGTGGAAATCATACAATTTTTCGAATGAATTGCCCACTATAAATGATATGAACATTTTTTTGAAGCGTAAATGTGAACTATTAGAATAACTAGAATACAATTCAACTGAAAACATTGAATTTTCTAAATATCGTGAAAAATCAATCAAGAAATCATATGATAATAGTATTTCATATTATTTACCTCACCATGCAGTGGTAAGGGAGTCAAGTTTGACCACCAAGGTGCGGGTAGTTTTTGATGCTAGTGCTAAAACCGACAATGGGATATCACTCAATGATTTACATTACAGTGGCCCAACGATACAATATGATTTATTTTCAATATTTATTCGATTTCGGCAATACAAATACTTACGTTATTAGTGCAGATATCACTAAAATGTATCGTCAGAATCTGATTCACAAAGAACAGAAAAATCTACAAAGAATATTTTGGAGGGAAAATTCAACCGGCGAGTTACAATGTTTCCAACTGAATACCGTTACATACGGAACAGCTTCAGCTCCATTTTTGGCTATCAGATGTTTATATGAGTTGGCTGTTCAAAATGAATTACAATACCCTCTAGCTTCACATACCATAAAAAATGTCTTCTATGTGGATGATTTACTTACGGGTTCCAATTCAATAATTGAGCTCTTGCGCATTCAAAAAGACATTTGATCTATTTCATTATCTGGAGGTTTCGAGTTGCGGAAGTGGCTCAGTAATAATTCACAATTACTCGATGAAATTGTTATCTCTGACAATTCGAAAATAGTATTTTACAATTAGGCCAAGATGAAAACAATGAAACTTTAGGTTTTCATGGAATGCACATGCAGATCAAATTCAATATTCAATATGTCAACATTCCCACCAAAAAATAGTGACCAAACGAATGATATTATCTATCACATCCCAGATATTTGACCCATTAGTCTCCTTGGCCAATAATTATTTTTGCAAAATTAATATTGCAAAATTTATGGAGAGAGGTTGACATGGGATGGAGCAGTGTCACAAAAAACGTATACCATGTGGAAGCAATTTCAAAATAATCTACAGAATATTAATTCATAAAAATTCCACGATTTATTCTATCATCTTTGCCAATTGAACTTCACGGGTTCTCAGATGCCTCGGAGAGTTGCTTACGGTTCTTGTATTCATATTCGCTGCCAAGATTCCTCAGGAATTTATTCTTCGAATTTATTATGTGCAAAATCAAGAGTGGCACCTCTGAAGCAAATTTCATTGCCAAGATTGGAACTTTGTGGAGCGAATTTATTAAGCACATCTTGTGGAGAAAATTCTCGAATCATCATCTATTAAATTCGATAAAAAATATTTTTATGACAGAACCTTCTGATTGGAATTACGTTAAATCATTTGAAAACCCTGCTGATCTTATATCACGGGGAATGAATGCTAAAGATATAATAAATTCTTTATCATGGTGGCATGACCCAGAGTGGCTGCTGTTGAATGAAAATGAATGGAATCGCAATTTTATGAAAAAATACCAGAAAAACGTACTATTTCTGCAGCTACTACTATTTCATACGATCTCAATTTATTCCATAAATATTCCAGTTCATTGAAATTACAAAGAGTTACGGCATATTGTATTCGTTTTTTAAAAATGCCAAATTTGAAGTGACTAATCGACAATTCGGCTATTTAACTGTTCCAGAACTCGAATTCTCCTTAAATACGCTGATAAAGATTCCTCAATATCAGGCGTTTTCTCAATGATTGAAATGATTTGTACAATAATAGATCAATCAATAAAAAGAGTAGTATCCTATCACTTTCTCCACATACGGATGATAATAAATTAATCAGGGTGGGTGGTAGAATTAACAATTCTAATTATGAATATGATAAAAAACATCCTATCATACTTGGCTCAAGTCATAAGTTGACAGCATTAATTCTGTCCGATTAACATCAACGATTACTACATTGCAGACCTCAACAAATGTTAAGTTCAATACGGGAAAGGTAAAATTTCAGGGAGAAATATAGCTCGGAAAATTACCCGTCACTGTATTATTTGTTTTCGTGCAAGGCCTTCTAGTGAACAATATTTGATGGGCAATTTAGCAAAATGTCGTGTAACAGGATTTCATCCTTTTTCCAATGTGGTCATTGATTATGGTGGCCCTATAATGATTGAAGATCGCAAGTTAAGAGGTTCCAAATCAATAGAATCCCACATATGCTTGTTTATCTGTATGTCAACGAAGGCTATTTATCTTGATGTAACAGATTTATCAACAGATGCATTCATGTCTGTTTTAAAATGATTCTTCGGAAGAAGAGGTAGACCTGACCATATATATATTCGGATAATTCTACAACATTTGTTGGTGCAAGTGCTCAGTTGAAATATTTATTATTTCTTACATCATCAAACAATGAAATCAGTAATAATATGTCTGAAGAAGGTATTTCTTGGCATTTTATTCCAGCTTTATCTCCAAATTTTGGGGGAATTCGGGAAGCGGGTATTGAAAGTACCAAGTATCATTTGAAAAGAATTGTAGGTGATTTGGAATTGACTCAAAAGGATCTATTGACAGTATTAATTCAAATTGAGAGTATACTCAATTCAAGGCCTTTAAGCCCGTTATCATCAGATGCTGCAGATGATAGTCCATTGACCCCATCGCATTTTTTAATTGGAAAAAGCTTGACGGCTCTTCCAGAAATAAATCTACTTGAAGTTAAAGAAACTAGACTAGGAAAATATGAGAAACTGCAGCAGGCTGTTCAGCAGTTTTGGAAAAGGTGGCAGCGAGAATATATTGGAGAATTGCAGACACGTATCAAATGGAAAACCAATTTCAGTAATTTATTGGAAGTTGGGAAGATAGTGTTAATCAAAGATGATAACTTGCCTCTCTTGAAATGGAAAATGGGAAGAGTAGTCAAACTTCATCCAGGCAAAGACAATATAGTTCGAGTAGCAACCATAATGGTTGACAATGGAAGTGAAATACAACTTGTGTCGGAACTATGTTACTTCCTATTGAACAGAGTGAAAATAATTTCTGAAAAATTACTAGACGATACCAGACTATGGTTAGGACTTTAAAATATTTTGTTTATTGAAGGTATTCGATAGCTATCAATGCCCGGTGGTATGTTGAGAACTCTCTGTATATTCGTTCTCATTTTAATACTACATTGTTATAATTATGGAAATGAGAGACTTTTGAGAATAATGTCAATGATATCTAATGTCAAATAAACGTTCAATCAAATAAAAAGTGTTTACAGTCCACTAAAAGCTATAATTAACAAAGTCACTAAACTCACTGTTTTTCAAAAATGAATCTTTTGAAAGAAACCTTTCATAAATTGGTATATGGACTACATAACCTACAAGAATAGGTTACATTTCACTTTTCATCATCATATAACTTCACTTCTCATGTATATTTCGCTATGAAGCACTAATTTAAATTATTATCGCAGATGGTAACAGTAAGTATTCCTGAATAAAAGAAATTATTATTTTGATGAATTCTGCCTTATTTTCATTGATTGAGCAATAACAAGTTGCCATTTTTTTAACGACATCAAGAATCCACAGTAGAACTGACTCCTAGATTCCATAGGCGTACCGATTGAGTTAGCTGAGGTAAAGAAAATGGGGTAAAGAATCAATGGGAAAGAAGGTAAAATACATAGCCGGACATTTGAAATATTTATATGGGTATTTATTTATGAACATAATAAACTAAATTCGAAGGCAACTAGCTAAATAGAAATAGTATAAAATTGTTAAAACAAAAAATATTTTTTTTTATGATGTCTGATTGTGAAAATAAATAGTAAATATAAATAAAAAAAACCAAAATATATAATATATATATATATATATATATATATATATATATATATATATATATATATATATATATATATATATATAAATATATATATATATATACATATATATATATATATATATATTGATATGGTTTATAATTTGAAAAATTATAAATTGTTAACTTAAAATGAAGATAGCTAATTATTTTTTTGTAATTCTTTGAGAGCCAAATTTGTATCATGTAAATAGATATTTTGACCCTGTAATAATAATTTAGCAAACGTACGTTCTCGTCACGCTACCAACAATTATTATTTTCTTCGCCACAGCTAACAACAGTTGGTACGCCCTTATCTCATATAGTCGGTTCAAAAGGAATTTGGCCACTGGTGGCTAACTTCAGTTTATTGAAGGAACTTAGTTATGTTAGTTGATCATTGTGAGGAAATAAACAAACCAAATATCAAAAACAATTATCTCCTTTATTCAGGAAGACTTAAAAATACCTGGCCTACGAGAAATAACTTATGCTAGAGTGAATCAAACAATTATTCACGGACAATCATAAAATGCATATCATGGATAGATAAACAGAACCTCACTTTTTCTGTGAGAATAATTTTCTGTTATTGTTCATAAAAAGTGATATAGAGTTCATCGAATGTGAAAAATGTTATTTGTGGAATTGTTCATGACCGAGAAAGCACTATCAAAGGTTTTATACCTGGTTGGAACTGTTGGGGTTCACAACTATACCATAAAAACAGGAAGTCTCCTCTCTCCAGCCTTCGTTAGGACTGCAAAACTATGTGTCAGGAACGTATCGATGCGGGACTCAGCTTTTGGAATCGTGGATATACGATATCATCAAGGTAATCTTGTTCTGTTCAGCAAATGATGGAATTATTCCATTTTTCTTTATGTGAAATTTTGTGCGTGCTTCCGCTTTGTAAAATATTTTTGATCTCCTCGAAGCTTTGTTTTTTCGTCGCTTCGCAACCTCTTGCCCTTGTTGTTCTTCCATTTGAAATTTCGAATTCGCGAACCAAATTGTCACTTTGCACTGTTTATATTAATGTTGCACAATTTATACACACAATTAAATTCCCATTCTTATCATTATTTACAAGTTTGAATGATAATTGCTTATGATACCTTCTCTTTGCCATTCTCTCACAATTTCCATTCTCTCACAATTTACATCTGATCATCTCTTCTCTGATTGGCTATCTTTCATAGAGACGTTTGCTGTTCTCTCGTTGGCTAACTTTTAGTTTGCTACAATTTCATGTACAGAGTGTTTCAAGTTTATAAATGTGTTGATTACTTTTTATTCATGATAATTTTGTAAATCTTGACTTTTAGTTGTCTTTTGAGCAATTATTAGTTATGATAATTTTGATAGTGTATATAATTGACTGTTTTATAGTACTTTGACATTTTCATCTATCCATATCATACTTAGACTCATAAATTACATTGAATTTTAAAAATTATTTACAAGCAAACTCTTGAAATTGATAATTATTTATTATAAAATATATATATATAATATATATATATATATATATATATGAATTGTATATTTACGTTTCTGAAAATATAGGTAAATTTACATCAAATCAACCAGACCATCCATATCTTACTAGAGCTAAAAGTTTGCTAGCACCCAACACACACCAAACTTCTCTATCATAAGGGTCACTTGTGCTTTGAGTTCAAAATATTCAACAAGTCGGATATTTCTACAAAGAATTCACCCAAGATTTCAATATTTGAATCAAGATTGAAAAAATACCTGGTAGAAAGAAATTGCTACACCGTTGGGGACTTTTGGTTAGAACCTTATGTTTTTGTGATTTATTTTTACGTGCCCTGGTGGAATGCTGATCTTGTTAGATTAAAGAGGCAAACGAGAAAAAAATTCAACAGTGCCAAGAAAACTGGAAGGTAGGTTGACTACAAGAACCCCTTGACCAGCTACAAAAAGGCACGAAACAAAGCAAAGAGAGACTCCTGGAGGAACCTGGAGAAAGTACTCAAAAATTTGCCAGACTCCAAAGAATCTTCTCCAAGGACAAACATCGAGCAAAACACTCCCTTGAAGATGAACAAGGAGCGTATACAACTACAGGAGAAGAAACAGGTAGGGTTCACTTTCCTGGGGCGCAAATAGTACAGGAACAGGCTAATGAGAATGGACTGGAGGCTCTTAAAAGGGCCCTCCAGGGAGAGTTGGACATTGCAGAAGTTGTGACCTATGACAAAGTGCAATGGGCTATAAACCCATTTAAACCATTCAAATCACCGATATCGGACGGGATCCACCCAGAGGGAAACGGACCTAATGCACAACAGGCTCTACGGAATACTCAGAGGCAGCCTGGTCCTGGAATACATACCAGAGCCATGGAGGAAAATTAGGGTTATTTTCCTAGCCAAACCTCACAAAACTGGATATGAAACGGTGGAGTCCCTAAGTCTCATGACCTTTGGACTGAAGACACTGAAGAAGCTAGTAGATAGGCATATAAGGGACGGTGCACTGGTAGTAACGCCATTGCATCAAGAACAATATGCATACAGGACCGGCTGCTCAACAGAAAAGTCAGTAGAGAGAGTGGAGAACATGCTGGAAAACAAAGAGGGTATTGATAGTGGCCTTTCAGACATATGAGGAGCTTTTAATAACACCTCTATGGACTCAATCATCAGGGCTCTCAGGCGAAGAGGTGTCGAGGAACCCTGTATGGCTTTCAAAATGAAAAACTAAATCAATCTCAAAAATTATTTTCTCCTTTCTTCCCCAAATCTACAACGACCAAAGCAAATCGAAATGAAACAGGTCCACCAACTCCTGTGATAACCCTAAACACGTCACATCTCCTCGAGTCTCCATCTCAGAAATTTCTCTTCAGCCACAACTAAACAGAATAAATACCAAATAGATATCCTGAACCCAAAAAGTTCATACACTTTGGAGTTATTGTTTATCAGTTTGTTTGGAGAAACATCAAGAGAAACAAAACAAAAATACATATTTTACATCCATATGGATTGCCACGGTACGTAACCTGAATTTTAAATAATAATTGATGGATACTGAGGTCAAACTTCCCCAAACTTATGAAAGTAGAATGTATTCCACTTCTCTAGATCTAACAATGTATCCGGCTACTAAATGGAGAAGAATACTGAAGAAGCCCTTGGCCAAGAACGAAACGTTTATGGGAAAAAATCATGCCAGTTATTACCAAAAAACGAATTCAATTAAATCTCAAGAAATGCCCCCCTATATATATATGTTATGATGAGGTTATGATGAGGTGATTGCGGTTTATTTTATTTGATTATTTATGTATTTATTTTCACAATCAGACATCATGAGAAAAACAATATTTTTTTGTTTTACTAATTTTTTTACTATTTTCAAATCTTTTTTAGCTAGTTGCCCTTTGAATTTATTTAATATTTGATAAATAAATACCCATATAGATATTTAAATGTCGGCTATGTATTTTACCTTCTTACCATTAATCTTTTACCTTATTCTCTTTACCTCAGCTAATCATCGTTCGCCTATGGAATCTCAGTAGTCAGTTCTACTGTGGAGCCCTATGTTAGTTATTTATGTCAGTTTCAGAAAATGAAAACTTGTTTCGCTCAATGATTGAAAATAAGGCGGAAATTCATCAAAATAATAATTTTCTTTATACAGGAAGACATACTGTTACCTATTCTGCGATGATTAACTTTAATCAGTGCTTCATAGCAAAATATACATGAAAAGTAAAGTTATGTGATAATAAAATTAAATGTAACCTATTTTTTAGGTTATATAGTCTATATACCAATTCATGAAAGTGTTCTATCAAAAGGGTTCTTGAGAAGGTTTATTTTGAAATGCACTGAGTTTACTAACTTTTTATGGTTCAAAGTACCTGTGGCTTCTTGAAACGAAAATGTTCAGTGTCTCGGATCGCTCTCTCGTTCCTGGAAACTGCCGTTCCAGTCTGCAGCCTCCTTGTCGAATGTGAATGCACCCTCCTACTGGTATATGTCCCAAATGAAAAATATAGTTTCGTTCTGCATCTGCGTTTTTTATCAGCTACAATTCTTTCTAGTATTTCCTTGGGTTGTATGGGCAAATAACTGTTTTTTGTAACGAAAATATAATTGAATTTTCGAATTCAAACTTCTTGAGTTGGTTCTTCCAAAATTATTTTTTCTCAATCCCCTAGCTTGTTGATTTTCTTGCCTTGTTACCACCCATCCTTTGTTATCTTCTCGAATTGTCGATTCACACGCACTTTTTTGTTGCACTTTTCATTATTTTCGTTTATTTGACAGTTTTCATTCACGAATCGTTTCTAAATACCTTACATACTATATACATAATATATAAAAAAACATTTTTGACGTTTTCTGCTTTTTATATTCTCAATATTCATAATTTTGAAACAAGATCTTTGCTGGCATCTCAATGGCTATTGTGTTCAGATCTAATTTCATATACAGAATGTTGTAACTTTAACATTTCGTTGTCTGCTTGTGCTCAAAAGTATAATTGTAAATTTTGATTTCTATAATCTTAAAAAAATATGCCAATTGCTTGTAATGTTGAGAACATGTTTATTCACAACATAGGTATCGCCTAATATTATATAAGGTATTATCTTCAGAAAAACTGTAAAATAACAAAACATAAATTACTAAATATGAACATATTTTATTTATGTGCTTTTTCAATTTATAATTTTCATTTTAACTCTTCGAACATATAACACGTACTTCTGAACATAACAATATATACATATGGGTATATATATATATATATATATATACATATATATATATATATATATATATATATATATATATATATAAATATATATAGGACGGCGGAAAGTTCTGGAATAGCGGTGATCGTTAATGTTCCATAACGTCATCGCTAACGGCCGGTTTTCTCATCGCATCTTCGAATGGCCGCTATCGTAAAATTTGGAAGATGACGTCACTCCCAACGGTCGTTTCTCGGATTTTCCAAGTTATAGATCATGGGGAGCATGATGTTATCGGCAACCAGCACAGTGGTGTACCCGTTTATATCCGGAACAATATGTTCATCTGAGATTGTTCTTGAGGTCCATCGCCATTCAGAAACGAATGATTTCTAATGACCGGTGAACGTTAAACTGAAAGAAATATAGAAAACATGTGTAATGACGCGAACCATGACAGCAGTCACATCCATCCGTTTCGCCGCTCTACGCTTATTTTTGAGTAAACTTTAAATCTGACCAACACAGAAAGGTTTACTGGATGGTTTATGAATTTAACTGCACTGCAAATCTTCAAATTATAGTGATCTTTGGAAATGGCTCTGCCTTTGACAACCGATTCTGCATTGGTAATGGTAATTGTAGGTGTAAATCTTCTACAATATAAGCCTTTCGAAGTATTTATTGTTTTGCTGTTCTCCCCTGAGCCTACATTTCTCTGAAGTGTTCCCGGAGTACAAAGTACCATGTTAGAAGTCTCGTTATTGACGTTAGACTTATTTTGCATAGGCTTAGTAATACTTTGGATCTTGGTTGAAATTTCTTGGGTGGTCTCAAGTCTGTCGAATATCTGGAAGTCCTCATCCCTAACGTTTCTTCCGCTTCATCAAGCTCGTCTTGGAAATACTTGTTTCCACGACCGCAGGATTGTCCTAGCCTGATCAGTCGCCTTGATACCCTTTTTATGCTAGTACATTCGCTTGTTCGTTTCTCCATTCCGACGTGCCCCAGCATCTTGTGAAGAATTATTCGAATCTTTTTCATACGCAGGTGTATTTCATAACGTGTACTCCCTCTACGCACGTTCTTCCATTTGTCGTGTACGTCCGACAATCGTATTAAAAACCGAGAAACACGAAAAAATTAAACTTTATTCATAGACATTATAACGAAAATATTTCTGTCCTACAATCTGAAATAAAAAAACTTTTATGGAACTTATGGATCTTAAATTTATTGAATGTTCAGGTTCTACAATATTCACATCACGTTCTTGCACTTTATCAGCTTCCATTTTATTTCTGTCATCTGAGTCACTTTCCTCATTATTATTGGGCTGAAAATATCCGTCATAAAGCGGAAAATATTCGTCTTCACTTTCTCCACGTGAAAATACAATCTCAGCATTTCTATCATCCTCCAAAAATACCTACTTGCAATTTCTCCTAATTGTTTTGGAGATAGAGGCTGCCGTGACATGTTCACAATACTATAAAATTCACACAATTGATACACGTGTTCCGACGTCACCGCCACCGCTACAAAAGCGCGCGGGCATGCCAGAATGCATTTTAAACCTTTTATTTTAACGTAAAATATCCATCGTATTCATAGGACACTCGTATAGCTGTCCAGAATTGTTTTGAAGTGTACGTCACTCGTACCAGTCCGGTAATCCTCATAAATACGTTTGTCGCATAAAAGGGTTACTGCTTCTATTCATTCATTTTATGGATTCATTCCTGTATCATTTTCGAAATGGCTGCTTGGCTGCCAAAAATTATTGTTATGTCCTCATTCCTGTAATTCCAACTTTGGCGAACTTTGGATAGTGTGTATATCCGCTTGAAAGGCTCCCATGAAATTGGGATATTTGGTCAATGTGTGCTATTATGGTATTTTCTCTATATGTATTTTCACTTGAAGGGTTTTGGGGATTGGAGTATTTGGTTCCTTGGGGATATAAGACCAGTATATGTGTCATATTACGGTATTTTACACAGTGTGTGGATGGATTCTATGATCCACTCTCTCGATACGTTTTTTTTTCTCAAAACTGGATAACTTGACAATGTGGTCGATCCGCCGAATATGCATCTTTAGTGTCGACTGAGACCCTCATATCGGTCATTTTTCTTTTTTATGTCAGACCTTCATTAATCTGATATGTGTTCCAAAGCAATTCTCTTCACTGAGAGGTTTGACTTCTAGTGCAGCTGTTGGAGGCGATTTCATAAATAATAATAATAATAATGAAGAAAGAATGTAATTTTTGTGGCATAGTGGACAAATAATTAAATTATGGAAAAAAAGCATCCTCAAGTGGAAGTCGAACCCACGACCTTATGATTTCTAGTCATATGCTCTACCGACTGAGCTATTCCAGGACATAGGAATCGACACACACTCATGAATCCTTTCCCTCCACAATTTAATATTCATGTTAGAAAATGAAGCGAAGTTCAAACGTACTTATCAATGGCACGTTAACATTATATATTTGGCTAAATCTTATTAGTGGTTAGAGATCATCTTCCTGAAATCTGCTAGGTACTGAAATCGTCAAATAAACGATGACGTTGAGTGACGGGTATTGGATCTCGACGGCCATTGATAAGTACGTTTGAACTTCGCTTCATTTTCACTCACTTGAGGATGCTTTTTTTCCATAATTTAATAATTTGTCCGCTATGCCCCAAAAGTTCTTGTATGTCTTCTGGACGCAATATTTTCCACTTTAAAATAATAATAACATTTAGCCTTCTTCAGAAAATGTACATTTCGTAGGAATTTCAGTAAATAATAGATAGTGGTAGGAAGCAATATGACAAACAAAAGAATATATAAATATAATGGCATTTTCAAAGTATAAAACATGATACAGTTTGAATAAAAATAACAAGTTATTGGGGTTCCTAAACATATATCTGTGCTCCTCGATCAATGGTCAGAATTTAAGATTACTATATAGAAACAGTTTTTGGAGAAAACACGTTCCAATTCCATATTTTTGGCATGTCGGATTTTCCTGCAAATATCACTTGTGACAGTTTGGTACATGACAGTTTATATCAGCTATCCTCGTAGTTGAAATTATATGTGCTCATTTCATCCAAACTACTTCTACCATTTATATTGGAGTTTTCATAACGGGTTTTGGTTTTATTCAAAAAAAGATCATTTACTGTGTGTGAACTAAATCTTAGCCTGTGGCATAATATATTGATGAATAGGTGAGTAGTCAATTCTTTTCTCGGCAAACATACTTGCTTCGTAATGAAAAGATATGCAAGTGTTTGCACTTTTTCCGAAGTTTTTTTTTATAGATAGCCTGTTTCTGCCATGCCATACTATTGTTCCGTAGGTGACCATTGGTCGATATCATAGAATACATCGACCGCAATAATGGTGGGTTACAGCTCCACGTTTTACTCGCAACGATTTTGAATATCATCACTGAGGTAGCGCATTGGTAGCGACATTCTCCACATATCGATGCCAAAGTAGTTGAGGGTAAGTCCTAAATACTCAACTTCTCGCCCATTCTAGTTTGATTCATCAAGACGAATCGGCCTTCTAGTGGGGGGTACCATAGTGGTTTTCATAAATCATTCATCAACTTAATGCAAAAAGACGGCAGTTTTTTTAGTAATGTGTTCTCAAAATGTTTTCGTGACTGTATTTAATTGATATGAATATTTGTTCCCATGGATTCTTCAGACCTGTTGTGGATAATCCTGAATCAGAAGAATCCTCTGAGAAACCTTTGATGGAGTCAGGAATGGCGGATGGTGTTGATGCACGCATAGCAAGTTTTCTGCGAGAGTGGAATCACAATCCTGATTTGCTTTTCAGTACACATCTTATAGATGGTAGTTTCTCAATATGGTGAGTATGAGATGTCGGGGATTTTTCAAATTCGATTTCATAGTGTCACCAAATTATGTTGGAAATAATCAGGATGCTACTCAAGATAACTTTCAAAACATTAATGAGCCCAAAATTTTCTGAAATTATTCCAACTCTGAATCATTGTTTAGAAAATCATATTAAAAAATAAAAATTGGATTTATTAATTTTTGTATGTCTCGCATGTACTATGTTATCATGTATTATGTTATTAGGTGAACATAGTAGTTGATCAATTTACAGGACAGCACATTATGGAAAAAATTCACACGGAGGACTCTTTCGAATTTCTATAATAATAATGTCGTCAGCGTACCAGAAGCATCTCAGCAGTTCAGTCAGTAGTTCGAGTAGTTCGTCCGATACTATGCTTCACATTGAGGGTGACAATGATTTTCCTATGGCACTTTTGTAATACTTATTGGATGTTTTTGTCGCTCCCTCAATTCAGCGATTCTGTTCATTTATCTGGATATAGTTCTGTCCACTACTTTGTGCAATAATGCTCCTCACTACCCATGCGACATATTGTTTTATCTCTGTCTGTAAAGGTGCCTTAGTAATTATTTTCTGCTCGAGTGATTTCTAAATGTTTTTGGTAGGCTCGAATAGTGAGATTTATAATGATCTGCCTGTTCTGTAGTTATGCTGAACTCGATGCAATGACATTTTCTTCAGTACCTCTATTCATATTTAATGGTCCACAATCTCCAGTGTCTTCAGAAGGAAAGACGAGATACATATTGATCTCAAAGATTCTGGAAGAATGGGCTCTTCCTACCCTACTTACAGAATGAAAGTCATCCTGGCATTTCTCCAATTGTTAGCCGTTAACATTTTGCCATAACAAGTCATTCAGTTTTCGTTTGTATTCTGTAACGAGTGGCATCATTAGCAAATATTCATAAATTTGAAATTCTTATGCTAGAAATGAGTTTTCAAATACACATTTCACGAATAATTTTCCACCTTACATCGAATCATTTAATTAAGGTATGGATGGAGACTTTACAATCACCAATGCGGTGAAAACTTCATAATGGGGACATATTTGTTCTTTATATTTCACTTGTAATACTGTGGAAATGCGAAAGTGGCCATCTTGCAAAGAGAAAATTTCCAGGTAGTCGGAGAAATTTCAACTCGAAACTCACGTCTCGATTAATATTAATATTCATTAAGGTGGTATTGTCGATTTTAGAATCACTGTTCTGCTCATATCGTCCGCAGCATCGGCATTATTTCAACAATTTTTTGAGCAAATACATCAAATTGGAAGGTGTTTATCTATGTTCAAATAATGAGTCCAGTTTGAGTTCCACGCGCAGATTTATCCGAAAGTGGCGATTGAAAATCAAGTCAGTCTCTGTTACAACTGACTTCATGGCAGTAGTTGGGGTAAGTTGTAATCATGCAAAAAATCATGATTTGATATAATTTCATCTCACATAAATACCATAAATTGCCTTTTAATTATTTCAAGGCCCATTAGACCCAGAGCCCGTGTTACTTCTAAAACGTATCATAGTTTACGCACACTGAACTTATGGTATTGATGTCGACGATGCTACAAACATGCCCACCATACATTTTTTCTGGGTCGAAGTGATGGTAGGAGGAATGATGAATTGTTATAAAGAACAAGGTGAAAAATATTAAATTCAAAATATGAAACGGGCCCAAAAAAAAATTGAGAGTTTACGACTGACAATGGACGGGATCTTACCAGTAGCCTTCAAACTAGACATATTTTTTCCGCCAAGTTTTTTTCAATGATGCCAAAGGGCGATCGGGCCCTTCGATTCTGGAGAAAATTCAGCGATTTTTTTATGATAAGTTTACATCCCAAATTCGGTGGATCCAGTGCCCGGGTGGAAGAAATTCATATTGGTAAAAGGCAAATGGTAAGATCCCTCCAATTGTCAGTAGTAAACTCTCAGTTTTATTCACATATTTTGAACGTTGCAGTAGGTGAACGCCAAGTTTCACATCACTGATAATCGGCAAGTGTTGCTTTATTTTATTGTAAACTTTTGCTTTTACTACCCTCAGTCGTGAACTCTCAATATTTTTTACCTTCTTCTTCATAACAGTTCAACATCCCTCCTACCATCACTTCGCCCCAGTAAAAATGTATGGCGGGCATATCTGTAGCATTGTCGACATCGATAACACAAGTTCCCGTATTCAGTGTCCGTAAACTTATGATACGTGTGACACGGGCTCTTGGTCTACCATGTGGCTCTTCTTTCAATAGCTTGTTATAATTCATCGGCTATGAACTATAGGTTATCTAACATTGTTACTTATGTCATGAACATCAAATTTGAGCCTCTTTGCTAGAACGAAATAACAGAAAATGTAAGACTGGGTTACAGGAGGTAGATCTAATTCATTTGGCAAAAATTTTGAGAATAAATTGGGTATTAATTCATCTCGCAACCTTTTTTTTGTAATTTCTCGAGTTCAGGATCGAAAAACGGCGATTATCAGGACAACATGATCTCGGAAAATAACGGAAAAATAGTTGCGATACAAATCAATACCTAAGTTAGTTCCCAAATTATTGACACTCAGAAACAAATGAGCTCTATCAATCTGATTCACAGTTTTGACAAAATTAAAGGCCGTCTGTGCAGTTTTTGTCAGTCCAAAGTCGGCATCCTGTTATCTGAAAGGGGGTATTTGTTTGAATTGTAGCTTTTCTGTTTTTTGGCACTCTACTCGTGGTTTTTCTTGAAGGAGCTTATACTGGAAAGGATCCATTTGTGCTGATGAAAATACAGCTGAAGTAACAAAAATGCTTGAGGGACCTTTGGTGTGAGCGTGCGGTATTGCAGTTGCTACAATCCCTAGTAAGTCATGAATTGTCATAGTCTTACCTGAGTGATTTTGCATCCAGGCATCACATGTTGTATTAAAAACTTTTTTCAGTGGTTCTAACACAGATCGATCGGATTGGCTGATCCAGTTGAGCCCTCTGGCCCATTTCTGATAAAGTAATTTTTGATACCGGACTCGAGGAAACAGGAACGTAAGCCACGTCGGGTTTTTGCATCTCAATGATGATGCTCTCATCAACATCATGAATGTCTTATTGAAGCTCGTCACTCTCGATGAGCTTGTAGCTTGAGCCACACGCACTGGTAGCCAAGGTAAATTTGGATATGCAAATTGAAGAAATATGCAAAAATGGAAATTACATCATTTACCTAAATATTGGAACCCAAATTCATATAGCGAACCAGCTAGAACTTGGGAAATTCAAAGAGATTCTTATAAGAAACAAGATGGGATTCAATACATACCCCCAGGAAAAGATTAAAGAAAATGCACATGTCCTGAAAGGACTAGATGACATAGAGACCACAGAGGAAGTCAAGATTATGCTCAAACAAGAGCATAATCTTGAAGCAATAAAGATCTATAAGATGAGGACAACCAAAAGGGTGATGTTCCTGGTTGTAACAGACGGGACAACCACCCTGGAAAAACTCAAACAAGAAATTACAATAATAAGTAACAGGAAAGTTACTTGGGAAACCAGGAGGGCGGTAGTGCCAACAACACTCTGCAGGAAATGCCAACGATGGGAACACACCGCCCTATTTTGCAATCAAACACCGAGATGTGTGAAATGTGCACTCAATCACAACACAAATAAATGTAAGAAAAATGTAAACTTACCATCCAAATGTGCCAACTGCGGAAATGCACATCCAGCCAACTTTAAAGACTGTGATGCATACAAGCAGGCACTTATGAACATTGGAAAACAACCTCAAGGAAATAACAACGGAAGCAGTCCCTGCACGGGTCCCTCCCACCGCGGCCGGGGATAGAAACGGATTGCTAAAAACACACAAATAATGCATTCCTCAATAAAACTCAAAGTTACTCAAATTCACTCAAATTTACCCAAATATAACACAAATATGACAACAGAAATTTCACCATCACAAACCATACACACAAGCCTACTCAAATAAAACTCAAATATAACAACATACATTACGACACCAAAAACAAGTCTACTCAAAAACTCCACAAGACGCACCCTCAAATCAACAACACAAATAAATTGCTCAAAATGATCACAAATATCACACACAAAACACCCTCAAATAACGAGCCAAATTTTCAGAATTTTTATTAGAATTATCTTAAGTTGGTTTTTTTTCTTCGGTGTAGCACAGAGTGTCAAAGCACTGTGTCACCGCTTTTCCATCATAATACATTAGCATCATTATAAAATATAAATAAATTAAATTAACGGGAATTATCGAATATCAAACTAAACAGCAACTGCTCTCATAAGCGTAAGCAGGAGGGGAGCTAACAAAAATGAATTATCAAAATGACAATTATCCTAGTATGTACCTTGTCACCGTCACAAGCGGGACACAGCCTTCGCCCTCTCTGGACACAAGCCCGTGTCCGTTCATGGTTTTATCTCTATTATGTACAGTAGCATTAAGTGTGTGTATATTTTGGCTAGGTCAAATGTATTTTATTAGTGTACAATAAATATTTTTGGTTTGGTTGGTTGGTAGTTCCAGATTTTTTTTTCGTGAATGACCGGAACCGTTTATCACCGGTCTCATTTTTATTTCAAGTAGTAGGTTGCGTTAAGTTGTACTTAATAGTCAGCTCATACGCCAATTTCCTCACCTCTTTAGCGTGGAGTCCGAAATATATTTCTCCACAACGGATCAGATATTTTGACAGTTCTCGTTCTTGAACTTGAGTGGAAACTTTGTGCTACAAATCCTTTATTAACATCCTTCTTTTCATCTCCATTCGCAATCTTTTTTTCGCCCATCGCGTTAGTGAATGTGATTTACTCCAAGCATATTGTCGCGTTTCTTGAAGATTTGCCAGTTTTAACTTCGTCATTAGTGTCTCTGTAAAGTTTTATATCACTTTGACCCCTTAACGTCTTTCTACGCGTGTCCGTGGCATCTAAAAATTAAAACAAAAAAACACATTCATGTGACAACCATACTCATTAAAAAAAATTCAACCGTAACCAGCCCCGTTATTCGTCGAATGGAATTCACAGTGGCAATTCATCTAACATAAAAACTAATTACTTTCCCTTTCCCATTAGACTCAATGTTAAATGTACCAAATTACAAATGTTGATATATTTTAACTGATTCTCCGAAACATATGAAAAATGTTAATGGAACTTTTTCTTATAGTCCGAAATCACAGAGCTGGCAAACCTACCTCAGGTTAGCAAAGCTGGAATTTTCAGTATGAATAGTGTGGTATGTAATCGGGAACGAATGCGTACTTGCTAGCCTGAAAGACCCTCCACCACCTGAAGTTTTCTTTTTAAATTTTTCCTTCAAAATTGAGAAATGATGTGTTTTAATTTTTTTTATTTGACTATTCGTCTCGAAACAAATCATTACTCAATTTCGTAGGGAAAACTTAAAAAAAACCTCAGGTGGTGGAGTTTGAACCCACGCTTCGTTTCAAGATCCAGAGCTTGAATCTCTCAAATCTGGCGCCTTGGACCGCTCGGCTATCTCGCTATATCAACGATCCAAATAATACCGTTGGCCAACGTAGGTGATTATGGTTTTAATGTACCTTCTGTACCTGCTACCTGTGAAAGGGCCCCGCTTCCAAGCTAGCAAGTACGCATACGGTCTCAACTACATATCACACTATTCATACAAAAAATTTCAGCTTTGCTAAAATGACGTAGATTTTCCGACTCTGGGATCTTAATCTATAACGATAATCTACTAATGTGCCGAATTTCATTGTATTCTGAACAGTAATTCTAAAATCGTCACACGACACCTCGTAATTTCAGGATTATGTTGGCTCTGAAAATATTTTCATTCACTCTTCAACTGAAATTCAGGCACACAAAATGAAACAGTGACATCAAACTGACACCAAAAATCAAAATGATCGATCATGCAACCACGCTAATTATAGCCAACCTTTCAGAAATAATTCTCTGTTATTGTCGATTTTTAACGTTTGAGAGTTCAGGATTGTATATTGACAGCGAAAAATTACGACATCATTGCAAAGTTATCGTAAACATATTACATACTGAATATTGTATTAGTAGGTATATACAGTCAAACCTACATAACTCAAATTTCAGGGGGCCGCCAATTCACTTCGAGTGAGAGATTTCGAGTAAAAGAATGTCAATGAAAAAGTCTCGTACAAATGTTTTCATTTCAATGAATATGTCCTTAACATTATCTCAATAAAATTTTAAAATATAATAATGAGTGAAATAAAATGAAATTGCTTTCTAAAAAAAAAATATACATTTTACACAAAATTCATTACGTTTAACAGTATTTCAATGCAACAAAAACATAAATTTTTTTATAATCTGATTTTGTTGAGATTATGTGACGCCTAAATACAGTTTCAGAGACCAACTTGTAGTATGCAATAATAAACCTTGTGTTTCACTAGTTTGACTAGTATTCAATTGGTAGTTTATTGAAATACTCAAATTCCTGAAAATGTATAAAATTACAACACAATACTTAACAAACTTCAATAACTTACGATTGCCTCTATAGTTTTTAAGCAAATCTCTTGAAATGATGATACTTTCTGTGATAGATTTCCATGATATTTCCTATAATTTTTTGTACAATTTGACTTTTTGGATTTTGTTTTTATCTATAGGGTGTTTGAATGAAATATGCAGTCTATATAAATTATTGAATATTTCTTACACTCCCGCCCGGTACAGCGCTGAACAAAATGAAGTGATGTACCATCCTTAGGTTTATCAACAGTCAATAAAGCAAGTTAAGTCACAAGTCTTTCGAAGATTCCATTGATTGTTAGGTACTTTAGCTCTTCTCATTCGACCATCACGGGCTTTCGTCACTTTGATAATTCTTTCTTTCGGCCAATTGCATCGTGGAAGGTCTTTATCACATATAATTATTATATCCCCCTCTCCTGAAGGACGGACTTGCTTATGCCATTTTGAACGCAGTGAGAGTTCTGGAATATATGCAGCAACAAATCGACGCCAACATTTATTCGCAAACTGCTCTCGATATGAATAGTTTAATTTTAAAACCTTGGCATCATTATCCAGCTTTGCCATAGTTTTAGCACCATTAGAGCAACCAACTAAAAAGTGATTCGGAGTTAATGTCTCTGATTCCTCAAAATCTAACGGAAGATATGTCAATGGCCTAGAGTTCACAATGTTTTCCGCAGAAATTAAACAACTCCTCAGCAAAGGATCTGTGGGAGTTCTGGACGGTAAAGCGTCATAAAGTGCAACTTTAACTGCTTTAACTAAACGTTTCCAGTGGCCTCCCATATGGGGTGATAATGATGGTGGGTTGAAATGGAATGATAGCTCAGGACCCGCAAATGAATCAGCGATTTGTTTAATGTTGAAATTCTGGAGTTCTTCACGTAGAACACGTTCTGTTGCTACAAAGTTAGTTCCATGATCACAATATTTATGTCTAGGTCTTCCTCTATTATTCATAAAATTCGAAAAACAGAGAATACAGTCATCATAGTCCAGTTTATGAGCCAGTTCCAAATGCACTGCCCTAGTGGTTAGGCATGTGAATAAGGCTCGTCTTCCAACCATCACATTCATTGGACTAAAATAGTCGACGCCAGTATGAGTAAACGGTGAAGTGAAGGTAGCTAGTGGACATTCAGGCAAAGATGACATTTCAGGTACTTCAGGAGTTGCAGATTTGATATTACACGTCTGACAATTTTCTCGAATTTTCTTCAAAATTCTTCTTAGTTTGGAAATGTAGTATTTTTGTTTATCAGGGAGATGTTTCAACCAAAAGGGCCACTTATTAAATTGCTCAGTAGATATTGGTTGATCCCAAGTTATCTCACTTCTCCATATATCTTGCAGAAGGATCTTGAGATACACTAAATAATTTGTTATGAGTCCCAAGGGATCATATATTGACATTAATATTCGTAGTATTTCACGTTTTGTCGGTTTCCTCTTGCCCTCTAGGACTTCTTCGTTTCCTTTGTTATATCTCAATGAAAAAATGATAGAATCTTCAATCAAATCCCTCCACATACCAAAAACCTTCTCAGTATTTTCTTCGGAATGCATATTCATGTTGATTTCTACTGGATTTTCAGAGGTTTGGTTCATTATCTGCATGGGTTTTGGTGAATTTGAACGCCAATTTCTTATTTCGAAATCAATGGATGAGAATGGAATCGAATCGAATGGATGAGAACAACATGTTTCGCAATTTCTATGGCTTCCTCCTCAGTATCTGCAGAATCTAGTAGATCATCCACATGATGGTTTCTTATGATGGATTCGACAGCTCTTGGATACTGTAACGAAAACTTTCTTGCATTTGTATTTCTAACATATTGTGCACAACTGGGTGAGTACGTTGCACCCAAAGGCATTACTTCCATAACGTATGTATCCAGGGGTTTGTCAGGATTACCATCTCGCCAGAAAAAGCGTTGCGCATGTTGATCCCCAGCTTTCATTCCAACTCTTAAGAGCATCTCTTTTATGTCCGCGCTGAATCCAACGTGTTTCTCTCGAAAACGAAGTAGAATACCAAGTAGAGAAGAAGGCTGATCATCACCTTTTAAGAGCTTGGAGTTCAGAGGAATTCCTTCTACGGAAGCAGCTGCATCCCAAACAATTCGGAACTTTCCAGGTTTATTTGGATTCAATACAGGGAATATAGGAAGGAACCAAACTTTTTCGTGTTGCTGGTGAAAGTTCTTTTTGAGTGAGTTTCCGGATATACCCTTTTTCCATATAATCTTTCAGTTGTGAATTCATTTTCATACCTAACTCTGGATTTCTTTTGATTCTTTTTCCTATACACTCCATTATTTGGAGAGCCATATAACTATTGTCAGGCAATTTTAAATTATCATACTTCCAAATCAAACCATTTCTGTAGTTATTTTCCTATATTGCTGGAACATTTTTCAATCTGCTACACATCTACAGATTTCACTACATACTTTGCATTTTGAAACTTCACTCATTGGCTGTTTATTTGTTTGTAAAGATTCAGAATTGTGAACATTGAGTCGTTCATTATGCCGTTTTTGATTATGTTCTGTAATAACCAATGTGGGTAGAGCCGTGCAGACATTGGTTGCTATATTGAACATCCATTCCCCAAATTCTGCCAATCCACATGTTTGTAGAGTTGCGCGATGTAAAGCGTAATTGACTTTCATTTGTGAAGGAAGCTTATCTAATAGTTCGTGCATCAACATTGGGTTGTTCAAATATTTTATCAATTTGGCAACTTGCAGTGTGACACATAAATTCTTGACTGCTAACGTGAATTCGACCAATGTTTCCAGTTTTTCAGCCTTAGGGGGCGGTCGACGACGAACAACATTGATATATGTTTCTAAAATTTGATCAGGTCTACCAAAGAGCATTCTCAAAGTGGAAATGATTTGTGGAACACACTCAGGTAACGTGAGGAAACTGAATACCATGGATTTGGCTGTACCTTTGAGACATTTTTGCAGTCTCAACAGATTTTCGTAATTGTCAAATCCACATAATTGTGTGGATCTTTCGTAACTACTGATGAATAAAGGCCAGTCATACGGATTCCCATTGAAGGTTGGTAGTTCTTTAGGAGTAGACAATCGCGCAGCATATTGTTGTTGTGTCAAAGATGATTGTTCGAAGTTATTGAACTCAGTCGGGTGAAAAGCTGCAGTTGACTTTTTGTATTCTTGCTTCCGTTGCATTTCGTTCTCTTGAGTAGGTAATGAAGGAAATATGGTTCCATTCTCATTGTTGATACTATTCTCTATTTGCGACGATAATAACTCATTTTCCAATGGATTTATGGTTTCTATTTCTTCATTGTCCAATTCTTGACTGTGATCCGATTTTTCATCCAGAATTCTTCGCGATTCTTCTGCTAACTCTCGTTCCTTCCTCAGAAGTTCTCATTGAAGGTTGGTAGTTCTTTAGGAGTAGACAATCGCGCAGCATATTGTTGTTGTGTCAAAGATGATTGTTCGAAGTTATTGAACTCAGTCGGGTGAAAAGCTGCAGTTGACTTTTTGTATTCTTGCTTCCGTTGCATTTCGTTCTCTTGAGTAGGTAATGAAGGAAATATGGTTCCATTCTCATTGTTGATACTATTCTCTATTTGCGACGATAATAACTCATTTTCCAATGGATTTATGGTTTCTATTTCTTCATTGTCCAATTCTTGACTGTGATCCGATTTTTCATCCAGAATTCTTCGCGATTCTTCTGCTAACTCTCGTTCCTTCCTCAGAAGTTCTCTCTCTTCTTGAAGGAGTTGCAGTTTCAGTTTGCGCCTGCTGCGTGTGGAAGAATTACTTTTTGATGAATTGACTGGAACGAATTCACGCCGATTCGAGGATTGTAGTGAAATTTCAGATTTCTGTGACCTGGCGCCCTTTGAGTGGATACTATCGCAGGGTGGACACCTCCAATGATCATCTGAAGCTACAGTTTCTGTTACATTTACACATTCGTAGCAGAACCATTTCATGCATTTTGTACATTCGACCATCCTTTCATCACGATATGGTCGATTGCATACAAGACAGTGGCCTCGCTTGGTTCTTCCATACAATGATGGAGCCATTTTATGAACCGAGTCGAATTTGAGCTTTGTTGAGATTATGTGACGCCCAAATACAGTTTCAGAGACCAACTTGTAGTATGCAATAATGAACCTTGTGTTTCACCAGTTTAACTAGTATTCAACTGGTAGTTTATTGAAATATTAAAATTTCTGAAAATGTATAGAATCACAACACAATACTTAACAAACTTCAATAACTTACGATTGCCTCTATAGTTTTTAAGCAAATCTCTTGAAATGAAATGAAATAGTTCCTATTTCCTATTATTTTTTGTACAATTTGACTTTTTGGATTTTGTTTTTATCTATAGGGTGTTTGAATGAAATATGCAGTCTATATAAATTTTTGAATATTTCTAACAGATATGATGTTTTGATGTTCTCCTTTTTTCAAGCAGTTTGACTAATGAAGTTTTTATTTTGAGCAAGTGAATTGAAAATGTGATCCGTGTTTTTTCATGCATAGTCAAACATATCTGGATGGTGTCAAAAACCTTTGAAATTTCCCGTTGAGAAGGGTTCTCTCATGGGATTTCTTCCAGGCCACTTTTATCAGATTCATCTTCGAACTTATTTCAGTTGGCTACACTAGAGAGAATTTCTTAGTCTCTAGGAATTATGCTGGTAACAAGGTTCTCAAGATTCATAAATTCTTCCATGTATGTTACATTTTCCATATTGCACAATTCCAAACAATAATCAAATTAGAGATTAATTGTTGTTCACGAATGATTTTTTCCATTTAGTGATTTTGGGAATTCAAAGCTCTTTATTATACCTTTTGGAAGTCATATTTGGTGGGAGAAATGTTAATTGGATTGATGTTGATTTGTGATTGATAGGAGGATGAGCAGGACAATTGTCACAATTCAAAAAGATCACCAGCCATCCGAGCATTTTTGTAATTCCTATAAGTAATCGTCAAACACTTAATTTCATATCAGCAGCAAGTAAACAGGTAACTCTTTCCTTGCTCAGTTCACCAAAGGTTTGTCAGGTAAACATTCCATAAACAGACTAGTTTCGTCTGCGTTGGAAACGTCATCCATAGGGAGCTAAAAGAGTCGGCAACGTTTCTTTGATCCAGCTATCACATTTTTTTTTATCGACAGCTGCTCTTTCACCTCAGGCCCTTTCAGATTCAAAATCTTGCCGCGCAAGAATACCTATTTTATATTCGCGACAAGCTTTTGAATCAGAGAATAACCTAGGTCAAATAATTGTGGAAATTATTTTTCCTTTTCAGTGCATTTGTTTGAAAGCTTGACTCATTTTTTATAATTTCATTCAATTTCTTTCAGTCATTCATAAAATCCTTCATTGAATTCTGACAAAAGCTGATAATCTCCGCCCCCAAAAAACCCACATACCGATTATGAATGGAATCGGGACATAATAACAAAACACGTCGCCAACTTGGAGCTCCCTTCATGAATTCATGAGTTTTGAGCAAAACATCATGATGTCCGACCCTAGCACCCACTAACCAATTTTGAATAGAATCGGCCTATAATCAGAAAACTCATCGCCATCTTAGAGCCGCCATCTTGAATTCGTGGATTTTGCAAAATTTCACGTTAATCGGACAACTAGAAGTGGGTAAAAATAAACTTTTTGAAGTAGGTAGGTACCTAAACATAGAAATGTGGAGTTAGAAAAGCTTGTTGAAAGTATTTAGATTTATCTGGAAATACATTGTGAAGAATGATTATAGATATATATATATATATATATATATATATATATATATATATATATATATATATATATATATATATATATATTTGGTTGGAGGTTCGTAGGTTTGGGAAAAAACCCCTACTGAAGATGCCTCCGGCCAGGGGCGAAACGTCTAGCATGATATGAGATAGTTTATTTTACACAAGAATCCCAAACCTAAGAACCTCCAACCAAAAAAATAAATATACCAGGATTCAAGAAAACCCACACTTCAAAATATATATATATATATATATATATATATATATATATATATATATATATATATATAATATAGAGAACCATACATCAGAAATACTTTTCTTTCCAAAAATGGCAGCATTGACTATCATCATTTTGAAAAAAATATTGATATTTTCGCATTTTCGGATTTTACCTAAAATAATCTTGCCTTAAATGCATTGATAGAGAGCTGTTAATTTATCATGCCTCAACCATTCATCTTTCCCCCAATAAAAAAAATACTGTGAAAAATATCCTGCGTGAATAAATATGAAAATGAGTTCTATACCATTTATCGTATGATATACTTAAAAATCAAAATAGTATTATATAAATAATGTATTCTTATTTAAGGTTATTACTCCCTTTCTTCTTTATATTTTCATGCGAATAATCCTCGACCATTTCTTTTGTTCAATTTGTATATTTATCACTGGTCTGCCAGTGATTGAAAATACATGGTGATGTATTCTAATTAGTTGGCAGGAGAAAATCAAACGTTCAATTAAATAAATTAACGTGATCACAGCAGAATTATAATATTAGTATGATATTTCAGGCAGTCTTCCGTCCACGCATACATCTCCTGAGGCTACTGAGGTTTGCTCTAGTTTAAATAACTTTCCATTTTCTTCAAATATGGCTTATCTAAGTAGGCTGGTCAAGTGAAACTAAAATTAACTACGACTACTGATGCGGCAAATTCTTTTTGTTAATCATTTTATAATGGAAGATTTTCGTATGAGATTGTAAATACTTTTGGTTTTTTACGTGGTTGAGCAATTTGATTTGTTCTCGCATTCGCAACTCATTCACCATGATGTTTCCTTGTTGTTTTTCGATGGTTATCGTTATTATATTTGGAATTCGTTTTGCGTGAATTGTTATTAATAATTGGAACAACATTTCTTAGTGTGAAGAATTGAGGAAGTGCTTTGAAGTCGGAAGTGCTTCGTCTCCTAAAAACAGGATTAGCTATATCACTTTTTTTTCTTATTGAATCATCTAAGAAGAGTTTATTGTTTGAAATAGTTAAAAATATTTTATTGGTGTTTTGTGCGAGGTTTAGGAGGAGATTGAGGTGACATCGCATTATTGTAGATTTGAGAATGTTTGTCACCAAATGATGTCCAAATTTTTCGCTCCAGGCCGTTAAAACAGTCTATGATGAGAGATTTTTTTCTTTACATTGAAAAAAGTTTCAAAATCTTTCTAACGAGATCGCCCAAATGGTACCTCATACGAACAACTATGAGGAAAAACAAAATCGCGTATCAAGTTTTTTAATTTTTTTTTAGTTTAATTAAATTGAATATCTTTATTGTTTATAAGATTTGTTTTTTTCATTTCTTCTATAATCATTTTTATTCCAACTATTTCCCAACGATTCCAACTTGTTTTCAATGTTCTACATCAAACAGTTTTGGAGACTGACAGACATGCAGGGGATTTCGAAAGGTTTTTTTTTGAAGTACGGAACCAGAAAAATACTATTACATATTTGTAGAAGAACTTTTTTTTTCAATGAATACATATATGAAAATAAATATTTCAACCGACTTCGTCTGTTTATATAAATGGCCAAAATTCAATTTCATTCCTGAAATGTTCCCAATGTATGAATCTATATGATAATTTTTGGTTTCACTTTATTCATTCCATGTTACTCATCAGCCATATATTGATATTCATTTTGTATTTTTCATAATTATTTTATATCACTATTGCGTTTGAACACTTTTCTACTTTGTTGTCATTAATGATTCATTTTTGTATAAGTTGAATACTTTGAATTTGGAGATATATGCATATCATTTTTTGATTTGGGAAATACAATGACAGTAACTCCTAATTAACTGACAAGTTTTTGAAGCAATTTGAACTGCGATTGAGAGAAAAAAAATTTCGTGTCAGGAATTTTTAAATTAGAATGAATCATCCAAATCAATATTGAAAAATATATTTCTGAATTGATGTATCTTTTCCAAAGTCACACTGTATTCAAATATATAGTCCAATCCACCTAATTAGGATTCCTCATTTTCGATTCAAGGAGGAATCAATCTTATTGCAAAATACATGGGCGTAAACTTAATTAACATATCTTTTTTTGAATGTCTTCTAGTTTTTCATATGTCAACATGGAAGCTTCTGATATTTTTGGTATGTGTGAATGTTGGTTGTAATCAATTAATGAATATCTGAATGCATAAATTATCACGTTGTTATGAGATGAATTCTGCTGAGTTAACGATATCGATGATGAAATTTGCTTGGGGGAATCCAAGCCAAATATTTGATTTATGTGTGTCAATGTGGTTTTAATTTCCATATTATAAATTTCATTTCTATAATTATGTATTCCAAACTAACTGGCGCAAAATCAGAGTCCAAACAACACTACATGACTTACACAGTAAGGTTATATATGGTTTCTGTAGATGGCAACTCAAATTTCAATGATCCTTTTCTGTTCATCGCTAAGAAAGCCAAGCTAGGAAAAATTTAAATTTTTATCAATAACTGAGTTAATTTTTTCTTGTGAAGGTTTCTCAATGTCTCATTATATTTCTAGTTTTCCTCCTCCTACGAAGTGTGATTATGCTCCCTAGGTATTGAAGAAGGGACAATAGTATAAAGTTTTATTTGGAGTAAATATGATCTCTTGTGTGGGGAGCATGGATATTGATGGACTGTCAAATTTGGAGTGTTCCGTGTGAGCCACCAAACACACTTCGACGCCGAACAGCAAATCTTATTCAATAATAATTATTATGTATCACTATTGTTTTATTCATTCAACAAAATAATACACGCATTTCCTAAAAGGAGACGATAATCGAAAATTTTGTTCTGTTATACAGTGCAGCTTTTTATAGTACCCCCCCCCCTGTACTTTTGAAAGGTACGTAGAACAATGGGACGAAAACCATTTTGAATTATATCATCGATTCTAATTTTTGAAAGACATTGTGATTGCTCGATAGATGGCGCATGTGGGTTACATCAACTTGAAAATTTCAAATAGCATGGGGGGTCAAGTAGCACATCGTTGAAGGAATAATTCAATTATCTTTTCATCCATCTAATTGTTTCAGAATTTCGTTAATACGCTTCTCCACAATATGCATTCGAAATGTTAATTATAACAAAAAAAAACTTTTGTCTGTCGAGTAATTGTAATGAATCTACTCAGACAGTAGGACCGGTAATACCATTCAAAATATTTCCTGTCCAATTGTTTCATCAAACCGTTCGTTATATAAATATATATATATATGTAACGAAGTTACTAAGGTTCCAAGTATTTACAATAGTTTTTCATCCATTTCAACAGTATTACAAGCTCCAGGTATAAATAAGCCATATCTCCGTTAATAATAATCAGAAAAATATCATTCTTGTCCGACATAAATTCGCAAAGCATGAATTACACCTTTCGTAATCAATAACCCTCCCGAATCAATTACGTAAAAAACACATCGGTACAGCTAGTGAAACAAAACAATCGTACGTCACCCGCCCCACTCTGGAGCAAGCAAGCACTTGAATCGAACGCAAACTCGAGAATCAAAGTATCCACTGAAGATCGCATATTCATTCACGTACGAGCCAACAGTCCGATCGCCACCCAGCATAGTTGAGTCTAGACAGAGACGCGCGCACCGAGCTGACGTCACAGCAGTCGCCACCGAGAACATGACACTGTCTCCGAGCAGCCGTTGACGTCACAAGGGAAGGGAGGCCGATATTCTAGACGTTGGATCAAATGCTCGAGAGAGCAGGCAGTCGTTCCGAAGCAGCGAAACCAGCCAACACGCCAAGGAGAGAGTTCCGCCAGAAGGACGAGAGTACAGTGGAGGCGCACGCACCGAGCTGACGTCACAGCAGTCGCCACCGAGAACATGACACTGTGTCCAAGCAGCCGTTGACGTCACGAAGGAGGGGTGGACGATATTCTGGGTAATTATTCTGTGAAGGTATAATTTGTATCGCAAACGACAAAGTCCACAAAACGGCGCGCGCATATAAGTCGATCAGGAGGGATTCGGAAAAGAGGGAGAAGCCGGCCGTAGTGCCAGTTCGAAATATTTCAAAGATTTAGTAGCTTGCCCAGCCCAGCAGAAGCAGCCACGCGTCCGACTAGAGTCCAGAGTGAGAGCCAGAGACCGAAGCAGTCCACGACCGTTCCGAGCTTTGCCGAAGGAGTAGGATCGGAGTTAGGGTAAATATTGTATATCGGAAATTTTTGTAAGTACCCCAGGTCTGATTTGCGCATGATCAAACAATAGCCGTCAGAGGCCCATGTTCACTTTATTGATGCGCGGATAAAGTTAGTCGTGTTTGAGAGCCTAAACGAACCACCACGTACGTCGAGTGATAGCCCGTGGCCATCAGCCCAGTATAGCAGATCCGGTGAGTCATTTAGTTTCCTTTACAACAAGAGTAGGCTAGTAATGTGATACGTGTGGCTAACTAAAACGGGCAATCGGTCGACTTTAGTCGATCCGGTGAGGTCGCATAGAAGAGGTAGACATTTCTCGCGTCTCAACTTCCTGCGCCTCACGTCGGCTTTGAGGGTAAGACAGAGATAGGAAACACGGTTGAGGTCGCACAGAAGAGGTAGACATTTCTCGCGTCTCAACTTCCTGCGCTCCGGCGTGTCGGGTTTTGAGGGTAAGACAGAGATAGGAAACACGTTGGAGGTCGCACAGAAGAGGTAGACATTTCTCGCGTCTCAACTTCCTGCGCCCGGCGTGTCGGGTTTCTGAGGGAATAGATAGAACACGGTTGGAGGTCGCACAGAAGAGGTAGACATTTCGCGTCTCAACTTCCTGCGCTCCGGCGTGTCGTAAGTAGGAGTTAAAAATAATATAACACGGTTGGAGGTCGCACAGAAGGGTAGACATTTCTCGCGTCTCAACTTCCTGCGCCCGGCGTGTCGTAAGTAGGATAAAGTACAGTAAACACGGTTGGAGGTCGCAAGAAGAGGTAGACATTTCTCGCGTCTCAACTTCCTGCGCCCGGCGTGTCGTAAGTAGGATAAAGTAATATTAACACGGTTGGAGGTCGCACAGAAGAGGTAGACATTTCTCGCGTCTCAACTTCCTGCGCCCGGCGTGTCGTAGAGTAGAAAGAGAGAAGTGGGTAAAGTAAAACGGTGAGGTCGCAAGAAAGGTAGACATTTCGCGTCTCAACTGGCAGCTCCGGCGTGTCTTGATAGAAAGACAGAGGGTAAAGCTGGCAGATAGGTTGGCTTGCCCTCGTCTTAGCTCTGCTACTTGAAATACGTTGATTGGCCTCTAAAACTTCATTGATACCCGTTGTTGCCTTGCACCCTTTTAGCTTGTATTACAATCCGTACGACCCCTAAAACTCACATTAAATACCCGCTGTTGCCTTGCACCCATTTGTAAGCTTTATTACGAATCCATACGATTTCCTAAAAACTTACATTAATACCCGCTATTGCCAAACACCCAATTTTGAGCTTTATTACGAACCCGTACGATGCCCCCTTTTTCACCAGAGCTTATGGTTATTACGTGTACTCCGCCTACGTTAAACACACCCTTCCCGCTTGGTATCACTATTTAGTGCTTGACCTGTGTTCATTTAGTTTGTAAATAACTTGAGGCTGACTACAGCCGCCCTGACTGTATTGATTAGTAATATACCTGTTTATCCTGTTTTAGTGTTCTTTCATTGATTGTTTTGAGTAGAATTTGAACATCTAGTGCGCAGTCGCCACCCAGGTTCGAAACCCAGTTAAGGGCAATTAAAGCCTGCCTTGCTGGCCCTGTTACAGTGTCACGACTATATTGACCCCTGGAGTGCCTTTCTTCACTGAGACTGCCCGGAGCACAAGTGGCCTTTTCCACTATAAAGCTAAAGGTGGCGCCCGAGGAACACCGAGAACAGTGAAAAGCGCCAAGGTTTGATAATAGGGGAAGAAACCCCCTGACAAATTGGCGCCCGAGCAGGGACCGTTTTTATATTATACCGAGACCTGTCATTTTTGACAGATGTCAACTTCGACTCAAAAGAGAGTCAATATGCCGAGTGACCCCTCGTTTAATAGGTTTCCGGGGGTGTAGAACCGATTACCGTCATCCGTTTCCTTTTCAGGTTAACCATTCACGAGATACGTGGGTGAAGAGAGAGAGAGCAGGCTCGTACGACAAGGACAGTTGGAAATCCGTGAAGCTAGTTCCGCAGAGTGTATAGAACCGAAATCCGTTGAAGGCTACCGACCTGTCATCTTTGACAGATTGTCAAACTCGGCTCAGAAGAGAGCCAGGCGTCCGTGCGATACCTCCTCAACGAATTATCGAGTGCGCAGAAGCGCTCCCCGCCATCCGTTCGTCAATAGGAGGTACGGTGCCAAAATACGAGCACAAGCCAAGGAGTTGAGGTTCGACTGTGAACCAAGTAAGACGTGCAAGCTGAGAAAGTTGAGTACCGACTGCGAACCAAGTAAGACGTGCAAGCTGAGAGAGTGAAGTTCCGACTGTGAGACAAGTAAGACGTACGAGTTCCAAGTATTCGCCGAAGATGCCGACAGGACTAGGAAGCCCCATCGTCGTGCCAGTGACCACCACAAGCCCCGCCGGATGCCCACCACCGCTGAGTCCAGGTACAGGAAGTGACCCTAACGACACCCGCGTCGGATGGGTGTATCAACTACGGAAAGAGGAGCTAGACACCGAGCTCGCTAGATTTCGCTTGGATCCAACCGGCACCGTCGACGAGAAGCGAAGGAGGATCATAAAATTTCTCCGAGAAGGACGAGCAGCATCACCCGCACCGACCGTCATCAACCTGTTTCCGTTCCCCACGACGACCACGACAATCGCACCGCCGCCCGTATTACCCACCATTACAGTGACGAGCACTGGAAACCCGATCATGAGCAACGTGCTCACAGGGACCCCAGTGGGAGCACAGGCCGCCCCACTGCCGCCTACTACGAGTGTAGGGATGGCACCATTGAGAGTAAAGGACTGGAGAGTGACCTTTAATGGGACCAACGACCCCGCCGCCTTCCTCGAAAGATTGGAGGAGATCCGAGAGTCCCAAGGCATCACCGCAGACCGCCTCCTGCAAGCTATGCCAGAGTTACTGGAAGGGATGCCGGCCCTCTGGTTCAGAAACAACCGGGCATGCTGGCCGAGATGGGAAGGCTTTTGCACCGCCTTTCAGGACTTCTTCTTCCCCGTCAACTACCGAATTGACCTGGAAGCGGCTATCAGCAGGAGGACACACAGCCTGAGAGAAAGTACGGCAGCCTACATCACCGACCTGCAGACGCTGATTCGCCGCCATGGTGGAATCCCGCCAGACCAGGAGTTGAACTGGCTGTACCGCAACCTGCACCCAGAATTCCGGCGAGAAATCAGAAGGACGGACTTCAACGACGTGCAGGAGTTCGCCAAAGCTGCTAGAGAGTACGAGCTTTTGCGAGCAGAGATTGAACAAGCTCAGAGGGCGACTCCAGCGCCGCGTTTGGCACCATATAGGACCCCGGCAGCCCCACCAGTGGTCACTAGGCTTGCCCAACTAGCCACACCGCCCCCTAGGAGCCCAGTAGTCCAGCCAGTCATGAGCCAAGGCAGCCCAGTCAACCGCCGCCCCATCGAAGATAGCCGAGAGTGCTGGCGATGCGGGCAAACAGGGCATTTTAGGAGCCAATGCCAATCAGCCCCAAGGATATTCTGCTCCCGATGCAAGCGAGACGGAGTAATGTCTCGTGATTGCCCATGCCCACGGACGGAAAACCATTAGGGCGCTGCCACGACTTGAGGCACGTGCAGCACCGCCCCCAGGACGCCTCACCCACTACCAACAGCGCTACCGCCGACCACCGACCGCATCTTTCCGTCAAGATTCCCGGTGGTACTGCTGAAGCGTTGATTGACACCGGTGCCGTAATCTCCTATGTCGGCGACAGGATAGCCAGGCAGTGGAATCTGCTAGGAGTACCGAAAACTCCAACTGCTACGAGTTCCGCCCGACTGGCCAATGGAGAAACCGTTACTGTCCCCGCAACGTATCACGTGGAGATCCGATTTGGAGAATACCGCTTCAAGGAATCTTTTGACACCTGAGTGGACTGTCATCCGATATGGTCCTAGGAATGTACATATATGAGGAAAAGGCAGTTTGGACTCTACCTAGGAAGTGGGCAAATCTTGGTAAAGAACCAAGCCCTTGCAATGGAGGCTCGGCCCGTACCATGCTTCCCCATTGGAGTTACTGAGCCAAGACCGGCCCTGACACTATCCAGAGAGGAAGAGGACCACTTACAAGAATTCCTACAGGAAGAATTACGTCCATTTGAGGAAATTTATGGGGTAACGCCGCTGGTGGAACATAGGATCCGTCTCCTAAATCCAGAGCCAATAAAGCAGCGATACCGTCCCCAGAATCCCAGAATGCAGGATGTAATCAATACAGAAGTTGACAGAATGCTACAGGAGAATATCATTGAGCCCTCCGGGAGCCCATGGAGCTCACCTGTAGTCATAGTGCGGAAGAAAGATGGCAAGCCGAGGTTCTGCATCGACTTCCAGAAAGTCAATTCCGTCTCCATGAAGGATGCCTACCCGTTGCCGTTCATCAACGCTATCCTGGACAAACTACGCCGTGCCCGATATATTTCCAGTATCGACTTGCGACAAGGATACTGGCAAGTCGCACTATCCGAGGACAGTAAACCGGTGACCGCCTTCACAGTACCTGGCCGAGGACTATTCCAGTTCCGAGTTATGCCGTTCGGCCTCCACGCCGCTCCTGCAACATTTCAGCGATTGATGGACACCATTATCGGACCGGAAATGGACCCATATTGCTTCGCATATCTGGATGATATCATCGTGTTAGGAAACACGTTTGAAGAGCATCTCGCTAATCTGCAGGAAGTGTTCCGTCGCCTTCGTGCAGCTAACCTGCGAGTCAATCCAGAAAAATGCCAGTTTGGGAGGAGATCACTCAAGTATCTCGGACATCTAGTGACGTCAGAAGGCATCAGGACAGATCCCGAGAAAGTGGCCTCCATTGTGGAACTAACAGCTCCCACCAACGTGCGAGGTTTGAGACGGTTCCTAGGAATGGCATCCTGGTACCGACGATTTGTGCCGGCATTTTCTGAAGTAGCAGCACCGTTGCATCGGCTACTAAAGAAGAATCGCCGCTGGCATTGGGCACCGGAACAAGAAGAAGCTTTCCAGAAGCTGAAAGCATGCCTCACGGAAGCACCAGTCCTGACCTGCCCCAACTTCGACAAACCGTTCAGCATGCAGACCGACGCATCCGATCAAGGCTTAGGAGTGGTCCTGACGCAGGCCACAGAGGACAACGAGCACGTCATCGCGTATGCTAGCCGATCCTTAACCTCCGCAGAGAAGGCCTATTCCGTGACCGAAAAGGAATGCCTAGCGATTGTATGGGGAATCGAGAAGCTACGCCCTTACTTGGAAGGATACCACTTCACGGTCATCACCGATCATCAGTCTCTCCGCTGGCTGCATTCCATCAAGAGCCCTGCAGGACGCCTCGCCCGCTGGAGCATGTTCCTACAGCAATATGACTTTGAAGTCAAGTACCGCCGAGGAGGGCTGAATAAAGTGGCAGATGCTCTATCAAGAGATCCATTAGGCACGGAGACCGGAGAACATGTCGAAGAGATGACCGCCGTCGAACCAGTAGCTGTCTGCACATGGTACGACAAAAAGAAAGAAGAAGTACAACGAAGTCCAGAGATGTTTCCAGACTATTGTATCCAAGAAGATCGCTTGTACCGCCATTTTGGGACTCCAACGACCTGACAGAGCCAGAACTGTCTAACCCATGGAAAATGTGTGTCCCTAAGCCGACAAGGGTCAATATACTGCAGGAGATGCACGATGCACCCACCGCCGGCCATATGGGCATTGCCAAGACGATAGCCAGGATTGCAGCTCGCTATTACTGGCCAGGCATGTTCCGCGACGTAGCCAAGTATGTCCGGAGTTGTGATTCCTGCCAGAGATTCAAGCCGTCCCAGATGAAACCAGCCGGCAAGATGCAACCCTCGACTAACCGCCAACCCTGGGCATGCGTCAGTACAGACCTGGTTGGCCCGTTACCCCGCTCTACCCGAGGAAATACGTTCCTGGTCGTGTTCCAAGACCGATTCACGAAATGGGTTCAGTGTCGGCCTATCCGCAAGGCTACCGCCAAGGCCGTCACCCAAGCTCTCTACGAGGAGATCATTACCCGCTTCGGATGCCCGAAAGTAGTCCTCAGCGACAACGGAACCCAATTCACAGGGCACCTGTTCGAGGATATGCTGAAGGAACTTGGAATCAACCACCGTAGAACACCGCCATACACGCCACAAGCAAACCCAGTCGAGAGGGCCAATAAGACGCTCAAGACGATGATCGCCCAATTCTGTGACCAGGACCACCGAAAATGGGATTCACACCTAGCCGACCTACTGTTTGCATCAATACCGCCCGCCAGGACTCCACCGGATATTCTCCAGTTCCAGCGTGAGCGACAACCGAAGGACGATGAAGGAGAAATTAACCAAGCCGAGGTCACAAGTCACACAGAGAGGCTCAAACACCTGCAGGAGACGTTTGAGATGGTCCGAATCAACCTGGCCAAAGCTTTCACCACTCAGAGCCGCCACTACAATCTCCGACGCCGAGAATGGCGATGCCATGTTGGCGATCAGGTAATGAAGAAGGAGCATCACCTATCGTCAGCCGAAAAAGGTTTTGCCGCGAAACTGGCTCCAAAATACTCCGGTCCATACACGGTGACCCACGTATTATCACCGGTGGTGTATAACCTGAAAAATCAGGCAGGCAAGCGGTTCTTACGGATCCATGTTAAAGATCTGCGCCCGGCCCATAGACCAGATACCGAGGTGAACTAAGGGACATGTTGCCCCTGGAAGGTCCACGTCACACAGCCAGCCGCCCAGAGGAGACCAGCACAGAGGACGACCGCCCTGAGGACCGCCAAGAAGGATCGACGCCTGATGTCAACGGTATCCTGACCCGCATATCCCCGATGCGGATGTTCAGCACCCATGTTGATGTCGTATCCGACCGCATATCCCCGATGCGGATGTTCAGCACCATGTTGATGTCTATCCGACCCGCATACCCCGATGCGGATGTTCAGCACCCATGTTGATGTCGTATCCTGACCCGCATACCCCGATGCGGATGTTCAGCACCCATTGATGCCGTAGGCAGACCCGTAGGATCAGGATGCGGATGCCAGCATCCAATCCAGGAAGATTTTTTTTACTTTATTATTGTGGTATGACTATTTTTTCTAATGTTTTTTTTTACTGGTAATATGTTTTTTTTGTTGTACAATGATCATTGTACACAGTAGTCCTGTTTGTTGCTCTACGGCAACCAGGCAAGAGTTTATTTTGTTATTCATTTGGAATAATTTGAGGTCCACATTTAAGTTTATTTTATTCCGTATTTTATGTATCAGGTGGACCTACCCCGAATAAAGGGTTCGTCTATCAAGGGGGGTAGGCACCTGGCGGGTTCCTGATGTAAATATTGAGTTTTTTTTGGTAGAGCTAATATTTTGGGTAAAGAAGAGATGAAGAAAACCGCGAAGTTTAAGTAGATTGTTTGTTCAAATTCCGTCGAGGGCCATCCGGGCTCACAGGTGTTAACATAAAAAAAAAAGAGTTTTTTTTTCCCGAAGTAGGAAGGGTGTGTAACGAAGTTACTAAGGTTCCAAGTATTTACAATAGTTTTTCATCCATTTCAACAGTATTACAAGCTCCAGGTATAAATAAGCCATATCTCCGTTAATAATAATCAGAAAAATATCATTCTTGTCCGACATAAATTCGCAAAGCATGAATTACACCTTTCGTAATCAATAACCCTCCGAATCAATTACGTAAAACACATCGGTACAGCTAGTGAAACAAAACAATCGTACGTCACCCGCCCCACTCTGGAGCAAGCAAGCACTTGAATCGAACGCAAAACTCGAGAATCCAAAGTATCCACTGAAGATCGCATATTCATTCACGTACGAGCCAACAGTCCGATCGCCACCCAGCATAGTTGAGTCTAGACAGAGACGCGCGCACCGAGCTGACGTCACAGCAGTCGCCACCGAGAACATGACACTGTCTCCGAGCAGCCGTTGACGTCACAAGGGAAGGGAGGCCGATATTCTAGACGTTGGATCAAATGCTCGAGAGAGCAGGCAGTCGTTCCGAAGCAGCGAAACCAGCCAACACGCCAAGGAGAGAGTTCCGCCAGAAGGACGAGAGTACAGTGGAGGCGCACGCACCGAGCTGACGTCACAGCAGTCGCCACCGAGAACATGACACTGTGTCCAAGCAGCCGTTGACGTCACGAAGGAGGGGTGGACGATATTCTGGGTAATTATTCTGTGAAGGTATAATTTGTATCGCAAACGACAAAGTCCACAAAACGGCGCGCGCATATAAGTCGATCAGGAGGGATTCGGAAAAGAGGGAGAAGCCGGCCGTAGTGCCAGTTCGAAATATTTCAAAGATTTAGTAGCTTGCCCAGCCCAGCAGAAGCAGCCACGCGTCCGACTAGAGTCCAGAGTGAGAGCCAGAGACCGAAGCAGTCCACGACCGTTCCGAGCTTTGCCGAAGGAGTAGGATCGGAGTTAGGGTAAATATTGTATATCGGAAATTTTTGTAAGTACCCCAGGTCTGATTTGCGCATGATCAAACAATAGCCGTCAGAGGCCCATGTTCACTTTATTGATGCGCGGATAAAGTTAGTCGTGTTTGAGAGCCTAAACGAACCACCACGTACGTCGAGTGATAGCCCGTGGCCATCAGCCCAGTATAGCAGATCCGGTGAGTCATTTAGTTTCCTTTACAACAAGAGTAGGCTAGTAATGTGATACGTGTGGCTAACTCAAAAGCACGGGTGGAGGTCGCATAGAAGAGGTAGACATTTCTCGCGTCTCAACTTCCTGCGCTCCGACGTGACTTTATAGACAGAGATAGGAAGCACGGGTGGAGGTCGCATAGAAGAGGTAGACATTTCTCGCGTCTCAACTTCCTGCGCTCCGACGTGACTTTATAGACAGAGATAGTAAACACGGTTGGAGGTCGCACAGAAGAGGTAGACATTTCTCGCGTCTCAACTTCCTGCGCTCCGGCGTGTCGGGTTTTGGGGATTAGTAAACACGGTTGGAGGTCGCACAGAAGAGGTAGACATTTCTCGCGTCTCAACTTCCTGCGCTCCGGCGTGTCGGTTTTAGGGTATAACACGGTTGGAGGTCGCACAGAAGAGGTAGACATTTCTCGCGTCTCAACTTCCTGCGCTCCGGCGTGTCGGTTTTTGGGAAAAAAATAACACGGTTGGAGGTCGCACAGAAGAGGTAGACATTTCTCGCGTCTCAACTTCCTGCGCCCGGCGTGTCGTAAGTAAAAGGGGATAAAGTTAACATAAACACGGTTGGAGGTCGCACAGAAGAGGTAGACATTTCTGCGTCTCAACTTCCTGCGCTCCGGCGTGTCTTGATCAGGGAAATACAGAGAGGGGGAATAAAAGCTAGGCAGGATAGGTTAGGCTAGCCTCACGTGGAGCATTACGCCCTGCTATTGAAATTAGTTGCTTTGGCCGTCTGTGAAGACTTGCCTTTGATACCCGTTGTTGCCTTGCACCCGTTTTAGATCTTGCATACTTAATCCGTTACGACCCCCCACCTAAAAACTCACATTAAATACCCGCTGGTTGCCTTTTACCCATTTGTAAGCTTTATTACGAATCCATACGATTTCCTAAAACTTACATTAATACCCGCTATTGCCAAACACCCAATTTTGAGCTTTATTACGAACCCGTACGATGCCCCCTTTTTCACCAGAGCTTATGGTTATTACGTGTACTCCGCCTACGTTAAACACACCCTTCCCGCTTGGTATCACTATTTAGTGCTTGACCTGTGTTCATTTAGTTTGTAAATAACTTGAGGCTGACTACAGCCGCCCTGACTGTATTGATTAGTAATATACCTGTTTATCCTGTTTTAGTGTTCTTTCATTGATTGTTTTGAGTAGAATTTGAACATCTAGTGCGCAGTCGCCACCCAGGTTCGAAACCCAGTTAAGGGCAATTAAAGCCTGCCTTGCTGGCCCTGTTACAGTGTCACGACTATATTGACCCCTGGAGTGCCTTTCTTCACTGAGACTGCCCGGAGCACAAGTGGCCTTTTCCACTATAAAGCTAAAGGTGGCGCCCGAGGAACACCGAGAACAGTGAAAAGCGCCAAGGTTTGAAAATAAAAACTGAATAAAAATAAAACAACTGTCAAATGTCAAATATTTTTATTTGCTCATATCTAGAAAATCAAATAATTTAAAAAAAACTAATTGTCATTGTCTATATTATCATAAGTGCCATCCTCTTCTTACGTCGATGTGTCTATTGCTGTAGGCGAAACGGTTAATGTGCTGATTATTTGGGAATAGTATACTCTACTATTTCCATTGATATATGGTAAAAGTTCTTGCAGACGTCTTAGCTAATTTTCTGAGATCCCTAGTAGTTTTTTTGATATTAGTGTTAGTTGCGGATTTTGTAAATTTCTAGTTCTTTTCCTTAATTGACCGGAACTGCTGAACCACCAAAGTAAAATTTAAAAGACTGAATCATTGGTATTGATTTTTCTATGATGAAAACAAGTTGTTAAGAGTGATAGTTTAGAACATCGTCCAAACCCATATCAAAAACGAGAATAGGGGATTTTCGAGAAATAAAATGTATTAAATCTGTCCATAAACACTTCGGTATGTGCAAGAATCCACAAAAATCTGGCAAAGGACGAGGATATAGCAAAAAACTAGATTTCTTGAGAAAAACAGACGGAACCTACAGAGAAACAAATGGAAAGTTTCAAAGAACTCATGAAAGTCCACTTTCCAGCCTCAAAGATCACACGAGATCGCAAAGAGCAAGACAGCCATGAGCAGAGGCAAAGAGGGCCAACTCAAAGGGACTGGGAACTAGCCATGGAAATCACTCGACCAAACAAATCAAATGATATTGGTGTCAGTTGGGGATTTTTAAATTCCTAGTTCTGAAGACCTGAATTGCTGAACCGTCAGAGAAAAATTTGTAAGTCTGAATCAGTGTTATTGATTTTCTATGCTAAAATCGTCCAAACCCATAACAAGAATGAGCGGTTTTCGAGGGATAATTAGAGGACCTTTTAATTTTTTTCATTTCTGTGAAAATTCGGTTTAACCATTTAAGCAGACCATGAAAATGATAAATATGAATTTTTTCGAATCAATCAACAGGAGAGATATGAGTGATCTACAGTAGCAATTCAACAGTACAATCAGGAACTAGATTCCTGTTTGGTTTTGGTGTGTATGTGGGGGGAGTCTGAATATATGGATTCCTCAAAAGGTATTTCGCGACATACAAAAGTTATTAGCTACCTAAAGTGATTTTTTTTTGATAATGGTGAATATATATATATATATATATATATATATATATATATATATATATATATATACAGTGTCCGTCAAAAACTTGGCTACATATGGGAAAAAAATGTGTGTGTGTGTGTGAAAAACTCTACTGGCGGTTCGTTTCTGCATGTCCGACAACTGAAAAATCCGTTGCGACTTATATCACGTGACCTCGGATTTGGCGGGAATTAAAAAAAAGTTGTCTGTGGTGCCAAAAAATGGGTCAAATTGACAAGATATCGAAACATTCTATTGGGAAAATGTGTTTGGAATCCAACAAGGACCCCATGTACCAATTTTGAACCAGATTGAAGAAAATAAATACCATTTTATTCCTCTACTAAGAAACATTATACATTCTTGATATCTGGAAACAGCTTCAATAACCTAAATCACATAAGTTTGGGTCAGAACTTATCAAATAATTGTGGAATAGACATTTTGGGAAGATTAATTATAAAAACACGATTTAGTCTTGTCACTAGGTGCCCTGTAAATTGATTCCCATGAGCTTATTCAATATTCTCAACCCGTAAATAAAATTTAAACCAACTAATATTTGTAATTAAAACTTAATAATACATTATTTATCCTTGCTAAATTCAATATTGGTTAGTAAATTTGAACTTCAATGACTTAGCTATATTTTTGAATTCTATAAGGCGGCTTTGAAAAATAATCTACTTTTGTTGTAACAATAATTTTTTTTTTTTTTTAAGTTCTGGTTTCCACGAAAAGGGATATCCTGTAATGTTCGGAGAACATCGTGGGAACCAAGGGAAAGAAGGTAGGAGTCTTAAATTTCTGGAGGTTGTATGCCTCGGGGAACACCTCCCTAGGCAATGAGTTCCAAAGCCTCGCTGTTCGTTGGATAAACGAGTCTTTGGAAAGTGATGTTCTGCAGGTCTCCAAAGTGACCACGGAGGGGTGTGATGACTGAACTTGACGGGTTAGTCTCGAAGAGACTGCCAAAGCAGAAACGATTGTTGATATTTCAGAAGAGCATCGCCCATGAAAATATCTATAAAATAGAGACAAATCGCCAACTTTTCTACGGTGTTCCAGACAAGTGAGCAAGTTTGTAAACGAGGCATCACCGACCAGACGAATTGCCCTTTTTTGGACAGAATCCAATAGCCTCAGGATATGTTTAGGTGCCGCGCTCCAAATATGGGAACAGTATTCCAGGACAGGTCGGATCTGTGCCTTATAGATCATAAGCAGCTGAGTGGAGGTGAAATAGCTCTTGGCACGAAACAAATGACCAAGTTTTTGGGATGCACTTTTGGCAATGGACCTCACGTGATTTTCCCAGGAAATGTTATTGCTGATAGTAATACCAAGCATCGATATGGATGACTTCAGTGGTATGGTTACTCCTGACAAAGTTATGTTAGGCACAGTGAGATCGGCTTTTCTAGAGAAAAGACATGCTTGTATTTGTTTGCATTGAATTCTACCAAGTTATTAGATCCCCACTCGAGAATTGTTGCTAAGTCCATATTTATATTATCAACATTTCTTCCTCGTTCATTTCTGGTTTCACGGGCTGATATAGGGGCCCTGGAAGAGAAAGCGGTATGGAGGGTACTATCATCGGCAAAGCTGTGTACTGGACATGAAGTTGCTTTCAACAGGTCGTTGATGTGAAGTAGAAATAGTGTTGGTGCGAGAATAGATCCTTGCGGAATACCAGCATTTATGAGTAGAGTGTCAGATGAAACTCCATCGACCACTACATGGAGAGACCTGTTTGAGAGAAAACTAGCAAGCAGGGAACACAGCTGAGGGGGCAAGCCATAAGACGAAAGCTTGGCGAGGAGTCCCTGGTGCCAAACTCGATCGAACGCCTCTAATGCCACAGCTAAAGTTTCTCCATACTTTTCAATAGATAGCTGCCATATATGTGAGACGTAAGCGAGCAGGTCACCAGTTGATCTCTGATGGCGGAAGCCATATTGCCTATCGTTGACAATTCCTGAGTCTTCCAGATATTTCATGACCTCGATGTTGATGGCTTTTTCCATGACCTTTGAAGTAATAAATAGCAGTGCGATAGGTCTGTAGTTGCTAGGTAGGGCCTTTTTGCCTTTTTTGGGGACTGGCTGTACTCTTGCAATTTTCCAATTGGACGGAAATACCCCCAAATTGTAAGAGTGGTTGAACAACTTGCAAAGAACAGGTGTTAGTTCGGGGGCACATTTCTTGAGAACAATCGGCGGGATTCCGTCAGATCCACAGGCTTTGTTGGTGTTGAGACCCAGCAAGATCTTTCTGATAATACGTTGGCGAAAGGTGATCTCGGGCATGTGACTGTCAATAGGTGTAATGTTCGGGGGTTGTTTTCCCGATGAATCCAGAGTGGAATTCCCAGCAAATAGGTGCGCAAAGATATTGGCTTTTTCCTGGGCAGTCGTTGCTAGTGTTCCATCTCCTTTGGTTAGGGGAGGAAATGAGCTGGAAGTGAAGTTTCTTCCCACAGCTTTGGCGAAAGACCAAAATGAACGGGATCCGTTAGGACATTCAGCAAGTTTTGATCTTATTTTGGTATTGTGGGCATCTTTTGAGCATTCTATTGTCTCTTTGCATATGCCTCTAGCCTCGACATATGCTGCTCTGGTGTCAGGGCCCGGATTTTTTAGCCATCGATAGTATGCTGCCTGTTTGGAAGCCACAGCTCTAGAGCAGTTTCTGTTAAACCAGGTCTTATCGGATGATGTTCTTCTTTTGGTATTCGGTATGTAGGTTTGCATCCCCAACATGATGATTTCAGAAATTGTCTCAGCACATCGTGTTGGATCTACTGAAGAGAAGCAAACTCTCTTCCGTGGAAACGCTGAGAAAAACATACGAAGACCTTCCCAGTCGGCCGAATTGTAATGCTACATGAGACGGGGTGGTATTGTGCAGCTCGATGGTGAATGGAAAGAGCATGTTGTGGAGATGAGGGTGTGATCAGAGTTTCCAAGTGGGGCACAAACTTCTATTCTATACGGGTCAGGATTGGTGGTGAGGAAAAGATCTAGTGTATTGGCAGACTGGTTGTTGACATCAGGGATGCGGGTTGGTAGCTCGACTAGTTGTTCTAGACCATGAGTGATGGCAAAGGCCTCGGCTTGACGACCCGCATCATCTGTTTTGTTAGAGAATTTGAGCCAGGCAGCGTTATGTACATTAAAGTCTCCCATGATTACGGTTTCAGCTGTTGGATGGTTCTCCTGAATGTAGTCCAGTTTGAGTGATAAAAACTCAAAGAGGTCGTTATATGAGGGTTCATTAGGTGATAGGTAAAGGCAGCAGAGGAACTTAGTTAGTTTGGTATCAGATAGCTTGAACCACATCACATCAAAGTCTTTCGGTTCCAAACTCTCTTCACGCTGGCATGAAAGGTTAGCCTTAGCGTAAAGGCAGACTCCACCTTTGAACCTGAATCGAGAATGGAGTTCGTAACCAGGACAAAGCATATGGACCTTGTTGATGGACGAGTTCACTTGTGTTTCTGTTAGAGCCAGAATATCCGGTTTTTTCGTCTGTAGGTGATGGTGGACGTCATTGATGTTCTTGTTGAGTCCACGGATGTTGCAAAAATTAATCTTTAATGTTGAGTCCCCTCGAGTACCTCTCGCCCGGAAATCCGAATGAAGAGGTATTTTGCTTCCGGAGTGTTTTACTCTAGGAGACTTCATCATTATTACTATACAATAACTTGTTGACAATTTTGTTGGAGTTGTCGTCCTTTATCAGTTTTTTGTTTTTTAATCTATCAATAGAAATGGGTTCAAACCTGAGTATACAAGAAAAAATTGAAATAGTATTGCTATATGACGTAAATTATTATAACACAAGAGAAGTAGTTGAAATTTCCAATGGAAGGCATCCAGACCAAAATTTGCTATTTACTATGGTGGCAATGGTATTGCAAAAATGTAAGGAAACTGGTTCGGTTGAAAACAAATATAAAAATAATGTAAACAATGTTTTACTGACAGTCACTGAGACACCAAGAGTTTCGACGAATATTATGGCAGAAAAAGCAGAAATATCTCACACCTCGTTAGACGAATTTTAAAGCAAAATCACTTTTACCCACACAAACCAAGTGCAAGTTCTGCGAGACAAGGATTATGACAGTCGATTTTATTTCCAGGGAATATTAGGAGACAATCGTGATTTCTCAAAAAGTTCTATTTTCTGACGAAGCAACTTTTACCTCAAATGGTGTCGTCAGTTCTCAAAACTGAAGGTGGTGGGCAGATCATAATCCCAATTCTATTCCTCTATTAGGGGTGAGTAGATGTTCATTTTCTGTCCAGGACAGCAGTCTGTAAAAGTATTAATTGAGGAAGTGAAGGCTCCTCCTCGATACGTAAGGAAGAAAACCTAATGCTATTTTTGCCTTCCTTTATTGGCAATGGTTTCATTCCATAAATAGAAGATGGCCAAACTTTAATTTTATCTGATTCCATATAGGATGAGGTTAAGTGTCTATAATTTTCTTTTGTAGAATGATATCCTCCTAATGAAGTGGGGAGTTGGAAGACATTTCTGTAGGTCAAAACTAACAACGACCATTTTGGAATTTGTTTTGCAGCGGAGGTTATCGTTCCGTTTTTCTTTGTATGCTGCATCAGCAAGCTGAAGGTTCTCATTTATTTCCACTGTCAGGCTTTCTTTTTCGCCCGAAGCAGACTTGAGTAGAATGTTGTACTTATCAGAAGTACCATATGTGTCATTTGCCGGGTTATGAAAAGACAAGTTGAATTTTACAACAAAAATTTGGCGGTGAAGCACCTCATTTCTAAGAGTTATATTTTTTTTCTAAGCAGTAAGTTACATAGAATCTGTACATCTTTGAAATAGACAAATAAGGCGACAGGTATTGTGTTTTTGTGTGGGAACGGGAATAGTGCCCTCCGTTACTCGGAAACATTTTATCTCCACCTGAAGAAGCTATTGTATAGCGAAACACGTGTCATGGTTTTGTAAGCCCAGTTTAGTGAAAATCATTCAGTGAAGTGAGTGTCTTTTGTTTATTTTAATATAAATTTTCATCAAGTATCGGCTACATCAATTAAAAAATCGGAAATATTTCAATGAGTTTTCTAATTTCTTGCTTATCCTTGTCTGGGACTTTTGGGTGTATGCTTTTCTCTTCGGTTTTCTACACAGATACCCCATTCTGATGATCTCTTTTTTTCTGTTAATACCCTTACTTTTTTAAGCGTTGATTCGTTTGTGTTTAAAAGAGAAAACTAATATATATAATATAATAATACAAAAATAAATTAACGCTGTACAAAGGAATACGAAAAGCCAAGAGGAACCCCTGGAGGAAATTCTGCGGGAAAATAAACGAGACTCCGGTATGTGCAAGAATCCACAAAGTTCTGGCAAAGGACGAGAGTACAGCAAAAGAAGTTCATTTCATAAGAAAAACAGACGGAACCTACACAGAAAAAAATTAAAATTTCGAAGAACCCATAAAATCCACTTTCTGGCCACAAAGATCATACGGGATCGATAGCAGACAGCCCTGAGCAAAGGCAAAAAAGGCCAACTCGAAGGAACTGGGAACTAGCCACGGAAATCACTCGACCAAAAAAGATCAAATGGTCCATCAAAAACTTCCAACCGTTCAAGTCACCGGGGGTAGATGCCAGAAAAGTTGATTCCAAACTCTTGTGGAATTGTGCCTATGCACTGAATGAACTAGGAAACCATAAGAAAGGGGACCGTGGCATGGGTTTCAGGATACAAGGGACACTAAGAGAATGAAAAAGCCGACGAATTGGCAAGACCGGAACCCTTCTGCGGTATAGCAAGAGCAACAATTGAGAAAACAGTCTGCAATTGGCTGGAATAACAGGCCCACAGCTGGTGAGAACAGTACCGAAGATAGGGCAGATTTATCAGGAAACCATCACCTACGCTCACGACAGAGCTACTGAGGACAGTAGGTCCGTATAAGCAAAAGTAGCTACATTCCCCACTGAGATTAACGGCAACTTGAATGGGTTCTGAAATGAAAAATAATAGTATCGATAAAATCTGGATCACTATTTAGAGCACTATTCCTTCATTTTTTTCTTCAATATCAGAGTCGGGAGATTCATTACCAGGTTCTCCTGTTTCCAAGATCTAGTGCGGCAATTTATCGGCAACGATAACTCAAAATTCCTGACTTGGTTCTAAAATATGAAAAAATCAAAATTAAAAACATTTTTATTTTTATTGCTTTCAATATTATTATTATTATGCCTACATAAAGAAGGTAAAATAATAATGGAGCTAAAAGGCATCCAAATACTTATTCAACGTTCACATTATTATTAATTAGTGCCAAAATAGCGAGAATTTTAGCAGTGATTTTTTATTAAAATAAATGAGACTTCACTTTCAAACTTGAATGGATAATATTTCAAGACCTATTTTTAAATAAAATACCTTCAGATTAAGGTGATTTCTAAAGCAAATTAACTTATGAAATAAATTTGCACAAAGTTTGGTTCGTGTAAAAATATAACCTAGCATTTTCTATATTTTTACATTGGAATCAATTAGAAACTTACCAGTATGATCAATTTTTTCCACACAGGTTCTACGCGTCGACCGACTATTATTGTTTGAAATGTTAAACGCCCAAAAAAGTGCACTTTTTCTACTATATTGAACTATGAAATGACCATGGTGCACATTGGTCCTTTCGTATATAATTGTATATAGTGTCCAGAGCGTTAAGTCATCATTGGAACTTCTAGCATTTCAACTGAATTATTTTTCACAATCGTACTTTGGCCCTTGCCACTTAAACTTTACATTCGTTCCACAAGCCTTGACATTGGCTTTTTTCAGAAAAGAAGATGTGACAATATCTAATTCGGTGGTATATATAACCCAAGTTAAGAAATGAATGACATTGGTCATTTTAAAGCCATGGCACAGATATGTCAAGAGAAGTCAAGACAAGAGAACGTCTTCTCTTGTCTTCTCTTGTATTGAGAAACTAATTTCTTGTTTTCTCTTGATGAACAATTATTTCCATGTCTTGTCAGGACAAGAGGTATCAGTAGCCTCAAAAAGTTAGGAAAAATATAAAGACAAAGTGCTATTTGAATTCATTTTTCCATCAGTGAATGAAAGATTGGCACAAAAATACCCAAAATAAATACATCGTGAGGCGAATTTTGAATGAGTTATATCCTGGGATCGAAAAGAAATACCGTCATAAATACATCTTATTTCTAGTGGGAAATATCCTAAGAAAAAATATTCAGTCCCGATCGAGGCTATAATTTCAGAAATGCAATGCCCCAGTGACTAGAATAAACGGTGTAAATTTTTTTCTCACAACCGAGTACTTTTATTTTACCTACCCAACAGATATCTGATCGAGAATACTTGAACTAACTTCTCTGTGTACCATTTCATCTAGATGGAAATTGGCGCTATAATTCACAGCCTTTGGGCACCCATTCTCTATTAATATGTCATTATGTTGTTGATATCGATTGTTCTAGGCTATAAATAATGTAATGCAATCATATATCAAAAGATAACGTTATGAGAAATGTGATAATAATAATTATAACAACAGTTATATGAGTAGTATGTGAGCATTCATTGTTTTATTTGCTTCTTCATGGGGAAAATGTTTCTAGTCTTCATAGCTCTCCGTTAAGAATGGATGAGATATTTTTATTCTGGGGTAAATTACCTCGACTGATATATATGTCTTCATAATTCACGTTAGAAAGCTTATTTCCGTTGCAACGTATCGTGACCATATCACTTTTGTGCTTCAATAAAATATATTCACTTCAGCACACTTTCCTACACCTCAAGCACTCTTATCACCCTTCGTTATATGGAATAACCCAAAATAATTTTTTTCCTGAAGATGTGCTTCATTTGGCGCGTTTAGTTGAAAGTGAAATAGGGAGTTGGGCGCACACACCGTTACGAAAATCTAACGGTATGAAGTTAGTCATAACAGAGGCCCAGATTGTGGAAGTGATAGGGATATACCCAACGACCAAGCAAGTATCGTCTAGCTATACAAAATGGAAGGTACCCAACACAACACGTGCGGTCCAGGTATGGAATAAATTCCTGAACATGAATTTATTCCATACCTGTTTAGCGTATTTGTTTGAAAAAACCTGAAACAACTCAATTTATATTGTCAATTTGACAATTCACATTATGATAAAAACTTTTTAACAAAAAATTAAACCGACGAAAAACGGAACTGAAAAGTAAAAAATTAAATAAACCTTCTTAGTCTCAATAACTGAGCTCCTAAACTAAAGTAAGTAACTAATTTTGAGTCGGCGCTAAACAAACAAGCAACTGAATTAGGTAAGGCGTGAAATGATGGCATCGTGTTGCGCGGTGACATTCTGATAATTTTTTTGAAGTAATTTAATGATCTCCGTTTATTGTTCGTCTGGCGCCGACTCAAAATAAGTTACTTACATTAGTTTAGGAGCTTAGTTATTGATACTAAGAAGGTTTATTTTATTATTTAATTTTCAGTTCCGTATTTCGTCGGTTTAATTTTTCTTAAAAAGTTTTTATTTTTCAATTTTTTTTGGCTGAAATCTACTAATTAGTACTGACTTGTTTCTTGACTACTTCCAAAATACTTACTTACCCATCTTACTTCAACTATTACCAGTTAAATAATATGATTATCTACTTTTACTATTTGTTGTAATATACATTATTTTTGTTATTCTGGTTAGTTTATTTCATTACTTTGTAAATCATTCCATCCTCTCATAGAATATAATGATTGTGACGGATGTAGGAGAATAAAAATATTGACAGTAGCGATTTATCATTGTCAACTACATATGTGTGCCAATGTTCACAAGTGAAGAATCAATTATCCCTTTTTTTCTACCCGTAAGGGTAGATAATTCCATCCAAAATATGATCAACTATGAGGTATACCCTATCTTATGAAGAAAGAATCATCCAAAACGAAGAACCCAGTACAAAGTTATGCCTGATAGAATCGGTAAACGGACCAGAATTCAGAGGGTGAGTGATCAATATCCTTCATTTTGCTACCCTTAGGGGTGGATTTAATTTTTTATATTCAAATGGGACCAACTTCGAAGTACACCTTATCCACTGGAATGAGAGTTATCGGAATTGGACGTCTCAGTAGGAAGTAATGCATGGTCATACATAAAAAAAAATATACGCGTCTACTAGAGAACCTCCTCCTTTTTGGTTTCGTCGGTTAAAAATGAGCACCATCTCAAAAAATTTAAAAGAGGAGAGGCTTCGTGTGGCACCTTGTTCGAAAGTGATTTTCATTCCCTGTTCAGCAATATTAGGTTTTTCAAATTTGGTGCAATCATAACTGAGAAAATTAATTTTGAAAATGTAAAATTTCGATACCTACCGTAGAATGAAGGAAATAATGTCACATAATGTTTAGGAAGTGTTTTTCAATTCATTTTACAATCAATTGAATGTTCAAAATGACAACCATTCACTCTTGACAATGAGCAAGTCGATCTTGGAATTCTCGTACAACATTTTGTAGGACCTCAGGGGTTATGTTGTTAATTTCATCCGTTATCCTAACGTTTAAATCTGCAATATTGTCTGGTCCATCAAAATGTACTTTCGATTTCAAATAACCCCATAAGAAGTCATCGAGAGGAGTCAAATCGGGGGATCTAGGGGCCATTCAATCGTTCCACGTCTTCCAATCCACCTATTGGGAAAAACTTCGTTCAAATAATCTCTATCAATACGTTTATAATGCGGTGGAGCTTCGTCTTATTGGTACCAAATTGATCTATCTATTGCATTTGGATCATTAATATTAGTAAAAAAAAATTAATGTAGGCTGTAAAGAGCTCATCAAAAAATCTAGATAAACCGCATTAATTGTGCCTTAAAAAAGGTTCAATAATTTTGTTGCTAATGATACCAGCCCAAACGTTAACTTTTTAAGGATATTGTGTGTGAGCCTCACACATCCAATGAGGATTTTCTCTGCTTCAATATCTACAGTTTTGTCTATTAACCGTTCCATTTAAATGAGAAGTAGCTTCATCAGAAAAAACATTTTTGTATATGAACTGCAAATATGCTTCTATTCTGTCCATCATCAGTTCACAGAATTGTTGCCTTCTATCAGGATCATTTTCATTTAACTCCTGAGCCAACTGAACTTTAAAAGGATGGTATTTTTCTTTATGTAAAGCTCTCAATATCGATGATTTACTTACATCATTGTCGGCGGCAAGTTGTCCACTTCTCATATGCGGATTTTCGTCGATCGCAACAATTCATCTAACTTTTTTTCCTCATCCAATTTAACATTTCGACCAGGTTTTTGAATAGTTTTTACATGTCCAGTTTCACGGAATTTTGTTTGTATTTTGCCAACTGTAGACTGTGAGGCGTATTTATTATTGAACATTTCACAAACTTCCTGTTGAGTTCCTGTTTTATTGCCGTATCCAATCATAATTAAAATGTCCATTCTACCAATCTCATCATTATCTCAGAATGCAAGAGTTTTTTCGACAAAAATATTAATAGACTAATTTTTAACCGAATAAAGACATTTAGGCGAGCTAATAGTAATTGCTCCATACAATTTTATACTGACAAAAAACAAAAAGGCAGCAAATTTGAAATTATGGAGAGAATGAAGAGAGTTCTAGAACATATATCACGAAATCAACAAAATATTGTCCTTAAAACTGCTGTACTAACTGTATCAGCTATGACTGAATCAGTATCTTCTTCTGCTACCGAGTCATCAAATATTTTTTTTAGACGAACTTCTGATTTCCAGAATAGAGGAATAAATATTAACCGAATATCTCGTACAATTGATACAGAACATGATACTGATTTCAGTGACACATTTGTCTCTAACTGTAACATAGGGAACTTTGGAAGTAACACTAATATTAAAAACAGGTTTATCTATTTTACGCAAACATCCAATATATCAGTAACAAAACTGTACTTATAGATGAGATATTCAATGGAGAAAATACCTGGGACTTTCTGCTCATTACGGAACATTGGCTGAATGCCGAGTGCCTCCGCTTCTAGGAGCACAAAGATACATGGTGGGGTTTCTATATATGAAAATGAATCTCTTGTCGAACACATTTGTGAGCTGAACCTGTCTAACTCTTGTAAAGAGGGTATTTTAGATGTTTTTGAGATGAAGCTAATCATAATTTGTATTGTGTTATATAGAGCACCTAACGGTGACTTTCATGAATTTCTGATACTATTTGACGGAATTTTGTGTATCATAGACAATTAAGCAACAACGTTAGTTATTGGTGGAGACTTCAATATCAATTTCATGGTTGATAGTGCCAACTTAACACTATTGGAAGACTTGCTTTACTCTTAATAAGATCAAAGTTAGTTTAGGAATACGAACAAGAGCAAAGGCAAATTCTATGACATGCATTGATGATTTTTTAATCAAGACAAATTACCCCTATGATGTAGCAGAAGTAGACCTCAATTTATCTGATCATTACCCACGAATCCTGAAACTTGCTACTAATCCACACAACAAAACCAGCAGTGGTAGAGACAGCAAATTTTTCTATCGTCGGCATAGACTGGATAGAGATATTTGCGCAACAGTGTCCTAACTTGGCATATGAAGTCTTCACAGTGCTTCTAATATATCATTTTGAAATATCTTTCCCAACAAGAAAAGGTATCTACCGGACCACGGAGGAAGAAATCTAATCCGAATATAGCGATGTCCCCCGAGCTAGAATACCTGAAGAATAGAATTTCACTGTTCAATATGCTAGCAAAGAATGGCAGCAACTATAGTGAAATTTGTATGCAAGCTAACAAAGAATATAGGGAAGAACTACAAGCTATAAATAGAAAATATAATGATGAATTGGTTATCAATTCTGACAACAAATCTAAAACAACAGGGAAAATTGTTGATGATTTACAAAAAAAAACAAACCAATAAACATGAACTAATTTCAATAGAAAACAGTATACAATATAAGCGGAAAATTCAATGTTCACTTTACGAAGCCTCTGTCTGAAAATTTCTCATTAGATACTCGATTTCTTAAAAGTAACATCCCACTCAATGCCTCCACTTTTTTATGCTTCGCATCACTGAAAGGGAGTTGGTACAGTTAATAAATAAACTTAAAAACACAAACTCATGCGGAACGGACCAAATATCAAACAAGTTGATTGAATGTTGCTCCTCTGAATTATGCACTGTACTACCTTCCTAATCTGTCAACAGAAAAAGGCATTTTTCCAAATAATTTGAAATTGGCCAGTGTATCTCCTATATATGAAAAAGGAGATGAAAATAATCTAAATAACTACAGAGCAATTAGTATTCTCTCTAGCATTTTGAAACTATATGAAAACAATTTGAAAGAGCAGTCAAATGCTCATTTCGCTGAGATGGAATCATTGTCACCATCACAACATGGTTTCACAACTAATAAAGGCACTGATACAGCTATTCGCAATTTTCACAGTCAAATTATAACTGCCTTGGACCAAATAAATGTGTGCTTGGATTGTTTATTGATTTTTCACGTGCGTTTGATTGCGTGAATCACAGTCTTTTGCTGGAAAAACTCTCGAAATATGGGGTTAGAGGATTGCCACTCAACTTATTGACCTCCTACCTGAAAAATAGAAGACAAATAGTAAGAATAGGGAAGAATACAAGCTCCAAAAAACATATTGCCGACGGTGTGCCTCAGGGATCCATTTTGGGGCCTCTATTATATTAAGTTTTTGTTAATGATTTATTAGTTTATCTGAATGGAAATCCTTTCACTCACTGTATATGTTATGTTGATGATACGAATATACTAGTTATTGAGGATGACCTAAACTCCCCAAGAAATACAGCTGAAAGCACTTTCAGTGAAGTTATCACTTGGTCTGAGAAAAATAATTCACAAATGAATAAAATAAAAACCAATATGCTACAATTCATGATACGACGACAACACCATGAAGTGAGTCTGTTTCAGAATACCGAATTATCATTGGATTCCACAACAACAACCAAAATGTTAGGAGTTGTCTCCGACAACAATTTACAATGGAAGCCACAAGTAGATAATGTATGCAAAAAATTCAGAAATTCCTGCTACTCTCTCAGGTTTCTCTCCAATCAATGCAGTCAAGAGATTCTACTTACGCTTTACTATGCGAATTTCCATTCTCACCTCAGGTATGGTATACTGAACTGGGGCACAAGTTCCTCTGTGGGTGTTCATAATACAGAAATATGCTATTAGGATCATTGCTAAGTTGGGATTTGGGAATTCTTGTAGGGGAGCATTTCAATACTTGGAAATATTAACAGTTGCAGGACTATATATACTTGAGGCGTGCACATATGTATACCGCAACAAATACATATTGGCTGCCAACAGACCACCACATATAATATATAAAATAATATATAATACCCTTTTGACACGAAATGCCCACTTACTCCTACCCAGTCAACATCGCACTGCACTCTACCAAATAAGCTTTGAATATCAGGGATGCAAACTGTACAACAAACTTCCCGATGACAACTAAAGCTTCAGGAAATGAACATATTTTCAAGACAAAAGTTGGGCAGATCTATTTGTCAAAAAACTGCTACACCGTTGAGGAATTTCTGTCGTAACGTGTTTTGTAACGTGTACGTTTTCTTTATATTCACCTAGAGTTAGTTAGTGTCATATTTTTATATTATTATTTTATATTATTTCTTCTTATTTTTTGTGACGTGTATGTGATGTTTCTATATACAACCAGAGATTCGAAATTGTCTCTTTTTGACTATTGCTTGATTTTATTGACATTTTTCTATTCTTTGAAATCGACCTTCCTCAGGTTCTTTCAAACAAAAACATAATAACGCTAAAAATGAATTGAGTCCATACTTATGGACCGCACTGTAAATTCAAAATCGACAGAAACTCAGTTCATGAACGCTAGCTTAGCGATAATTGCACACTATCTACTGTGAAAATTATATGTCAATACATTTAATTCTTATAAAAAAACAGTAAATGCAGAAATGATATTATATGGAATTTTAAGCTCACTACATACAGTGATTTGATATTCAAAATTCACATATCGTGATACCTCGTATCTACACTTTTGACCAAAACGGACTTATGCACATTATCATTTCCAGAAGAGATTGCTCCATTTTTCAGGTGATACCTCGTAACCAAGAAATAATGAATGGATTCCCAAAAATACATCAATGTGATTACTTGTATCTTCGCAAAAGTCAAATTTCCGGTGATTTGATGAAAATACTTGGTAGTGAAAAAGGGTATTTTCACTCAGTATTTGAAATGTGTTTACCGGTATCTGCAGTATCACTCAACACGTCATTCAAGTGAAGAATGTTCTAGGTGGAATTTGGTGTTAATGCGTATCTGCTGTAGTTGTACGTTGGCTTTGATGGTAGTTAGTTCTATAAAATTTGTTACCACGCGGTGATAATCAAGTTCTTTTTGCTTGCAATGTAAGTTTATGGATATTTATTTTCGATACAGTGTCTGTTTAACGTAGGTTTTCGAAAGTTTTGGGTGTTTTTTATAGCGTTGTTTTTATATACTCGGTAGATTTAATATGAATTCGTGAGTGAATATAATGGCTATATTCAGGTTACCTGATTAATTTTGAAAAGTCTCGGATTTTGGATGTTTATTACCCCTTCGTGGGGGATCACAAAGAAAAGAAAGTGTTGTGTGGGTTCTTTTAAATTGATTAGAAGTCTATAAAATTTGAATGGTAGGTATTAGAGTGAGGGTTGAATATTTTGTTAACTATGCTCAGGGGGTGATGTCACAAGCTGATCCTTACGACTCCCTTGATGATCCTCATTAGTTCGGGCAAAAACTATGGTCATCTGATAGAATGATGGCGATATTGAAGGGAAAAACCATAGAAGAATACAGCAGTACAAATCCTGTTTCAACAAAGCAAGTTTTAGATGATTGTCAGTGGAAAATTTTAAAGGATCAATAATGGCTCGTGACGAGGATAGACGATACTTCAGAAGTATCAGCAAACTGGGATGTCTGTAGATCTATCCAAATGTACATTGAGTCTCATTCTCAATTATTTCTACTTATACACAACTCAAGACAAATTGAGATTATTTATAGTAAACCAGAATACCAAGAGAAGATACAAGTAGACAATCTACGCCACCTTCTACCCCCACTTGTAATTTTACCTTTAACAAATGTTGTATTTGGTAATGATGAAGAATACTGTAATGCTGTTGCAGGATTTGATGGAATAGAACCAGATTATGATGTTACTGATAAAGAGCTAAATATGAATAATGCATTAGAAACCATAGACCTTAATATTGTTGTTACAACAGAACAAGCCGAAGATGAGTTACAAAGAAGCGTAGGAAAAGAAGTTGAAGAGGAGGAGGAGCAAGAAGACGATGAATGAAATTCTGGGGAATTACGTAAAGTGGTAACAAAAAGGGAACGAATTGCAATATCCGACAACTGATTTGACAATAAGAATGAGAAGCTTTGTGAACAGGGGGAGTGCTATATTAGATGGAAGACGAAAGGAAAAAAGAGAAGGGAATATTAAAGGCGAGAGGACAATGGGACCACCTGGCAACTCCACTTTCTGAAAAAAATTACAACCAAGGGAATGTGAAAAGCTTTCAAAGGAAGAAAGAGAAAAATATAATAATCAACAAATCCCCAATAAGTGAAAAAAAGATCTCGGCTTCTACAGAAATCTGTGCAATCACATAATGAAAAAAGTCAAAGCCCAGAGGTGAGAATAATCAAATATAAGTTATAGTTTTCAACGTGACAAATGAACACTGAAACGTGATCTCACGAACTCAATTTTTATATTTCACATGATCAACCTACTTCTTCAAGCAAGTTCAAACTTGTTTGACATACCCAGGATCACATTATATGGCGATATCTTCACTCCCCCACTATTCGACTGCGGTTTTACATTTTTTCCACCTTTGAGGCGCGTTCTCACGAGTCTATTTTAGTTGACCAACTTATGTTGATCAACTAAAATCGAAATGAATTTTTGTTCACACGTCTTAACAAAAATTGATTCGGTAGTTGTTTAAAATGACGGCGAACGAAATTGTCCAGGCAGGCATAGTACCTATTGCCGAATTATTAAACGGAGAAATCAGAGATATTTTGTCAACATTTTTCAAGAAATCCAGAAAACGTAGCTTTTGAGACAGAAATTGGATATTACGAAAAAATAAATTGGGCGTTTCAGGAACCCTACTCAAGGAGCTGGCTTTGGAGGACGAAAATCATTTGATAATGTCTGAAGAACAATTTGAAGGACTTATTTCTAAGATAAGAAGCAAAATACTAAACCAACTCGACTGCCTACAGCTCACACGCTTCAAACGCGTTTCAACTTGTCTGAAAATCGCCCATGACGCCTTAGTTGATCGATAAGTTTTGAATGGGTCGAACTCTTTCAGTTCGACAAAAATTTATCAAGAAAAATCGAAATACAAGGTTTACAAGTATAATTTTTGTTCGATTTTGGTTGATCAATAAGAATCGTTCAACTCAAATCGACCCGTGAGAACGCCCCTTCACTGTATTGGGAGAATCGAGTTTTGGCCAGCTAGATTGGAGAAATACCCCTATGTTGGCGTTGCTAAGAACTTGATCTGAGTAATACTATAAATTGAATCATACAAACAGTGTACTGTAATAAATGACATTTATGAAGAGAAAAAGGGTGGCAAGGGTAGTTATTTAATTTAATTTAATAATTCTGAATTGCTTGTAAAATAGTATGAGGTAGTTTCATCATAGGGATAGGTAGAAATTAATTGAATTTTGAATAATGAAACAAAATATGAAATTCAAAATTTTTTGTTGAGTGAATTCTATTAAATAAAACTACATAATCGTTTTCTGGGTCTATTAAATTTATTTATCAATACATAAAAAAAGTATTATATTGACAACAAGCAAAAAAAAAAGCCCAGCTGCAATCCTCTTGAGATTACGACGATCATCTCTGCATAGGCGTCACCGACTGAGTTGGAAAAGGTAAAGTGAGAAGGTGAAATATTTTAAATACAATAACCAATATTAATATCATAATTCCAATAATATACACAACATCAACTAAATCATATCAATATATATATATATATATATATATATATATATATATATATATATACATGTGAAATTTCGATCTCATGGTATTTTTGGGTTCTGGGGAACATGATCAGCGAATATATATATATATATATATATATATGAAAAAAAATTGGATGTCCAATTGTTATGACTGGACCAATATACAGGGTGTTCCAAATTAAGTCGGCACCATTGCCAACTCTGTTATTATTGATGTTACGATTTCGTTTAAATGGGCAAACTGGTAGCATTTTTAGTGGCCTTCTCGATGCCGAAAACAAAAACAAAATTGACAGTTGCGTTGTCATAATATTTCATAAAATGATATATTTTTCAGTGGAATACCCTATATTTTTTCATCAATTTCGATTCGTAATAACATTCTCAACAACAAAGCCCATTTCACTTTTCTTCCTAAAGTGGAAAATGAGCGACTTATGTGGAAATATTCATTTCTTTCACTAGTACAAAAAATTTCATTGTTTTGGCGACATGATGATCACGGGTTTCACGAGTTCACATCCCAGCGCAATTTTTTCTTTTTACTGCTTATTTTGCTATTAGTAACAAAATATTGTCATTCGTATAAGTACAAAAAATGGGTGTATGGACAATCATGAGGTTTTATTCGCCAAAAGAAAGAATTTTTTTGTACTAGTGAAAGAAATAAATATTTCCACATAAGTCGCTCATTTTCCACTTTAGGGAGAAAAGTGATATGAGCTTTGTTGTTGAGAATGTTATTACGAATCGAAATAGATGAAAAAATATAGGGTGTTCCATTGAAAAAAATATCATTTTATAAAATATTATGACAACGCGACTGTCATTTTTTTTTCGGCATCGAGAAGGCCACTAGAAATGCTACCAGTTTGCCCATTTAACCGAAATCGTAGCATCAATAATAACTGAGTTGGCAATGGTGCCGACTTAATTTGGAACACCCTGTATATCTATCAAAACCGGAAATGTTTCCAATGAGAAATTTGTCCTATGATAGGTGAATCTCATTTATGATAATTTCAGAATCAAGCAATGAATTGAAAAATCTACTTTTTCTACTGGCTGCGCTATCGGGTTTTTCAGAGTATGATGATGCACCCCACAAGAGGATTCCAAAAACCATTATATTGTGAAATATTCAGAAATAAGTGGAGGAATTTCTCGTAGCCTGGTATTTAGGTATTTAGTTTTACTTTCACTCAATGCTAAATAGTTTGGGCGAGACCAGAATTCAATTAACCCATCAGTTCTAATTTCGTGACATAAATCTTCCTGCGTGAAATTTACATGAACTGATGATGATTATAAGCAACCAAATATTGCTTATATTATCAGCACATCGCTCAAATTGATGATAAATAACACAAGACTCAAAACACAATCCGTGGTAACAAAGGTTACTTGCGTTTTATCTGAAACATTTTCATTTCACTTCACACATCCTTGGAGTGCTATAAAATTATATAAAAAGATCGAGCCGCTTTTTCCGTATATCATGGTGTCCAGTTTGTAAACGAAAACACCATGTTTCGTGCTATCGAAAGCTTAAGGCATATCATGAAATTTTAAAGAACATGACTTTTTGTATTCAAATTGCTTACAATTTCGCAAATTGCCGTCATTGTAGACTTTCGAGGCTAATAACCAAACTGTGAAACATTCATAAACCTGTTTGATTCCAGATATTCAACTATATTATAATACATCTTCAGATATTTCAGGAAAATGGGAATGCTAGAGAATGCCTGATATCTTTCTACACCGTTATTCTCATCCTCTTTATGAACCAAAGAAGTTTCTATATAAATGCATATATTTATAAAATACGCAATAGACTCAACAAATTTTATTAGCTAAGATATCGATCAACTGAACAACTGATCAACTGTTATTTATACAACAAGAATATAAAGCGACTCTTTATATTCGATTTGTATTCATGATTTTTTCCAATACTTTGGTTTTTCAATAATAAAATAGAAATACGCTTTATTATCAACGTTTTAAAAGCAAATATCCAATTTTTATTGTTTTGACAGTGAAAGTGATATTAATCAAGCAGACGAACTTCCCGAACTGACAAAACATGATATTGAGGACAAGGATTCTTATATGATTGTTAAAATTTCTTATTCATAAACGAAAATACAAAGACATTTGTAGTTACAAATAACAATGAACACAAATTTAACCCAGCTGAAATTTGCCATAAGTACATGTCACTGCGTCCTAAGATAGTAAAAAACCCTAGATTTTTTCTCCAGTACAGGAATGGAAAAAGATCATCTGCGTCGCTTTTAGTTGGCTCAGGGGCTGATATTTTGAGACTTCAACATCATGGTGGATGGCGATCGTCGACCATTGCAGAAGGCTATGTGGAGCAGTCCATGGAAGAAAAAGAGAAAATTGGAAACGGTATTTTTAGTGGTGATATCAAGAAAAGTCGAGAACAATAATACTTGTAACATTATACAAGAAAAGCCATTTGATTAGTATTACCAAAATTATGTTTTGAAATTAACATACAGAAAAACAGCAATTGTATTATAAATATAAATCATGTGAAAATTCAGTATGGATGAAATATGATTGTAATATGTTTATTAAGAAACGATTGAAATGAGAATGATGGATATTCTGTATGACCTGTATTTAAACAACGTAGGTCTATTCTTTGTTGCATTCTGTTAAAAATAGCTCACTTTTGACATTTAAAAGTCATAAAAAATGACACATTTTTGACGTAAATATTGGAAAAATTTGTTTTTAATATGAGTTATTTTGTGTATGGTGAGGGATGACGAAGAAATATTTTGAATTCTGGGAATACTATTTGTGAGATTTTTGAATATTGGTGGTCAAAATCTTCATCAAACAATTCTCAACATCATAGGAGCAGGGGTAATTCCATTTGAAATAGTTTATTATTAGATGTGCTCGAATTTCTAAGGTCCCATGCCGCCTTTTGTGTTCGGCTCTCAGAATGAATTTCTCCTCATCATGGTGCCGACTGTATAAATGTTAATTTGTAAATCTCATACATCAGATGAATCATCACACAGTAATAGTCTGAGCTGCATCTAGTGTATTTCTGCGGATCTTCATCTCATCAATAAAGATTAACGTTTGGGGTTTGAGCGTATGTTTTCGTAATCATCTTTTGTCCTTGAGGTTGTAGAGTGAAGTAGTATTTGAAATCAGTTTCATAGGTTCACTTTCCAGTAATATTTTCCCAAGGGTTAAAACAAATAAATTTCTATATTTATACAGAAATCAACTAGACTGAGGCCATTCCTCACAAATACCGATATGATTCATGATACCCGGTAATAACACCCGAATCAATCAATATGTTGTAAACCGAGTGACCTTTGTAAATTCCAAACTAGCCTGTCTGTACTGTCTATATACTCCGGAGGGCGTTACCAGTTATCAAAGGAATATTCTACGCTTGAAATATCACAATCATATTTCTTAAAAACCATAGACGAGGAATGCAATCATCATAGAAGTGCTAACATATTATATAAAGCAATTTTGCTTCTATTGTAATTTGTATCTTTTATTGATGGGAGCGGCATGTCAGTTTGTCATTTGTTATTCATGTGTTCATCTCTTGTAGTGTTCGTGTATCGAATCATTATTTAGATATGTCGAACTATCAACGCTCTCTTAGCATTGATTTGTTCAGAAATACCATTCATTTGATGAAATATTTACCGGGACTGATTTCAAAATACGGGGGCTCTGTTTCGACTGCACAAAGTCGTTCACTTTTATTAAGGCGTTTTTCAAAAACTGACTGACACCCAACGTTACTGAAAATTTATATAATCCAACTGTGTGACTTATTGACCTTGTTTAAATGAACATATATTATTGGGAAAATGCGTAATAATACAATTGGGTGTCTGAAGTCATATGAAGTACTCAAATATGTTCCACCTCAGCTCTGAATTTCAAATTACAAATACTTTCTAAGCAAGTTAGGAGCTTCATTGCTGAATCCAGAGTGTGTCACGTTTGTACACCGAATATTGTGGTCCAGTGTATTGAAAGCTTCTGGGTAATCCAACAGATGCTGTAGTTATGCTATGGGATATACTCACCCAATCCAGACAGATCTTTGATAACTGAAATGCCTTCTATTCATTATTTTATTTTTATACACAAAACTAGTAGCTGTTTCATGGTTTCCCAATCATCAGTGGTCTTCCTCCAACCTGAAACAGACCTCTCAGAGTGTTGATACCTACATACCTACCGCCAAGGATAAAAATGTATAATGCACAAAATAATAGATGTCACATCTATAATTTTGTGCATTATATATATATATATATATATATATATATATATATAAACCCTTTTACCTTATCCCAGCTCAGTCAGGTACGCCTATGAACATGAGTTACTTCTTCTCAGTAGCCGGTTCCTGTAATCGGTGTTGCCTACTATGGCACTGACGATTCGATAAGAAAAACTGTTCAGTGGAGAAAAGTGAGGTTGGAAATTGAAAAATAAACACCAGTTTTGCAGAGAATAATCAAATTATTGGTTTTTATTCAAATCGAAACTTATAAATACCCTACTCTGCGATAGCTACCTTATACTAGCAAAACAATGATATAAAATAGTGCAGTTTGGATGATTGTGACAATGAAAACTTGAGGAAGAAAGTTCGAACTTATTATCAGTCTTTCTGCATGGAATTTTATGAAAGTTCAACCAAAACGAAATAACCAGTGGTTTAGGCACGTAAAAGTTATTGGTTTAGTGTGAAAGTTGCACTTTGATGAGTTCAGATATTAGTGTACCTTGTGTTCCGATTGAAGTTTCCAGTCCGGTAGACGTATTTCTGCGATCCCAATGACAGCTCACCTGCACTCCTTCCAAGATTTATCCTCTAGACCAGGTAGGTGGAATTTTTATTGACTATTTACTTCTTCAGTTCTGCTTTTCGAGAATTTTCGTTCGGGAATTTTCAATAATAGGTTTTCTTGTATTATCTATAATGCTTCTCTTAAAATTTTCTACTTGGCTTCACCTTTTGAACTTTTTTCCATCTCCCCAGAACTTGTTATCCTGATCCATAGCAACACTCACAATTTTTTTTTTTCACAGATTTCCGAATTTCTATCACAGATTTCCGAATTTCTATCACTTCCTACCGAATTATTTGCTGTTCTAATTAATATTGGGTAATGATTTCATGAATTATATCTAATTCTAACTCTTACATACTATTTACAAATTCTTATAAAATTATAATTTTTCAATTTCTGCCATTACATATCATTGTATATCATCACTTTTTCCACACAAACTCTTTCGAATCTCATTGGTGGTTTTCTGTTGATGTGAATTGTCATACAGGATGTTAAAAACCTATCTATACGTTGATCTTACTTTAATTCGATGTTTGCTATGAATTTCAATTTTGATATGGTTTAATCGTGGATTTTTATTAGATATATCTTTGGATATGTATTTTTGATACCAGAACTACTTCAGAAATGCCCTCTTTATACATATGTATGGACTGGAGCATAGTATGAGGTTCTATAGTAGTGAAAAAGGTAAAGAAAATTGTAAAATAACATGGCATCAACGATGATAATGAAAATAACTAATAATAATAATGATAATTATAAGTTTAATTATTTAAGAACATTTCAAAACATAACCAATATATGTATATATATTATATATATATATATATTTATACAGAGTGGCCACTTTTTTAATGGGATTGTATTGGTAACTTTTAAACCATAAGAGCTAGAAGGTCGGTCACATGTAGGAAAAGTTGCATTTATAGAAGCATTGTCAAGCAGTTCAAACAAATTGAGATTATCAGGGCCGGTTATTGAGATATCATAAAAAAAGTAAATTCTGTCATTTTGATTTTTCTTTTTTCCCACTTTATTTCGAATATTATCAAAAAATGTCACAGGAGTTTTTCATTCGACAGTAAATTATCCTCAATTTGACATAATCAGATTTTGTATCCAACGTTTCGTACGATAAACAAGTGCAAGGATGAACAATAACACTTGGTAGAAAACGACAAATCAACGGAGTCAACAAACAGAAGCCAGCCGCACATATGTGGTTTCGGTTAGCAGACCCTATATAAATATAAATATATATATATATATTATATATATATATTGATATGATATCGAATTTGTGGTGGAAAGTTTGCATGAAACTATGGAATTCTATTTTTCTGAATGTTTGAACCTTTGTAACTTTAGCCATTTCTAATCATCTCAGACATTTTAAGAGTGTGGCATATGAGTTTTATTCTGATTTTTTTGTTATGTTTCAATTATTCCATCTAATATTTATTTAACTTGATTGAGTAGAGAAATGAAAAATAAATTATTTATCAATCCTGTATAGGAATTGAAAAATGAACTGAAAATTGAGTTATTCATCAGTAAAAAAAAACACCCTGTATAGGAATTCAGAACTGAAATGAAATGAAAAATGACAGATGTCAATGGTTTTGGAAATAGAAAAAAAATACTGATTGAAGATTCAAATCAATTGTATGATGTTTGGAGAAAATATTTTGAATAAAGAATGTACCACAATTAAGTGAAAAGTGTTGTATCTGCAATGTCAAAAGTGGAATCTTATGAAAATCAACGAATGTGATTGGATAGTTTGGAAAAAGACAGTTTCCAGGAGATGGATATTGAAAAAAAGTATTGAGAAAAACTGATGAATTAATTATATGATTGATATAAATACGTCGAGACAAAGCCTAATCAAAACTCAAGTAAGAAGAGTGAGTCCACCGAACATCCAACATTGTAAATCACACCACACCACAAATCAACCAGAGTTGAATCCACCAGGACACTCAAAGTGAATGAAAATATTCCATTACAAGATCACAAATAATTCCCTGAGAATATACATGAACAAAGTGAAATTTCTATCCTGACTGACAGCAATTATTTCAAGTCATACCGAAGTGGTTATAATTTTAATTTTAATTTCATCAAGAAACAGTCTTTCAATGATTCATAACGAAATTTAATTTAATAATTTTGAATTGCTTATAAAATAGTATAAGGCAGTTTTCTCCTAGTGATAGGTAAAAATTAATTGAGTTTTGAAAACTGAGACAAAATATGGAATCCAAACATTTCTATTAGGTGAATTTATTTTACAAAACTACATAAAAGAATAGTACTATATTGACAGCAAGCAAAGAAGAAAGCCCAGCTGCAACCCTCTTGAGATTAAGACGATTATCTCTGCATAGGCGTCACCGACTGAGTTAGCAAAGGTAGAGTGAGAAGGTGAAAAACTAAAAGAAAGAGATAGTATTTTCATATCCAGGCATATTTTAGATACAATAACCAATATCAATATCACAATTCCAATAACAATATCATATTCCTACGTTAATTCAGTCCCACTGATAGAATCGTACTGCGTAAATTGAGTCCTGGGTTTCAATATAAGCTAGGTAAATTGAATAATCTTAAAAATTTGTTAAGATTAGCGCGATTACAATATTGGCATTCTATATCAACAAAATTTACAAATTCAAATATGAAAATGCGTTCATTACACAAATCATTCATTCTCAAAATATTATTTTGATGTGTCGAAGCCATAGGTTCTTAATTTTATAATACCAAAGACCCTATTGATAAATTGATGAAAATGTGAATCTATGGAGATTGTCCAACTACATATAATCATAATAATGAAATTTATTTTGCATGAAAAATTGAAAGGGTTAGCCAAAAGCTACCTTCCACTCCTCCGAAAATTGACATGTGTTATTTATTATTATTAATGGGAGAACCATCAGACCTCTGAACCTTCGAATAAGAGAACATTTACCTAGACTTTAGAAATGTAATTTTCAAATCTAAATTCTTACATTAAATTCAATAATGACAACTTTCTACCTACATTCAGCAGTGAAATATTACATATTATATCTATTGATTGAATCTAGAAATTTCATGCGAATAATGGTGCTAATTGTTCAAACTCACAAATACACTCGAATTGTAATTTAAAACCCTTGTTCAAACATTTCTATTCAATTTAAACCTAGTATTCATGTAGTTAACTCACCGTCATGTTACCCAATTTTATTTTAACATGATACATCAAATTAGTAATGATTAATTTAACAGTAACCACTCCTTCCAACTCTGTGGCACATACTAATTTTATATCCAACACCAGTTACACTCACTTAATGTTAACTATGTATTTCATCTGACCGTATGTATATAATTGATTTACATCATTTTGTTTTTAAGATTCCTCACATTTATTGAAAAAATTCTGTTGATGCCAGTCAAAAACGCGCTTAATGCAGCTTTGGAAATAAAACTTTATTCATCTAAATATATTTTGTGTATGCACCCAACAAGTCTCAAGCTCATATCCAAAATACCTAGTACAGGTCAAAACAATAAAAAATCCAAATGATGATCTCAGACATTCTACGTCTAAAGTGTACATGGATATAATAGAAAAACTAAATGAAGAATGGGCGTTTGAGTGAAAAGGAAATACATGCTCTCGTTGTGAAAATAAGTTACATACAGTCAAATGATATCCAGCTCACAATATCAAATGTAATAGATGCAAGATGAAAGTACATTTTAGTAAACTTTCTGCAGAACTGTGCATTCCAAATAATATCCAATATCCAAGAAAATAGCGGAGCATTACTTTTAGTAATATCTTGAAATCATTTGGATTTATATGTAATAATCAATATCAGTGAAAAAAAAAATACCTTCTTGGGCTGATAATTTGATGATTCCGATTTTATCTGGACGGCCCCTATTGAAATAAATTTAGATGTTTTTTAAGATGCACCGAAGAAAAAGTCTCCGGTTTAGTTTAGGTAAACCGAATAACTATGCACATGAAATCCAAGTAATGGAAGGATAATTTTTTTCCCAGTTAGTGAATTGAACCCCGGGTGTGCCTCTATGGTTGTTGTTAGGAATATGTGATGCGTGAAAGATTCCTATTAGGATCTGTTGAATGAACTATAGCAAAAGTATGAAATGCACAAACATTTTTTTAACTTGATTGTACAAATATATTTTGGTAGTTCGCATCAAATACAAATTTTCAAGCACTCCCAAATTTTATTTAATTCACATTTGGAATAAGTAGTCTCCCATCACCGGCACACAAAAAAAAAAAAGTTGTCTGTGCACCGGGCGCCACCTATCTACGGGCATGTTTTTCGACCCGCTGAACACGAATTTCAAGTCAGTTTAGGCCGTCCGGGCTTCAATTTCGAGTAAATTGCAAAAAACCCCAAAAATAGCGAAAATTCGATATTTTGACAAGATAAAAAATTCTGATTCTGCAATAAATTTGGCCCATAGTCCCCTCAAACATTCATAAAACTGCAAAAAACCGATAAAATAGCAGAAAATTGCTGCTGAAAAAATGGAATTTTTTTTTTTAAACACAATTAAATAAATTTCTTGTATTTTTTATTTCTAAAATACAAGATTAAGATCAAGAATGTACACAAATTGAATTTTTAACGGTTTTTCGAGGGTATTGTACTGTTTCATTCTCAAATGATCTACGATGTGGATACCTCTTTTTCCACCTTTTCCTTTATTTAGTAAAAATTTGTCATCGTGTTGGAATTTCAACTTCTTCGAAGTGCAGACTTCATTTCATTGCATGATCGCTTGTACTTGCAACCAGGGCACCTCCTCGTGGTGACGGTGGGCAACAGAACCATCTGGCAATTTTTTTAGATTTAAAACGGTTCATGATTGAAGTACGATCGAAATTAGTATTTAACAGATCAAAATACATGAAAATTATGCTTGCATTAGATCTCAAAATTTTGTTTCTTGCTAAAACATCGAATTTTCGCTATTTTTTTGGGTTTTTTGCAATTTACTCGAAATTGAAGCCCGGACGGCCTAAAATAACTTTAAATTCGTGTTCAGCGGGTCGAAAAACATGCCCGTAGATAGGTGGCGCCCGGTGCACAGACAACTTTTTTTTTTGTGTGCCGGTGTAATTATTCCAGAAGTGCATGTCTAATATGGTAATATAACTGAATGACTCAAATATTCATTTTTATGCAGATGATTTCCTGGTTACCAGTAAGGACATTCAGAGTCACAATGAATAACTTGGAAAACTGGTGTCATATTTCCAAGCAATTGGAAATTCATTTTAGGAGTGTTTTACCAGTGCAAGATCGATATCTCAAGCATAAACTGCTATGCCATGAAGCTGTCAGTGAAGAAATCATATTATGAATCTCACAACGAAAAACATACAACCAGAAACTTTGGAAGATTTTGAGAAAGGAGAAGTGGTTTATGTAACAGACAAAATGAACAAGGAAACAGTTCATCAAACACAAAATCGACGTTCGTGCCTAGTAGAGACAAAACTGGTATTATAAGAAGTAGACATTCTCTATTGAATAGAAATATTTTTCTGAAAATTAAAAAATTCCCAATATAAATGAAGGAATTTTTTGGGAATACCTAAGAGAAAACAACTAGATCCCCAGCTTAAGCCACGCTGGATATGGAACTACATTCGATAGATGTAGTTCTCAAAAGAAACAATCTGAAAGTAAGAATTGCATTTTCATTGAGATTGATATGATTTTCTCTTCCAGTCTCCATTAAAAACACTTATATAGATGAATAAGATGAAGAAAATGTTATCCAAGGAGAAGTACTCACCAGAAATCATTTGTGACATTGATGCAAGACTGGAATCACATACAATAAATCCTAATGATCCAATTGCTATCAAAGTTGAAAGATTTCAAGCTTTAGTGCGTGAAAATTCCAAAAATAAGTGAGACAGTTTCACGAAATGCCGTTTGATTCTTAATCCCCTCCTTCCAGTCCATCGATTTGGAAATATTTTGTTGAAATAATGACGAACGTTCGCAGCATGATGAGGAGTAGTACCGTCTTGCTGATACAATGAAGCTTCATTTGGGATGTTCGAGTTATTGCCATATGGAAATAATGCGAATAGTTCTGCTGGTACTCTTTATTGCCATAACATTTTTCGAAATGTTTTACACCAGAAGCTATCCGTCTATTGAAATTGGACTGAAATTGATATTGCCAATGATTTTCGACCATACGTTAACTTATTGAGGGAATTGTATATGGGATCCCATCATCCAGTGAAGATTTGTAGGTACCCAGTATCTACATTTTTGTCTATTCATGTTGCTATTGAGTTAAAATTTTCTTCATTGCTCCATCTTAAAAAAATGTTCAGTTGGGTCATCTTCGTTTAATTACCGAAGTGAATCAATTTGATTTTCCATGTAATTTATAACTAATTTTTTAATGATACCATGATGGTCTAAAGTTCTAGAACTTACATTTGGATTTTCTTACGCATCAATGAGCATGTCGTAATGTTCATCTCCTAACACTCTCTTCTCACCAGAAAATAAGTTTAGCATTTCTAAAAAAAAAAAATGGATATTTCTGATTCAGTAAATAGCTCCCCCCATATGGACATTATTGAATATAACGCATACCTCGGAACCTTATTCGAATCATGCCATCACACCCCATTGAAATTATTATTTGAGTTTTTCACTTCATTTTGGCACTACTATATACTTTGCTTTCGTTCGAAGAATATTAAATTGAATTCACACTTTGATTAAACTTGACGTCACACAGTAAGTAAACATAGATGAACTGTCAACTTATCATGAATATCTAGATTATGGTCCGAAAATGAACCGAGTTGTGTAAATAATTAGTTCCTCTAGGCTACAAACCAATACAATTTCTATGCCAAGTTACAGTTCACTACTATTGATTTATTCCTTGATATACAATTTCGGTGCATTATGTTCGATCAAATTGAACAGTATCGAGAAAAATGGATAAAATACAAAAAGTTGTAAAAGAGGGTGTGATGGTATACAAAAATTGAAGATTTTGTACATGTTGAAAATTATTGTTGCTCTAGATTTTTTGTGGGGTTATTTGAAATCAAGACTATACGTCAATTGACCCGATAATATAGTCAAAACGTAAAAAAGAATTTGTAATGAGATTGGGGCTATTCGATCTGTGGAGCTATTCGATCTGATATGCTTAAAAAAGTATTGAGGGAATTCAAGTAAAGACTGGCTTACTGTCAAGAAGTGAGGGTCTTAATTTGAGCACTTTATTTAAACTTTTGTCTATTCAAATAACGAATGCTTCTGTTCCTGGTACTATAAATTGAAAGGCTTTACCTGAATACTACGAAGGCGTAGAAGTGCCAAACTTTTTTATTTCACAATTCCGACTTGTAAGTCGGAATTCCGACTTGTATCTCGAAATTCCGACTTGTGAGTCGGAATTCCGACTTGTATCTCGGAATTCCGACTTGTATCTCTGATTCTTGGGGAAAGTATAAAAAAGTTATCATAACAGCAATAACGATTTTTTCTCAATGCTATACAAAAGAGGTAACAAAATAAACTCAAAAATTCAAAGAAAGCGTGATTTCACAGCAGATGTTCGAACAATCTCCCATTTTGAGCTATGTACAAATTATGTGTATCTACCATAATTGCTTTTCGGACATCAATGAAAGTTGATCTTGTAATAGAGCGAAACACTTCTCCAATTCTATTCTTCATGTCTCCTCATGTCGTTGGTTCATCGCGGTAGACCGACCTCTCCTTTAACATGTCTCCAGAGAAAGGAATCTGGGGACATGAGGTCTGGGAACCTTGCTGGTCACTGAATGGGTCTGTGTTTTGCTATCAGTTTATTTCTGCACCATATATTTAAAAATCTTCTTACCTGTTTTTTATTGTGGGTAGGTGCGCTATCATAATGGTAATATAACCTGTGTCTATGGTCAATCGGTACATCCCTCAACATTTCGGAGAAAATCCCTGTAAATTTCTCCATTCAGTGGCTCATCAAAGAAATATGGTCCTATAACCTGATCTCCAGTCATGCCCTGGAACTTATCGACCATCTTTTTTTGTTTTCAACTCATCTGAGCCAATAAGGATTCTCTGTCGAGTAGTGGTGGCAATTGTATCTATTTACCATCCCATTACTTTTGAATGTGGACTCGTCACTAAACAAAATGTATTTCAGAAAATTTGGATCCTCGCGAATGAAATTTGATATATTTTCGCAATAGCGAACTCTGGTATCATAATCCCATTTATAGAGTTCTTGATGTAATTTAAATCGGTATAGATGACGATTTTTTCATCAATATTCTGTTCACGGAACTATTCAGTATTCAGCTCTCTTACAATTTTCCTCGTACTAACATGAGAATTATCAACGGTTGAAATCATCACCGGTGATTCATTTCCTTCTTTTATTGCAATTTTATTTACTACTTGCCTTTCCTTGTGCTTGACACTGCCAGTTTTCTCGAATTTTGTTTTTAACCTCCGAAAACTCTCTGGTCGTATAGACCTTGAATCAGGATCGAACTGCATACATTCTACTGGCTAATATACAATTTCTGTCACAGTCACCCAAAATGTATATCATGTTTATCAGTTCTTTGGTGGATAATTTTATTTTGAAGCGTAAAAATATTAGACTTTAACTATAAATTCATCTCCTCCATAGTTGAATATCAAGTTTGTTGACAATTCCAATAACATTGAAATATTCCAAGGATGATTTGATATTAATGATAATATGATCTACATTCCGGGTGAATGTTCCAGAAGCTGCTTTTCGAAGGAGAGATTTGTGGTAACAGGAAGTGTAAAGCACAAAAAGTTAACAGAACGTGGAAGAAAAAGAATAAAACCTATCGATGATGTCGTTAACTATTGAGAATCTTCACGTAGGTACAAGGGAAATTGTAAATGATACATTTCTGGAGGAGCAGCAAGGTCCCAAGTCCTCACGCTCTCTATCTCTGGATATATGTTGAAAGAGAGGTCTTTCCGCAAGAAACCAACGACACCAGAGGACATGGAGAATATAATTAAAGAAGTTTCCCGCTCTATTACAAGATCAATTGATGTCCGAAGAGAATTTGTAGATAGACTCAATTTGAGAATCTGTGTGAATTTACGCTTTTTCAAATTGTTTGAGTTTATTTTGTTACCTCTTTTGTCCTCACTGCTGGATATATATATATATATATATATATATATATATATATATATATATATATATATAAATATATATATTCAGGATGTATCAACGTGGGTGGACGATAGCTGCTTCCCTATCTGAGAAAGGAAAAAATGTCCCGAATAAATGTTGTAGAAAGCAATAAAAGCTATTTTCCAAAAATAATAACCAATATACAGGGTGCTCGATAAATCTGTGACTCATCAAAGTTATGTTTTCTAAATGAAATACCCTATACATTTTCACTCGATTGAATTCCTTTGAAAGAGTGTTTCTCAAAAATATAGGGTTGTATGGGTTTATACCAGGGAGTTATGGTGTAATTTTTGTTATAAAATGGATTCATTCAACACCAAATATCTCAAAATCAATAAATTGGAATGAGAAAATGTTTCCACTTAATATTCTCGAAAATGGTGTATTTTCATTTCCTATTCATAATTTTGCCGTACAGGGACAACCAAAACTCGGGATCACTCAATTCTCAGTTTTCTCAAATGGAACAGCCTGTAAATAAAGCTATACCAGATTAGTCCTCAGTTTGAGTTTGCAGAAAATGTACTGTTCGCCTACTTGATTTCCATCGCAAATGTATCTTATTCTTATGGAAGGTATGAAAAATTCATCAGAACACCAATAACGATTTTTTTTCATTCAATGCTGGACAAAAGAGGTAACAAAATGAACTCAAACAATTCAAAAAGCGTAAATTCACATATATTCTCAAATCGAGTCTATCTACAAATTCTCTTCGGACATCAATTGATCTTGTAATAGAGCGAAAAACTTCTTCAATTATATTCTCCCATGTCTTCTGGTGTCGTTGGTTTCTTGCGGAAAGACCTCTCTTTCAACATATATCCAGAGATAGAGAGCGTAAGGACTTGGGACCTTGCTGCTCCTCCAGAAATGTATCATCCACAATTTCCCTTGTACCTACGTGAAGATTCTCAATAGTTAACGACATCATCGATAAGTTTTATTCTTTTTTTTCCACGTTCTGTTAACTTTTTGTGCTTTACACTTCCTGTTACCACAAATCTCTCCTTCTAAAAGCAGCTTCTGGAACATTCACCCGGAATGTAGATCATATTATCATTGATATCAAATCATTCTTGGAATATTTCAATGTTATTGGAATTGTCAACAAACTTGATATTCAATTATGGATGAGGTGAATTTATAGTTGAAATCTAATATTTTTACACTTCAAAATAAAATTATCCACCGAAGAACTGATAAATATGATATACATTTTGGGTGACTGTGACAGAAATTTGTATATTAGCCAGTAGAATGTATGCAGTTCGATCCTGATTCAAGGTCTATACGACCAGAGAGTTTTCGGAGGTTAAAAAAAAGATTTGAGAAAACTGGCAGTGTCAAGCACAAGGAAAGGCAAGTAGTAAATAAAATTGCAACAAAAGAAGGAAATGAATCACCGGTGATGATTTCAACCGTTGATAATCCTCATGTTAGTACGAGGAAAATTGCAGGAGAGCTGAATACTGAATAGTTCCGTAAACAGAATATTGATGAAAAAATCTTCATCTATACCGAATTGAATACATCAAGAACTCTATAAAAGGGATTATGATACCGGAGTTCGCTATTGCGAAAATATATCGAATTTCATTCGCGAGGAACCAAATTTTCTGAAATACATTTTGTTTAGTGACGAGTCCACATTCAAAAGTAATGGGATGGTAAATAGACACAATTGCCACCACTACTCGACAGAGAATCCTTATAGGCTCAAAGGAGTTGAAAACTAAAAAAGATGATCGATAAATTCCAGGGCATGACTGGAGATCAGGTTATAGGACCATATTTCTTTGATGCTACTGAATGGAAAAATTCACAGGGATTTTCTCCAAAATGATTTACCAAATTAGTTGAGGGATGTACCGATTGACAATAGGCCCACGTTATATTACCAACATGATAGTGCGCCTACCCACAATAAAAAACAGGTGAGAAGATTTTCAAACATATGGTGCAGAAATAAACTGATAGCAAAAAAAAGACCCATTCAGTGACCAGCAAGGTTCCCAGACCTCATGTCCCCAGATTTCTTTCTCTGGAGACATGTTAAAGGAGTGGTCGGTCTACCGCGATAAACCAACGACATGAGAAGACATGAAGAATAGAATTGGAGACGTTTTTCGCTCTATTACAAGATCAACTTTCATTTATGTCCGAATAGCAATTATTGTAGATACACTCAATTTGTACATAGCTCAATATGAGAGATTGTTCAAACATCTGCTGTGAATTTACGCTTTTTTAAAATTTTTGAGTTTATTTTGTTACCTCTTCTGTACGGCATTGAAAAAAAATCGTTATTGCTGTTATAATAATTTTTTTATACTTTCCGCAAGAATCAGAAACATTTTCTGGAAACTCATAGTGTGGACTTTTCTGGTATAAAGGCTGTTCCATTTGAAAAAACTGAGGAAAACGTGATTTCGAGTTTTGTTGCTTTGGTTGCCTCTGTATGGGAAAAGCGCTATTCGGCAAAATTATGAATAAGAAATGAAAATAAAGCATTTTCGAAGATATTGAGTGAAAACATTTTCTTGTTCCAAATTATTGGTTTTGAGATATTTGATGTTGAATGAATCCATTTTGTGACAAAACTTCCACCATAACTCCCGAATCGCCTGGTATAAACCCATAGAACCCTTTATTTTTGAGAAATACTCATCCAAAGGAATTCAAACGAGTGAAAATGTATAGGGTACTTCATTTAGAAAACATAACTTTGATGAGTCACAGATTTATCGAGCTCCCTGTATATTGGTTATTATTTCTGGAAAATAGCTTCTATTGCTTTCTACAACTTTTATTTGGGATATTTTTTCCTTTCTCAAATAGGGAAGCAGCTATCGTCCACCCACGTTGATACATCCTGCATATATATATATATTATATATATATATATATATATATATATATATATTTATATATATATATATATATATTTATATATATATATATATATATATATATATATTCCGACATAGAGGTCATTAAAAAGAAAAAACATTGAACAAATGAGATTATTAACATATATATATATATATTCAAATGTATATATATATACATATACAGATATATATATATATATATATATATATATATATATGTGTTAATAGTCTCATTTGTTCAATGTTTTTTCTTTTTTATGACCTTTATGTCGGAATTCCGAGGTACAAGTCGGAACTCCGAGATACAAGTCGGAATTCCGAGATACATGTCGGAATTCCGACTTACTAGTCGGAATTGTAAAAAAAAGTGTGGCACTTCTACGCCTTCGTAGAATACTGCCCAAATTATTTTTGAGATATTTACATCTGTTAACTTCAAAGTAATAGTGATGCACATCACCGTTTTCAGAATCTCATTGATTTTTTGAGTTTAGAAGAAAAATGTAGGTTAAAAAAATTGTTAACGTCATCAGGACGTCATCACAGCCCGAATTATCTGAAACACTAAACTAAATTTAAAATTTGATGTATATTGGCGTTGTTCGCTTCAACGTTACCTAACGTAGGAACTATGAGTTTTTCAGCCCAAATGGTCTCACTGTATGCATTTATATTCTGAAAGCTATACCATCTTAAAAGTGCTCGAACGCATAGTTGTTGTACAGGTGGTACTTGCTTTAGTTAACATACTAGCGAGAAACACGAATAAATATATTATAACAAAAATATTTCTTGCTTTCATTCTTGTATCAGTAAATAACAGAATCCAAAGCTAATCGTGTGTATTCTGTGTTCATGAATTAATTACATGGCTTAATAAGTATGATCATACTCCGCCTGCCTATTCAGCTATAATATTGTAGTGTTAATATATTACAGAGAAAGAAAAGCCTATATGTATACACATTAGTGACAAGTACATATAAGACAAGTACCTACATATAAGACAGAACAATAATTAAAAATAGACAAATTGTATATACAGGTGAGTTAATTTTCTCCTCCTATCGTGCCTATGTTTGTGTAGAACTCCTCAATACTGTATAAGCACATGTTTTTCAGGATATTCTTCATCTTTGATTTGAATTTTTCCTTGGGTAGGGATGATATGACATATGGTATTGCATTATGTATATGCCTAAGACTCTTGATTTATTCTTATCCTTTTGCGAGAGTGTAGTAGCTTATCCTGACCTCGTGTATCATGGGAGTGGATGTCCCTATGTGAAGAGAATTTATTTATGTTGCATTTAATATACATCAGATTTTCCAAGACAATCATGGAGAATAGTGACATTATTCCTAATTCCTGAAAGATGGGTCGACAGTGTTCCTCAAACTTTGCTTTCGTTATGCTGCGAACTGCAGCTTTTTGTAGAACAAAAATTCTCTGTAAATGTATGTGGGAGGCATTGCACCACCCTAAAATTCCATACGTTAATACGGAATGAAATAGTAGGTGGTGAGAGCAGCTTCTTTATTCACTAAATTGGTTATTCTCCGTATTGCAAATACTACTTTGGATAGTTTGCCACACATGAAGTTAATTTGAGGTATCCACGATAGTGCGGGGTCAAATAAAATCCCAAGAAATTTTATATGAGACATTTCTGATGGACCGACATGTGAAAAGACGCATTTGTCAGTTTTATTTTCCTTCAAATATAGTTCATTGGGACTGAGCCATCCCCGAGCATGATTTAGAATTTGATTAATTATTAAGTCTATTCCCATGGATTCCTCATGCTTTAGATGAAAAGTAGAATTAGTGTCGTCTGCATACATAATTGTGGTTATTTGTGATGTGTTATCAAAGGTTTTCATGTGATTTGGTAGATCATTTATGTAGAGAAGAAAGAGGAGAGGTCCAAGGATGGACCCCTGTGGAACTCCCCGCTTCATAATGCGTGTATCGCTTTTTTTATTATTGACGATCACCGTTTGTGGTCTATTTGTTGACTTTATGAGATTATTTGCAACTCCTCGTATGCCGTATGAGTTTTGTTTGTCTAGCAGAATAGAGTGGTTGACACAGTCAAAGGCCTTGGTCAAATCGGTAAATGTGGCTATGCAAAAATTTTTATTTTCAAATGCCTCCTGTATGGTGTGCATGAGGCAAACAATTGCATATGATGTTTTCTTTCCATGCCTAAATCCGAACTGAGTAGAGCTTAAAATGTCATGTTCGTCAATATGTCTTAACAACTGATCGAGGATAGCATACTCTATAATTTTAGATATGCTAGGTAGGATATGAATTTGTCTATAGCTTTCTGGGAGGGCTTCGTCACTTTTTTTATAAAGTGGAAGAACTTTTGCTGGTTTAAAAATATCTGGGAATATTCCTTGAGTCAGACAGCTGTTCACAATATCACATTACGGTTCTGCGACATTGTGGGCACAATGTTCAATAAGGTACGTACTGATTTCATACATGTCCTGGGTTTTTTTGTTTTTCATTTTCTTGATCAGCTGCATAACATCTGTTACATTTAAGGGCTGAAGGAAAATTGAAAAGGTACTGAATTCCGGGCTTCTTAGTGTATTTTTTGTTTCCTCTAGTTTTTTTACTATATCTGTAGAGTGGTTGGTGAAAAATTGGTTGAATTTATTCAGATCTATATCAGCGAGGTCCGTCTTTGTTTTGTTTCGACCAGTCCCCTCATTAATTATTGACCATATTGTTTTGGTTTTGTTGTCTGATTCTCGAATTTTATTAAAGTTATTTTTGCGTTTGGTATCAAGAAGTAAGTGTTTATAACTCTCTTTACATTGATTGTGTAAATCTTTGTTTAGTATGGAGGGATTTTGTTTGTAATTGCTGTGCAAAAATAAAAGTAATTGTTTCAGATTTTCCAATTCAGGTGATGTAGTTTTTCTGTGAGTTCTATGATTTTGATTCTTTATATACGGGAATGAGTTTTGAAAATGGAATATTAGTGTTTTATGGAATTCCATTGCTTTCTCTACTGCTGACCTTTTTTTATATACCTCATTCCAGGACTCGGAATGCAGATAGGTGTTGAATATATTTGTGTTATTTCGACTGAAACTGCGCTTGCCATTGAGGTTGTCATGTTTTTGAATGTTCTTAGTAACTGGAAAGGTTAAGGTCTGAGGGTCATGATCTGATACACCGAAGTTTTGTACCTCGGCTCTGAAGTATGGAAAATTACAGAAAATATTGTCAGGACATGTCTTGGAGTCGCCCGATTGTCTTGTGAACTCAAATATGGTTTTTTCTAAGTTAAGTTGTGCCATTAAATCTATTATTTGTCTAGTTTTGGTGTCAGGGCTCATGAACTTGAGATTGAAGTCACCACAGGCAACTAGATTTGTCTGTGGATATTCCCTCTCTATTTCATGTAGGGCATTTTTGAGAGTTAAAAAGAATGTGTCAAAGTTTACAACTGCAGTTGAGGATCTGTACATTACCAGGACTACTAAGTTTTTCGTTTTTATATAGACTCCTGTGATTTCACAGTGTAGTTCCGTAGTCATTTCTTTTATGTTTGGAATATGCTTTAAAAGATTGATGAACGTATATGCATACAACACCATGTATATGAAAGTTCTACACACAGATGAAATTAAATTGAAGTTCGTTATGTTATAAAGTGTCGACTCACCTGGGTATAGCCAATGTTCAGTAAAATATAATATGCTAGGAAACCTTAATGAGTTAACAATATCATCAAGTTATAGGATTTTGTTTCGAATACATTGTACATTGAAATTTAGTACTAGCAGATGTTCTATATTATTGGATATCGATTTGGTATTGGCAGATTGGATGCTTTCTCCTGGCCTGATCATTTCCTGGGCAGATGATCCAATTTTCAGGATAAAAAATGAGATACTAGTGCGCCTTTTGGCCATACTTCCAGAGTCCAGGCTTTGTTCATTTGTTCTTCCTTAACTGATACTTTGTAAGATAAGTAAGATTGTGGAAACTTAGATTTTACAGCTGAGCATCTAACATCTGAGAGTGTGGGCTTCAAGAAGTTAAGAAGTTCATCTGGCTGTGTATCGGGCTTCAGCCGGGTGACATGCAGGTCAATATATTTTGAGATTGTCATCAGATCACCTGTATCGCCACCCTTACCTCCAATTAGATAAGAGGCCTTTCCTCTTCGCCTTACTTTGGCTTGGCGCCATGCGTTGTTGCTATCGGAATTTGCAGTGGTTTCTCCGAGGGCATGGCTGTTTGTTTTTGGGAACTTTTAGGTTTTGTTATTTCTTCTTCTTCTTCTACTCTTATTTTCGTACGTGCCTTATATATACAGGGTGTAACTGAATAAGTGTAAAACATTTAAGGAGGTGATTCCTCATCGAAAAAAAGATAGGATCTTTCATATAAAGAAACTTCATTGGAGCATCCCTTGTTAAGATACAGCCCCTTAAAGGGGGTACATAAAATTTGTATAACAATTTTTTTCACAAGCACTGAAAAAGTTACAATATTGAAATTAACCTGACGTTTTGTACTACCAAAAAGACACTTAGCCAGTAATTTATTTGGTTTACCCCATGGTTGTAAGGGGTGAAAAACGCAACCCCTAAAATTTATTTCCAATGTAACTTTTTGTCTTATCATTTGTTTACCATTCTAAACAAAAAATGTCTCTTGGGTTTTTTGCCCAAAATAAACCAGTAAGCAGCAAAACATTATTTTACGAACAACTACAGAGATACATCGTCATAAATGCGAACTGGATTTATTGTTATTTTGTAGTTAGTACCTGCATTAAACGATTAAAGGGTATTAAACAAAACTAAGTTATTAATAACAAAACACACAACATGTAGAAATCATAGTGAATGTTCAATATGTCTACCTTCAAACATTACGCATGCGTCTAGACGTCGGCGCATTGAGCCACGTATTCGCTCAAATATTCCTGGAGTCTCTCTGATTACCCTGCACGCATCGATGATGCGGTTTCTTAAGTCCTCTACATCGCGAACAGGAGTACGATATACCAAATGCTGTGAATGGCCCCAAATAGAGAAATCGAGAGGATTGAGATCCGGGGATCGAGCGGGCCATTTATGTGGTCCTCCTCGACCTATCCACTGATTTGCATATGTTTCAGTTAAATGCTGACGTGCTACTTGACTAAAATGGGCGGGAGCCCCATCATGCATAAAAAACATATCCCTTCTGACGCCCAAAGGAACTTCCTCCAGCAGTACTGGATGCACTTCTCTTAAAAATTGAACGTATGCCTCACCATTTAATCGAGGAGGTAGTAAATGAGGCCCAATTAAATCATCCCCAATAACTCCGAGCCACACGTTGAGAGAAAACTGTTCTTGATGGCTAGTTTCGACAATAGCGTGAGGGTTTTCATCAGCCCATATGTGGTAATTATGAAAATTAATAATCTTGTCCCGAGAAAAACTACATTCGTCTGTGAATTCTATCGTCTTCAGAAAGTCACAATTTCTTCTAATCATTTCCAGCATGCAATTGCAAAATTCAAGACGGTTCGGAAAGTCTCGCGGTAACAGTGCCTGTACTCGTTGCAGATGGTAAGGGTATAAGAGTTGTTCCTTTAAAATTCGAAATACCGTCATATGATCAACATTTAGCTGGAAAGCAATCTTTCTAGTACTGGTAGTAGGTTGTTCTTCACTCAAATTAAGTACTGCTTCCTCAAGCTGTGGTGTTCGTATTTCTCGATGGCGACCACAATCCTGCGTTCTTTTGTCGAATGAACCATATTCTCGTAATCGTTGATGAAGTCGAGCAAATATTCTATGTGAAGGATGCTGCCGTTGAGGATACATTTCAGCATATCTTCTAGAAGCTTCTAACCCATTCCCCTGCGACAGACCGTAAACGTAATGCATATCAGCCATTTCCTCCTTTGTGTATGCCATTTTATTAACAAGTGAATTATTAAAGTAACAAATTAAGAACAGAACAACAACACACAATTAGTATTAATTCAATTTCGAAAATTCCCAAACTGACAGCGTCATACCAATTGTCACTATCGCTAATAGCGACCTACTGGATAGATTAGTTTCGTATTTTCGCATTTATGACGATGTATCTCTGTAGTTGTTCGTAAAATAATGTTTTGCTGCTTACTGGTTTATTTTGGGCAAAAAACCCAAGAGACATTTTTTGTTTAGAATAAAACAGGCTATCGAAATAAATTTTTAATGGTAAAAAATAATAAGACAAAAAGTTACATTGGAAATACATTTTAGGGTTGCGTTTTCACCCCTTACAACCATGGGGTAAACCAAATAAATTACTGGCTAAGTGTCTTTTGGTAGTACAAAACGTCAGGTTAATTTCAATATTGTAACTTTTCAGTGCTTGTGAAAAAATTGTTATACAAATTTTATGTACCCCCTTTAAGGGGCTGTATCTTAACAAGGGATGCTCCAATGAAGTTTCTTTATATGAAAGATCCTATCTTTTTTTCGATGAGGAATCACCTCCTTAAATGTTTTACACTTATTCAGTTACACCCTGTATATATATATATATATATATATATATCTATATATATCTAATATATAAAATTCTCGTGAAACGGTGTTAGTAATTAAACTCCTCCGAAATGGCTCGACCGATTCTCATGAAATTTTGTGTTTGGTTAGGTTTGGTTAGGTCTGCGAATCGGACAACATCTATTTTTCATCGCCCCTAATTTTATTTTTTATTTTATAGATACATTTTTTTTTTATGATACAGCATTCAAAAATACATATAACCCTAAATTTTCACCCTTCTACGATCAACCCCTATTTTTCCATCGCGATTTTTTTTTAATTTATCCACAGATCCGCAATAGGGTTGCAAGATGGCAATCGAATATAATAATTGTAGAACGATAAATTGAGAACGGGATAACAGGACAACGGGATAAAGGGATAACGAAAAAACAGGAAAACGGGATAACGGGATAAAGAAAAAACGGGATAACAGGAAAATGGTTAACGGGATAACGGGAATAACGGGATAACAAAATAACGGGATAATGGGATGACAGGATAAGGGGATAACGGGAAAACGGGATAACGGGATAAAGAAAAAACGGGATAACAGGAAAACGGGATAAAGAGACAACAGGAAGCGGAAGGAGTCAAAAGCATAGTCTGGATGGAACAACATATAGGAAAACATAGGAAAAAAGAAATTCTACGCGGACGAGAGTTTTCGGGAAAAACATTTTAGGGAACATAGAAATGTGGGAAGGATAACGTCTGTCGGGTCAGCTAGTATATATATATATGTAAATATATGCACACCTGTGAAACACGAGTGTATAATGCCATTTTATAACGAATTACAATGGTTAAAAACCGAAATAAAAAAATTGAAAATATGTTTTGTTCCTTGTAAAATTCGACAAAATTTTGGATAGCGCCGCCCGCCTAATTTCAGGTGACCTGCTCAGAGAAAAACTTTAGCAATTACCGAATGCACTAGACATTTAACTCGACATTTGAATAATGTGAAATGTTGAACTGATTGTGAGGTAAATGTACATATTGCAGGCTGCCTGAAATAGATATTCAATTTCAAAGTGAAAAAAACAATTAATCTTGTTCTATTCAAACTGGTGATAAAGTCAGAACTAGTTGACCTCATACTCCACTTTGAGGCACTTCTCATAATTATCACAGTCACTTGTGAAAAACAAACGACACAAATAGTATTGAATAGGGAAAAACATTCGCAATTGAATATTGTTCTAAAAATAATTCCGCGACCATTGTAGTGATTCAGAACACGTGGAGTGACCACTGTTGTGGAGCTTACGAAGCTGTCTACGAACGAAAGTTTGTTAGATTCTACCAGTGTTTACTGATTGGCTGGATGAAAGATCCTAATTAACAACTATTCAAGCTCCTTAAAGTCCAACCTCACCTTCACGTGGTATGAGGTGAACGGGCCGCGGCCGCTCAGCGAATGGTACGATTAATCGACATTCGTGTTCCTATTTGTGCGGCCGTGAATTGACTAACGAGTCTCTGGCACCAAAAGGGAAAGAGGATAACTCTTGGCCCTCTCGGTTTCTTCTTTCAGGACACTGGAGGGGTTATGATTCCGAGCGTCCTACGGGATCAAAAGAGGACTCTTCAGGGTGCTGAACAAACGACAGAGACCGCCCAGATGAACCTCCAGCACCGCAAGGTAGCCACGGTAGTACATGCAGTCGCTAGGAGGGAACTCAAAGCGGTACTTAATCGGCAACCGTGGAAACGACATTTTAAGATACAATGGGCCGGAAGGCTCCAGTGTCGTCGAAGGCCACAGCCTGAGAGGGTAGAGGTTTTAGTGTGTAAACCAGTGTCAGGAAGTCCCACGCTCTGTTTGTAATGGAATTCCACACCTCCTAAAATGAAAACCAACTGATCAGAAAACAGAACAGAACAAATTTGAACATTATTGTCTTTGTCTTTTAAATAATTTATATTATTTTGAATTTTTGAGTAAGAAAATGCCCGCACAATGACTGGCGACTCGAGAATCCAACCAGAACTGAAATTCACCATTTCATTCATGAATGCGACGAGTGATTCATCTTGTCTTCTAGTCTTAGTTTTGAAAGCCAGCGAAAGAAAAAGACAATAATGTTCAAATCGCGTACTGTTTTTTGATTGGATGCTTATTAGAATCTTCCATTCATCAGCCAATCCGAAAATACTAGAAGAATCTAACAAACTCTCGTTCGTTGACAACTTCGTGAACCGTACATGCGAGAATCTTGCTTGGCAACAGTGTTCAGTTCCCGTGTTCTGAATCACTACAATGGTTGTGATATAATTTTTAAAACAATATTCAAATGCGAATGTTTTATTTTCCAACACTATTTGTGTCGTTTGTTTCTTACAAGAGGCTGTTATAATTATGATAAGTGCCTCAAATCAGTTCTGACTTTATCAACAACTATCCAAACTGGTTAGTCGTTGGTCATTTTCTCCACTTTTAAATTGAATATCTATCTCAGGCAGCCTGCAATGTATATATTTACCAAAAAATCAGTTCAACATTCTACAATTATTCAAATGTCGAATTAAATGTTTATTGCATGTGGGTGGCAATTGCCAAAGTTTTCCTTAAGTAAGTCCCCTGAAATTAGCCGGGTGGCGCTACCCAAAATTTTAAAAATTTTACAAATAACAATACATGTTTTAAAATCTGTTGTCAGATTTTTAACCACTGTATTTGTTATGAAATGGCATTATACACTTGTCATTCAAGGATGTGCTGTGCAAGAGGTTAGATTACATCCTGTATATACATATATATATATATATATATATATATATGTGTGGAAAGTGAGACGAACTCTGTCCATCTTTACCTCAGATCAATAAGTAAACCCTAGATAGGCCCGATGCTAAATTTACATTGCAATGTTTTGAAGCGAACATAATTTCGGCGGGACGTGTAATGTTTTGTGTATATGATAGACGAACCAAAACAAAACATTTCTTGCTCAGTGCCGTGCCGTTTTAAGGGTTCAAAACAGTATTTTTAATCCACTTCAATTGAGGGTTCACTTGTGTACATGAGTATGTTTGTTTGTTATCAATGTAAAAGAAAACTTTTACATGTCCGATTTACTTGAAAATTGTCATGCCAGCAAAAAGGTTTCCATAGAAATACAATTTGGTATTTCTATGATAAAAATTCGAAATTAAAAAAAAATTATCATTTTTAATTAAAATTCGAAACAAAATGACGCTGCAATTTCATATGTGATTTGACCAAACGTCATCTAAGTAATTATGGTCATTAAACTTATCATAAATTAAAATGGCGTGATTCTCATACAAGTTCATTTTTCCACTTGTATATGTTCAGTTCAAATCTTGTAAGTGAATTTCAATCCACTTCTAGTTGTCCGATCAACGTGAAATTTGGAAGGTGTTTATAATTCCGGTAACAATGCGTTACTGAATTTTTGCTAGAAGAAAAATCAATATGGCGGACGAGTTTTGGGATTATGGTTCGATTCTATTCAAAATTGGTATGTGGAGGCGGACGAGTTTTGGGATTATGGTTCGATTCTATTCAAAATTGGTATGTGGAGATTGGCAGAGTTTTGTGGTTATAGCCCGATTTCAATAAAAATTGGTATATAGAGGTTTTTGATGTCAGAGATCATGATGTTCTCGTCAAAATCCATGAATTCAAGATGGCGGCTCCAAAATGGCGACCAGTTTGATGATTATAGCCCGATTCCATTCAAAATTAGTGTATGCGGTTTTTGGGGTCGGACATCATGATGTTTTTGTCAAAATTCATGAATTCACGATGACGGTCCCAAGATGGCGACGTATTTTGTTATTATGGCCCGATTTCATTCGAAATTGGTATGTTGTTTTTTTTTGGGGTTGGAGATTAACAATTTTTGTCAGAATTCAATGAGATGACAGATTACATGAATGACTAGAAAGAATTGAATAAAAAGGATTGAAAAGAAATTTTTAGGACAAGCTTTCATAGCCATGCACTGAAAAGGAAAAAATAAAGTCTTTGTTCGATCTAGATTATTCTGTTAGTAGCAGATTCAAAAGTTTTTTCTCTGGATTAAAAAAATATGTGATATATATTTTACTGATAACAACATATATACCAGTAGGTTGTTATACTCCTTATTTCATGTCAAACCAATGAGGTGGGCAAAATATTCAGTTAGTGGTTAGTTCATATTATTCATAAACAATATCCTCAAAATCCTGGTTGGTGGTCCAAAATCACCCAACCCTGGAATAATGATTGCAAAAAACCTTTATAGGAACAATCCCAGATATAATTAGTCAAATTCTCATGATTTCTTTGCTATTTTTGAACTTCAATCATAAATATTGTGCCGAGCTCAACATGTGGCTGTAAATAATTGTATACAACTTGTATTTACTGTACTAACACATACCTTTTAACTGCTTGTACATCAGGAATGGCATCAGGTCTTAAACATGTTCTCCCTTGAGGCTTTTCAATGATTTGGGCTTTGGAAAAATGAACAGAACAGATAAAATAAATTTTGGTCAGTGGGTCTAATCCAAGAGCATCACATCATACTTGTAGTTTTTCCTTATCAGTGGGGAATCTGTGAATGAATTATCATTATTAGTACTCTATCTTGGTAAAAACACCACTACAAAATTAAATTCTATTTGAAAAATTCGTTCGCATTCGACGCCACTGTAAGCTTACCTGTGGATTGTTTGTTTACAATAGTTTGTTCTGCAAACAAAGCAGTATTTCGACATTTTGCACCACTAAACCACTTCACACGTGAAGAGAGTATTTTAAATGTCAGGAAAACCAAGAAACTATTGTTTTATGAAAATGAAAAACCACTATAACACATAAACACACCGGAATTATCTGAATTTTACTTTACGTCAAATACGTCAAAGCAAATGGCCTATGGTAAAGAAAACAGGGTTGCCAAAAATGGTTCAATTTATCGAGGCTTCCTACAATTTTCGGAGTGTCTTATGATTTAACTGTTGAAAATTAAATTCGTTCTACCTAGAAAAAATATTTTTAAACCTTGTTCAGAGTTGGTTGACCTCACCGCCTCATATAAAATTTAGATGAATAAATATAATAGTATATAATGTGAATGACTACATATACACTCTTGTACATTCTATAAATTATGTCCATCTGACAACAATGATTTTGTATTTGTAAACAGTAGATGGTAAATAAAAACACAGTTATCTCTGCATCAACCCATGGGTTGTTTACGTAGCATCAGGCCTATCTAGGGTTTACTTATTGATCTGAGATCTTTACACATTCAAACATAACTAATTTTTAATTTTATATTACAGATACACTCATAAGAATGTAATGTGTTTTTATCCTGAAGAAGACAAGGGCCTCTTGTCGAAACGTTGATAAGATAATTTTGAAAATAACAAAAGTGTTTTCTCATCTTTTCGATTAGTTTAAATAAAAAATTTCAGTCGTTATTTGACATACTCATGAACTCTCAAGACAGTACTGTTATTAATTATCCATATGTAAGAAATTACTCCCAAGTTGTGGATTTCCCAAAAACTATTGAAATACACTGGGGGATCGGAAATGATCACAATAATTAGGAGTATCACGATGTCACAATTTTGTGTAAGATGTTGATTTTTCTGAGAAACTATTTCATTATGATTTCGATTATTGGATTTATAATGTAACTATACTGAAATAACCATTATTTACTCGCCAAATGATAACTATCGAGAGTATTGCAAAATTTCCATTCATCCATAATAATCCGTTGAACCAGATGATGATCTAAATGTTGGGCAATATATCGACTGACCAAAGTATGGCTTCGATGATGGGTGAGAGTGAAGCAAACTTGGAGTGTCAATATTTCTTCCATGATTCGTAGCTATACGATGTCGTTTATTGACTCCTGATTCCTGATGATGATGATTAATAATTTTATGTTGATCAAAAACAGATGGAAAATGTAGTGGCTGATCCATCGTTGAAGAAAAAATACAAAAATTGTGGAGCAGACTATCATTCTTTCATTCAATAATAAAAAAAATTTATTTTGTTCGTGAATATTTTGAAAGAGGTATAGTCATGGAAATTGTGGTACACCTGTAGTATATGCGAATCTACAACTCAGTGGAAATGAACAATTATCGTTGCGTGATAGGCACGCTATTTGCAAAAACTGCTACATTATTAGTCGATTGGCTATAAAACCTTCAGATTTTGTATTTCTATCGGTGTTTTATTATTCAAAGGTGTCGTGTTTTGGAATTGAGTAGTCTTTGATATATACGCTTTTCAATTCGTTTTACTACTGTGGCTGAGAATGAGATGTCTAAAAACATGGTGTATTCACTGATTCGATATTGTTTAGAATTTGTGGGAAGCGAATTATGCTCAGCACTTCTTGAGTAGATGGCGCCGTTTGATGAATCATACTCAGAAACGACGTCAGTGCCATCTAAAACTTCAGTAAACCCTCTATATCGAGGTAATGTCAATTGGACTGTTGTCCCCAAATTTGTCCCAAAGCTTTATAGGTGTAAGTGTACACATAATTTCCATTTATTTTAGCTGAGAGTAATAGTCCGATTTATTGTGCTGTGTAAGAACATTTCGAAATATCTAGTGCATACAGCAGGGGAAGATCAACGCTATTTTTAACAAAGCAGTTTCAACTATTAACTCGGATGCATGGAGAAAATGTATCTGCCATGTAAAGTACAAAATAGAAAAAAATTGATTTGGATAATATAATGGAGACCCATTTGGAGCCTGTTTATAATTGATGTTGGGAACAGCATCACATGGATCCCAGAATCTGAATGGGGATAGAATAGTTTTTATAATGAATTTCCATTCTCCATACCAGAATTTTCGCATTAAAATGACATATTACCTCAGTATACATTTTTGCTATGAGTGAGTTTATTACCTATTCTCAAATCAAGAATACAAATATCAACAATTAATCCCTTCACGAACAGGTATTTATTGCGGCCCTGTACCACAGTAGTGTTCAGGTACTTCCATCATGTAATTGTTTTGAGCTTCTGAATTGTGGATTTATATATACTTCAAACTGGTAATTTCAGAAGGATTAAGGATTATGGTCTACCTTTTGAAACCCAAGAGTGGAGTTATATATGGAAGGTTTGCATCCATCATTATGAGCAAATTGAACAATCTGAAGAATATTTTCAAAACAGCATTGCCTTTGATATGGAAGCAATAATAGAGAACGCACGGTTGATAAAATGGGTTGATTAATATATCTCTGATACTACGGCATATCGAAAGAATAGCCATGAAATCTATTGTCTAGATGAAACGTGGTTTGTCAGCCACGATACGAATCGGTGAGCTTGGACAGATTACTCCGAGGAAGGTTTAGCAAATATTGCCGTAATGGGGGCAAACGAATTTGCATATTGCACCATGGTGAAACAAATGGACGGATAAAAGAGGTGCTGTTGTTATCGTCCAAAGATATCAAGGACAGCAGTTCAGACTCCCATCAGTTCAGACTACCTGGTTTGAAATTACGCCAAACAGTGTTATTGTATCAGATTACGAGTCGTATCAGTCTAAGCAGATTACAGAAAAGTTTAACAGATAATCTAATAAGGCCAATACTCAATAATATTTTAAAGCGGAAGATCCATAATACGAGGAACAATATACCAAATATCAAATAATATAAGTAAAAACAAATTAATAGTTCGTTGATCAAATGGCACTTGAAAATAGTCATGACGTCCTCCGTTTGCCACCATACTATGGTGAAGTAAATCCAAATATGTTGAGAATTGTAATACAAATCCAGCAGGAATTCAAAGATTTCAGTGCTGAGAACTGGAAAAGGGTAAAAGACCATGCAGAACGTTCCAAATTTTCAGAAAATTAAAATTGATGTACAGTTTAACTTGATATTGTCATAATGTATACCAGTATGCCATAATTTTTACAGAAATAGAAAAAACCGCTGTGGTGGAGAAACTACTTTTTAACCAAAGTATATAATATATTCTTGTATTTTGTGCTTTCCTAACTGCCCCTTGTATAAATGCAGAAGTTAAACCGTACGTTTTTTTGTAATCAACAATGCACCCAGCATTAAATGTAAAATTTGGAATCTTTTCGTCGCCCGGACCATATTCAGTTACATGAAATATCAAATATAACTGAAGTTTCCATAGTAAACATTGATAAAGTAACTTGAAATATTCCTTATATACCAAAAAACAATTGTTTATGAACTCTTTCTGCACCCAAACCGGTACATGCACTTTTGGGCCTTTACCGCGTTAACAGAAACTTTTCCAGAAAACCCCCGAAAAAAACACTATCAGAAATTCATCTTTCAGCGGCGGAATACCATTTTTATATCAAAATACCAAAGATTCAAGCCAAAACGTCGAAATATTCTCCAGGTTTTGCTAGTTACAAAAGTATTGCTAGAAAATGTATGAGGATTATTCCGTCCATTGTAATAATTCCTTTTGTTCGCTTAATTTTTCGTACTTTGATATCAATAATAATGGATTCAGAGTTAACATTATTATCCCACTTTAATTCATCCTGAAATTATAATTACAGACGAACTTTTTCTCATGGCAAAAAATCGCCTCTTAAAATTTCAGGGATTATCTCGTCAGCGATCCTGTGTAACTTTCAATATGAAGCAGTCCACCATTGTTATGCAATAGAAATTATGTATGTTATAGCAATAAAAATAATGTATGGTGATTTCTGGTAATTTATGCAAGAAGCTGAAGTTGTCAAAAGGACATTTATTTCATGTCTGAGGTCTTCTTTCAGTGAGGATATCCACGTGCGATCCATTTAACAGGTCTCACCAGATAGCGGAATGATATGAAATAAAAATCAAAGAAGTTGCCTAGATTGTGACATCTTGTGAAAAATGCATATCAACAAATTCTCCCGATATTGACCGCATATGGATACATTTACTGAAAAAAAAGATAGAAAGGGCAGAACGGCGATAGTTCTGACAACTAAACAATTAATAAACGGAAAAATTCATTCCATATTTTTGATAGAACACTTCTTATATCAGTCAAGAAATTATCGATTCAGAAAACTCTTCAAGGGACCCTGAGAAACCTTCACCAATTCACACAAAATTTCACAAGTTTTGAGAACGGAATTCCAGAGTTGATTTATTTTTATTTTTAGAATACTATAATTTGCTGATTATTTGAATATTTCAATGTATTCTTGGAAAAATAATTACGTAATAATTCATTCTATTTTTTCAGATTGTGGAAGGTTTGGATTTTCCGAAAACATCTCAATTGCGTTAGTATTTCCATACTTCACGAACGAGTCATTTTTCGAAATTCCGAACCCGTCGAAGAGAACAATATTCCAAAATGAGTACAATTCCTGATTTTCCGAAACCTCTGATAATAATCAAACGTATTCCAATGCTTTCCGAATTTACAATTCCAATTAGCTCCAATCACTCCCAATAGAGTCTTTGTTGTCTGCAAATGACCAATTCTTCGGTTATTGAGAATGTTCGAAGCTCCGGGGGTTCATCACGATTATTCGCATCTTCAGATACTTAGTGGTTTCACTTTCGATATTACACTCTTTCGCCATACCTGCATTTGATATGGCTATTAGTGGGTGAAATGTTTCTTTACGAGACATACAGTGCGGGATTGTATACGAAAATCCACCCACAATGTTTTGAATTATGAAAAAAAAAAGAAAATATAATGAATCGCGAATGAATGAACTAAGATAATATTCCGTTCGAAAACTTCGAAAACAACATTTTTCTGTTTATATATATATATATATATATATATATATATATATATATATATACACTGTGTCCGTAAAGTATGGAACAAATTCATTTTTAGCTAAACAGGTCATTTTAAGAAATAATCCTGAAACACGTCGATTTTTGATGTTAATTTACCGTATTTTAAAATAATAATCTAATATACAGGGTGAATTACGCTCGAGTAATGACGTCATCGTCATTTTTTTTAAATGGAACACCCCCATTTTGTCTCAATTTTCGGATTACTCTAGCTGAGCTGATTCCAAAAATGTATCACATGTTGATTCCAATTGGTACAGGGTGGACAAAAATACAATAGTTTTGTGTGTGCTCATAAAGTAACGCGTAACATTCTTTATTAGGTAAATTAACAATATTATCAAAAATACTTATTGTCTAGCGGACAGAATATGCTGGAATACATGACTTTATAGATGTTCGAACTGCAGCCCTTGCTGTATTTGGCAGTAACCCAAACGGTGTACAAATTCTTGTTGAACCTTAATATTGTTTATTTCTGTTCGAATTTTCTCTTGTACATCTGCAATATTTGCTGGTTTAGTTTTATGAATAACATTCTTCAGATTGCCCCACAGAAAATAATCCAAAGGATTTAAATCTGGTGACCTCGCTGGCCATTCAGTGGGTCCACGTCTACCAATCCACCTGTTCGGAAAAATTTCATCTAGGTACCTTCTAACATCTACAGCATAATGTGGAGGTGCACCATCCTGTTGAAACCATAAACTTTCATCAAAACCTCCAGGATTACGTCTGCTGGGAAACAAATTACGTAAAGTAGGTACGAGATACCCCCTTAAAACTCAAGGTACGTTGCCCCGTTTAAATTACCTCCGTAAAAGTAGGGTCCGATGATTCGATTTCGTACAATTCCAGCCCATACATTTACCTTTTGAGGGTATTGTATATGATGCTCACGCATCCAGTGGGGGTTTTCTTTTGCCCAGTATCTACAATTCTGACGGTTAACCTCACCATTTAACATGAAAGTGGACTCATCAGAAAAAATAATGTTTAGTATCAAGAGAGGGTCTCGGTGACATTTATGAGCACACACAAAACTATTGTATTTTTGTCACCCTGTACCAATTGGAATCAACATGTGATTCATTTTTGGAATCAGCTCAGCTAGAGTAATCCGAAAATTGAAGACAAAATGGGGGTGTTCCATTTAAAAAAAAATGATGGTGACGTCATTACTCGAACGTAATTCACCCTGTATATTAGATTATTATTTTAAAATACGGTAAATTGACATAAAAAATCGACGTGTTTCAGGATTATTTCTTAAAATGACCTGTTTAGCTAAAAATTAATTTGTTCCATACTTTACGGACACAGTGTATATATATATATATATATATATATATATATAGTGTCCGGCATAAAGTTCGCAGCATATGGAAAACTTTTTTATTATGGATTTCTCAAAAAAAATCATTCGTGATAAAAACCTCTGCTTCATCCCAAACCTGAATTGCGAACACCAAAACTTAATTTTATACGACCCTATACGAGGGAAATGGAGAAGTATGCTTTGTTTTCAAAATAATATGATCCCATCACTTTTCTCGCGGTAGACTTCAAATTCATTGGGAAATATTGTTCTAAATCGAATGTTGATTCAGAAATTCGAATCATAGCCACCTATAACCAATTTCATATTTCAACTTTTTTTCCCATTTTTTCCTCATCGTCCTGTACAACATGAGGAATATCATGCTAGACGGGTGGTATATTATTAGATGTGATGATATCACTCTCTGAATGTTTTCTCATTTCTCCCTCCCATCGGAAAATCACATTAATTGAATTATGTGACGGAATTTCACAAAATCATGCTGCAAATAGTAAATAAAACTGAATTGTCTCCAAGGTATGATGCCAGAATGCCAATTAATTTATTTTCACAATACAAATAACATTTCTTGAAACAAATATGTCCTATGCTTCATTCTACGTGGAGTCCTCCATTCTCAATAAACTGCATAGTACGGCGGTGCATTGCATCATGAACATTTCTTAGTATCTGGGGAGCTATTCCCCGAATACAATCCCTGATAGTATTCTCCAAATGACGTATATTTTCAAATGGTCATCTCCAATGATTTTGTTTGAGATATCCCCATAAGAAAAAATCCAAAGGAGTGAGGACCGGTGACCATGCGGGCCAAGCGCTATTGGAATATCTTCCAATCCATCGATTTGGAAATGTTCCGTTTAACCACCTTCTCACTTCTAGCGTAGAAAAAAAACGGATGCACCGTCTTGTTGAAAATACATTCCAGCTCTCATGTCCAGAGGGATATCATCTGAATAATCGGAGAGAAACGTCTGCAGCATTCTTAAGTATCTGGCAGAATTCAGTGGTTGTCTGAAAAATACTGGTCCAACAAGAATGTCATTAAGAATTACGCACCAGTCGTTAACTTTGAAGTGATATTGGTCTCTACATTGTATCCTGATATGGGGATTATTATCTGCCCACCACCTGCGATTCTGGGAGCTGACTACCCCATTTGATGTGAAGGTGGACTCGTTTTTTCGAAAACTGTCTATTATCTTCCATCATAGACTGAAACCAGAAACAGAAATCCAAGCGATTATTCGGATCTCTCGGTTTCAAAGTGTGTATGAATTTTGGTTTATACGGTTTGAATTTATTATTACCTAGAACTCTTCTCATTGATCATCGGACATACCAAGATTTTCTTCTTTTTGCGATAATGACATTCTTGGATTTTCAATCGTAGACAGCATAATATTCATAACAGTTTCTTCAGTTTCAGTTATCGGTCATTTCTGTGTTACTTTGTATTTTTTTGAAACCGATCCAGATTCCCTGAATGTTTTCAAAATTCTTGTAATTGTCGAATTATGAACGTTTTTACCTGGATGTCTTCTATTAAAAATATTGGCAGTGTCTCTACAAGTATGGTAATTGTCACCATATATCATCACAATCTCCACTCTCTCCTGTATACTTAGTCGAGCAGCCATGATGGAATTGAAAAACTACTGAAATTACTCTACAGATTTATGAGTTATTCTTGATGCGTCAAAAATTGTTTGTTTACAATTAGACATGAATTTGTTTTCAAAGCCAACTGTGATCGGCAAATGTTCTGTATCTCAATCATTCACAGTAAAATTCAAAGAACAAAACTATGGAAGCTGGGTATTGCTATCGAAGTCGAATGTAACAACTAACAATATTTCGAAATTCATAAATGATACGTGAATAAATTTTTCGAGTGGATCAAAACCTTAATTTTGTACGTTGAATGCCGCAAAAAATTCAATAAAATATTGTAGATGCTTTCCGATGTCTTGCTTGAAAAAAAAAACTATAAAAAAATTGTAATATTTTACAATTCCTGATTGTCTTGAAATATGTTATTCGTAGTGTGAAAATAAATTCATTTTCATTCTGGATCATACCTTGGAGACAATTCAGTTTTATTTACTATTTGCAGCCAGATTTTGTGAAATTCCGTCACATAATTCAATTATTGTGATTTCCGATGGGAGGGAGAAATGAGAAAACATTCAGAGAGTGATATCATCATATCTAACAATAACCATTCGTCTAGCATAATATTCCTTATGTTGTACAAGGCGCTGAGGGAAAAATGGAAAAAAAAGTTGAAATATGAAATTGGTCATAGGTGGCTATGACTCGAATTTATGGATCAACATTCGATTTTGAACAATATTTCATTATGAATTTGAATTCTACCGTGAGAAATAAAGTGATGGGATCATATTATTTTGAAAACAAAGCATGCTTTTGTATCTCCCTCGTATAACACATAATCTCCCTCGCATAACATTCAATTTTGGTGTTTGCATTTCAGGTTTGGGATGATGCAGAGGTTTTTGTCAAGATTTTTTTAGAAATCAATAATAAAAAAGTTTTCTATATGCTGCGAACTTTATGCCGGACACTGTATATATATATATATATATATATATATACATATATATGATCTGAATAATTTTTCCCACTCCCGTATTATACTTATATACTATTATAATACGCGAATTAAATATCTGCTACCGATTTATTAATATTGTCCATTTTAACACGGATTTCCAAGTCGAAACAGATATTGGCCAATAAAAACACACACTTTTCATTATGAAACGAATTTTCGGCCTATAGAAACACGTACTTGGGGATAATCCAGTGGTATGTTTCTACATACTTGTTTGACTTTTAATTTTAATTGACATTCAATCACAACGCGTCCAAAGTACCTATAAGTATGTCGAGCAGTGGAGAACTATCTTGTACACCACCATAAATTCTTGTTTTTATTTTGGTTTTTATTGATCGTAGAAAAAATAGTGTATGCAACGATCATGTAACGGCTATTAACACACTCGCACACGGTTTACGACACTCGCATTCGACTACTAATGTGCATACATCAGTGAAAAACAAATATAAAAGATTGTCATGCAGGAGTAAAGTTTGTTTCTCGATAAATGTTTCCGACTTAATGACTGCAGTAAAACTGTTAAGGTGGATCCCATTGTGTATGTCAAATTCGGACATAAATCCCTCGATAAGCCAATATTAGTTGAGAGGGCCGGATTATAATAAATGTAAATAGGCCTATCAGAAAAAATTTAAATACCTTTTTTTGATAAAATTTGTAAGTCTTTATTTCTCACGGGAAGTGTTCAGTTGTATTACGCTATATTATTTTGCCACATATTATACATATAAAAGAGCATTACGTGACCGTTCAGGGGTTAACATTGATGGTGCTTCTAGTTTTCCGGAGAAAAAAAAGCATTTATCTGTCGATGCTGAGGAAATTGTAATAGCTATATATATAGTTCTTCACTTAACAGTGGACTCAACCCTAGTGCTGCTGCGACTGACAAGAATTGTCCTATAGCAAACAGTCCTTAGAATAGCGTGAATAGACAATGTAAGCTATCACAGTGGTCAATCACATAAGGCTTCAGACTCCAATAATACAAAATTGGAGAAAAGTGAGCTTTTAGAAGTTTTAAAGAAATTTAGTTTAAAAAAAAGAATTTCCAACAAACAAACATTCTTCAACAAACATGTGTGACACCAATTGAAGTCAAATGTTAGGTCAGATAATAAAATTAAATCGGTTGTGAATGATTTTGAAGAGAATAGCCACAGCGAAACAGAACTTGCTCTAGAATAACATTATAAATATAAATAGATAAAACTCGTATTTAAAAAAAAAATTATTTGGATCATTGCATTTGATTGAATCAATATTCAATTATCATACAAGTTTCATTACATTAAAAACATAATTATTCAAAGTCCAACCCTTCATACCTAGCTTGTTTAGTGCCAAGCTCTGGTCCATAGGAAATGATTGACCCACGTAGTTTGACTGCAGTCATTAGGTCGGAACCATTTATCGTGAAAAATACTATACCTACTTTTGTTCATACCGGAGACATTTCGCGGAAAGCTTTTGAATCTGTGATTCACTGATATAAGAACAGCTAACTATGAAATTTGACCATCATTCCAAAACACCCTGGACATCTTGAAGTTGCTATTTATTATATAGGATCGTTAAAATATTCTTACCTTCAAACCATATGAACATGTCAAGTTCCAAATTGTTTGGATCAGCGAAAGTGGTCTTAATTTCAGTTGCAAAATGATAAGTGAAACTGGAAAAAGTGGAAAACACGTTTTATAGAAGCAGTTTCACTTTGCTTTGATGGATACTATTCCTTTGAATAATTCTTTTAAATTTTACTTTTAGAAATTATAGTATGGCATTCGGATTTTTCCAAAGGATGTTCAGTTTGTTGTGGTATCAGAAGCGATTGAAAGATAAAAATATTACTTCTAGAAAATATGTTTTCCAATTATTCTTCATGATGATCGTAGGAGCGTGATATCGATTTTCGTCGACAAAAATGCATTGGAAATTGTGAACTGGTGCCACTCTTGGAACAATGTTGGAAGTGATTGCTGATTTGGAGTACTCCTTCTTTGGTTAACATTCTCCTTTGTCTCATTTGTCTAGATGAGTTTCTGATTGATCCTGTATGAAAATACACCAAACAACTAGGTGTATGGTTGAAAATGCAAATTTACACAATCTTTTATTCCATGTTTTGTTTTATATTATGATTGTTTTTTTCTTCGATATCAATTCTCATAAGTATCTTCGCTAGTCCTTCCTCTTATACTGTGGCGTTATGTTCTCCTCCGAATGTAATATCAGAACCATGTCCTTCACGAACATCGGTTCAGTTAGTTGTGTTTGCTCCATTGTTTTTATGCTTTTTCTGAGGATTCTTCATTGCCTCATCGTTGAATAAAAGTAATTACGCATCTATAATGCATCGTCTTCCATGTGTTTTATCATTTCTGGCGTAATGTTATCTGCCCTAATTTTAACTTTTTTAGCGCCTCTTCTATTTTTCTTCCCTTACAGTTCCTATTTATCTTTCAAGATTTGCTTCCCTCTTTTTCTTATCAATATGCTTGTTATTGTACCAACTCATTTGCCTTCATCTGGGAACATTTAATTTTACTTTTTTTTTATTATTTTCTATTACATATACATTGAAGTGTGGATGTATATTTGGGGTTAAGTGGTAGAGCAATTCAGTGGACGAATTAATCCAGAAACTGAACTGAATTTCGCCCATTACTTTTGGAATATAATATATCATTATTCTGAATGTATAATGTGTATAATATTGCTACTGAAAGGTAATAAAGACGTTTATTATTATAATTATTATTATATATCCGTAAGTGTTGGTTCTTCGAAATAATTGTATTTCTCTACTTGTCCATTCCAGTTCTCATACGTTTTTAGTTTTTGTACGTTTCATATTACATCTATTCTTTTTTCGTTCTTTTCAATTTCATTATTACTAATACTTTCGATCCTTGTTTCCCTTCTAGCTCATATATCTTTCACTTTTTTCCACTACTCACTAGAAAGTATTCAATAATTGATTTTCAGTTCCTATTTTTTTAAGCTTTTGAATATTTGTGAGTGTTGTTATGCTCGAATATTGTTATTGTTATAATTGAGTTATTCTTAATACATCTAGTCATTCCATATTCATCAATATTTTAGTTTCTTCTCCTTTTTTTTTTCTCTTCCATTTTTTCTCCTCATTCCCAACTCTTTCATCAAGTTTCCACTTATAACTTGTTTTCTCCATATGTAGTTATTATCTTTCATATTTCTTCATCTACCGTTTTATTTTCACTGTTGTTAGACGTTGGTTTATATTTTCTAACAGTTTGTTTCGGGCTATTATTAATCCAACTCATTCATTTGCTACTTCTTTCTCATCTACTCTTGATTGAAATGTTTTCCAATTTTTTTTTCTTTTATATTCGCAAATTTTCAAACATTATTATTTTCCGTTCTACGCAATTTTTTTAAATGAGATTGTGCCATTTTTTCCTGGACTATAGAGACGGCAGTCCGAAGAAACCTTGCAATAATAGTTGAACGGCTACAAGACATACACACACACAATCTCGATTGTTGTGTAACGCGGTGAAAGGAAGGGCATCATCTCCGAAGGTGCCCCGCCTAGGCCTCGGGCTACGGCCCCCGCAGAGAGCTACTAGACACCTCTTTGCCCCCCTAGTTCGACTGGCTATCGTTCAATGGCTCGGGAAATATGCGATAGAATGTTGTTAGCAGATATGTGGAACGTTTCGAAAAACATAAATTTCTTTTTGTTGTGTGCAATATGTTAAATTGCACGTGCTCGAAAGTGATGTTAATTCCCGTGGATATGTCGATAATTATGTTAATGTAGTTTTGCATAAGTTAGGAACGAGTATCGTGAACATGGGTTTGATTTACCTGGAATTCAGACGACCGTAAATCAAAATATGATTACTGAAATGGAAGCTGATGCCGTTTAATGATCATAATGATTACTAGCTATTGCCCACGTCTTTGACCGCGAAAATTTTGGAAATAAAAAACAAGCAATATACTGATTCAATCGAGAGGAATTGAAAATAGATATTTTATATATTTGTACGTTTTTTTAAACCTTGAGTCAGGGCATGAAATGACTTAAATTCCCGCATATCAATATTCCGTTAGAATACACATTCAAGACAAATTAGATTTATTTCAAAGTTAAATCTTTAATGTTTGCTGAATCATGTCTATTTCTTAGAATTTTTCTTGACAGTTCTAACAACCATCCAAATTTTGTCATTTTGTGTCATATGAAACAATTTCACCCAATTATGTCAACATTACACTGATAATTGCATCAGTGCAATTATCAATCACTATGACAACACGATTGAGTTTGACAACTTCATTCCAAATAAATTTCAAAATGTCACGTTTTGAAAATGCGAATGTTCAGAGTATAAATGCGATAATCAAAGGAAAAATTCCCAGAAATACAACCTACAGTCACAAATATATTTGGGGAATATTTATGGAATTTTGCTGCGAACGAGAATATGAATTAAATGAACATAGAAGCTTAGAAGAATTGGCGTTGATACTTAAAGATTGGGCGGTCAATATGAGAAAGAAAGACGGAACCGAATATAAAGAAGCAACGGTGAAGACAATGTGGAACGTTTCGTGCAAACTTTTGCAAGAAAAGTACTATACAGACTATAATATTATGATTGACCCGTTTGACAATATAGTATTTAAACCAGCCCGAGATGCCCGCGATGCAGATCCATGTAAACGTAAGTCCAGTTCAGTTTCGTTAAATTTGTCTGAAGTTAACAAATTAATATTGCTATGGGATGAAAATACTCCGGAAGGTCTTATGCGTAAATTAGCCATATTTTACCATATTACTGCTGTAGATCAAATAATCCACCTCCATACTGGTATCTGGTGAAAAATGAACAAATTTTTCTGTTATGGATCAAACGTGAAAACCCTAACTGGAAGAAGATCTTGCATTTGGCAGAGCGATAATAGATTAACAAAACGAGACGGCAGAAGGACCCAGAAAATTCTGAAAGAGATAAGACGGCTTCAATCAACAACAGACCTGGCTACAGCAGCCAATAGATAGCAGCCAATTTGCCGATGATTGCCGAAAGTTCAGTGGTGTCAGACTAAACATTTATTTGAGGTTCAGCAAAGATGTAAAAAATTATTGTCCTCATTTTCTTCCTTACAAAAAAAATCGATTTCGGGGGTGAGACCTAAAACTGTCCCAACAAAATTGACTACACATCATTGCTGACAATGCAGATAATCCTTCGGTGTGGAAAAAAAATCCTACATTATTTGCATAGGGGGTAAAATACCATAACCAATTTGAAAAAAAAAATATTTCGGGGGTAAGACCTGAAACTGCCCCAACGAAAGTATTCACAGATCATTCTTGACAATGCAGAGAATCATTTGGTGTGGAAAAAAAAGCTTGCATTCCTTGCAGAGGGGGTAAAATACCATCCCCAATTTTGAAAAAGTCGATTTTGGTGGTAAGATCTGAAACTGACCCAACGAAAGTAATCACAGATCGTTCTGGACAATGCACAAAATCATTTGGCGAAGAAAAAAATCCTTGCGTTACTTGCAGAGGGGGTCAAATACCAACCTCAATAAAAAAAACTATTTCGGGTATAAGACCTAAAACTGCCCCAACAAAATTGACTACAAATCATTGTTGACAATGCAGAGCATCATTTAGTGTTGAAAAAAATTCTTGCAATACTTGCAGAGGGGGTAAAACACTAACACCAATTTAGAAAAAATCTATTTCGGGTTTGAGACCTAAAACTACCCCAACAAAAGTAATGATAAAATAAAATGATTCTTTGAATAGGGAAGAATAATATGTAACAACTTTTGTTGAGATCGTTTTCAGCTTGGCACATCATTATCCCACCATGCTGCAGGATGAAATGGTGTTCGGAATCATTCTGAAAGCAATTCATAAGTATGTCACAATTTTACGTTTTGTAAGGAAGAAAATGAGGACAATGCTTTTTTAAATCTTCGCTGAACCCCAAATGAATTTTGAGTCTGACGCCACTGAACGTTCGGCAATCTTCGGCAAATTGGCTGCTATCTTTTGGCTGATGGCTCACTTGTCATTTTCTAGGGTCATAAGGGAAATTCTGAAAAAAACCTGGGTACAGAGTACAATTCGAAACATTGAAGGCTCTGCATGAAACTGCTGAAATATATTTGGTTCAGTTATTTGAGGACGCCAACAAATGTGCTTTAAATGCTAAAAGAGTCACTTTGAGACGTGACGTGAATCTAGTTCTAGAAATTAGAGGCTGACTAGATCCTGGATAAGCTTACTTTCATTTTTATGACAATTTGCGACTGCAGAGTTAGTTTATTAAACAGTATCAATCAGTTTGTCTTGTGTGGGTCAAATGTAGTAATTGAAATTTTACCCCCTTCCTGAAAAGTAAAATGACAATACATATATATATATATATATATATAAATATATATATATATATATATACGTATACACAGTATAGGATATAAAATGGAAAATTAGGTGAAAAATATTAAACATAATCTAAAATATAAAAGTATAAAAGTTTGGGATATAAATATTTTGTTTTCAGTTATTTTTAGGGTCTATAATTTTTTCTATTGTTGTTTTATTTCCTGATACAAATTTCTTTAGGAGTATTTTGAATTTTTTGTGGAAAGTATATTTATAATTTCGAACGGAAGCGAGTTTATAATTTTGGGGCCTAAGTAGTTTAAACTTCTTTGTCCAACAGCTTTATTCTTGTGTGGAACAGAAAAGAGGGTTTTTGATCTGGTGTCGTATCTGGAGTGGTGAGCGGTTTCTAGAGTGTATTTATTTTTGTATAGGTGGTTGGCAGCATTATAGAAATATATTTGTCTTGGATTAAAGAGCTTGATTTCCTGGAGTATTTCTTCCGAAGAATATGTATGGGGTTTTCTTAGAATAATTTTGTAAAAACGCTTGAGTATATTTTCTAGCGGAAGTAGATGTGTTTTCAGTATTCCACCCCATGCAATTATTCCATAACTGAGGTGTGGTACTACTAAGGCTTTATACAGGGTAATTTGGTCATTTTGATGGAGAAAATTTCTGGATTTATAGAATAAATAGATTAACGATCGTAGTTTTTTCATAATATATTCTATAAGGGTATCCCACTTTAAGTGGCTGTCAATATGAATACCTAAGTATTTTACGCTCGTGGCTGAGTTTATCTCGATAGTTTTGTGATTGTCCACGATTTGTAGTTTTTAAAAATGTGGTAAGTTTTTTTTATATGAGCTGAAAGGTATAAAAAATATTTTTTCAAGATTTATGGTGAGTAATTGATTTTTGAACCATTTTTCAATTTGAAGAAAATCTTTTTCAACTTCAATTTTAATTTCGTCCCAATCCATATTGTTATAATATATGACCGTATCGGCTGCGAAGATGATAATTTCTCTAGCTGTATCCAGAAGATATAGGTTATTCACGTATAGTATGGATAGCAAGGGACCCAGAACGGTTCCCTGAGGATCACCGTATTTTAAAGTTCCTGGAGTGCTGAATTTTCCATTCGTGTTCACGATTTGTATTCGGTTTTCTAGATAGTTCCGAAATAGATCTAGTTGTAAGCCCCGTACTCCAATATCCTCAAAGGATTTGATTAGAAGCGAAAAACTCACTGTATCGAAAGCCTTCGCTAAGTCTAGAAATACGGCTAGCGCTGGTTTCTGGTCATCCAGGTCACAATAGATTTTTTCCATCAGTCGTGCTATTGGATCTTGGGTTGAGATACCTTCTTGAAATCCATATTGCTGTTCAGATATGATTTTATATTTTTTTAGATAACACCAGACTCTTTGCTTGATGATTTTCTCGAATATTTTGGCAAAACTGGATATTAAGGATATAGGTCGGTAGTTTGTTGTAGCTAATTTATCACCTTTTTTGTATATTGGTTCTACCACTGAGATTTTGAAGATTGACGGGACTTCTCCAGTATCGATTATAAGATTAATGAGAAATGTCATTGGTTCTGCAATGAAATGTGAAATTTGTTTTAGTGTTTCTGCCTTAATATTATCATAACCGGTTGCTTTCTTGTTTTTTAGATTTTTAATAATTTCTTTTATTTCTTTTTCATTTGTGTGCGAGAGATAGGGAGAATGTGTTACGCGTTTCCTTGGTGTTTTATAATCTACATCTGGAGTTATCTTTTTTGCGAGATTTTCGCACATGTTGATGAAGTTTCCATTGAATTCTTTTGATATATCCAGTGGGTTTGTTATGAGTTCGTTTTTGTTGTTTTTTTCATAGTAATAGTCGTTTTGATAAAAGATTTTGATTGCAATGTATTTATTGCTTCCCAAATGAAAAGTTTATTATTTTTTATTATCGATTATTAGTTTCCTGTAATATTCAGCTTTTCTTATTTGGATAAGTTTTCGAATTTCTTTCTTGAATCTATTATATTCTAGTTTAAGTTCTAGATTATTTGGGTTCAATTTTATCAATGAGAATAATTTATTTTTGTGGTTAATTGATTTTACGATTCCAGGTGTTATCCATTGTTTTCTTTTTTGTTCATCATTTGGTATTCGTTTCGTAACTATACACTTCAATGCCATCGGAGACTATTTTCAAAAATGAGTTTGCACTATCTTCAACCGTGTTTTGTTCATAAACGCAATTCCAATCTGAATCGTTCATAGTTTGTTTTTTTATATGTTTTTTTTTGTTTGTAGGAATTTTATTTTGGTTATTTTCTGATTTACAATTTCTGTTTGGGACAATAATTTGTAGAACTATCGCAAATGGTCTGTTATATCAGTAAGCACCACTAGTGGTAGGGTGTATTCAAGGTATGTTTTTGGTTTTAGGAAAATATGGTCTAAGCATGACTTTGTGTCACCTTGGACACAGGTATAATTGTTTATCATGGATTCATATCCAAACTGATTGAGAATATCCAAGTACTCTGTGGCGTAATCAACTTTTTTGAGTATGTCAATATTTATATCCCCCACAATTATTTCATAATCATATTCTTTATTTTCTGATTCCAGAAACTCTTGTAAATGCATATTGAATTTGAATGGATCTACTGATGTCGATCTATATAGTGCCATCAGATGAATGATTTTGCTATAGATGTGGATCTCTACTTTTGTCACTGTGACGTCACCTAATTTAAAAATGGATGAGTTGTACGGAAGAGAACTCTTCAAGTATATAATAGTGCCATCATTTTTGTTGAGGTTGGCTTCATTATAAATAATATCATATCCTACCAGTTTATATAGATAAACGTTTTAGATTTGGTATGTCTCAGTGAAGTTTGCATTTTTTCATTTACTGACAGGATTTGACTGCATTGTTTTGAGTCATTTACAGTTTCAGTGTGAATTCCATTGCATTGGAAATTTCTGATATAGTTATCCATAGCAGAAACAATAATATATAAAATTTGTAAAAGCCTTAAAACTGTATATTCATTATTTAAAATGTCTTGGAAAAAAGAGGACAAGGGCGATAGTTTTGGTATACCTTTATTTGCTGCTTGTTTTCCAAGGGAGTTGAACTGATTTATTGGTATTTCTAGTGAGGGTTCTTGTCATCACTGAGTGTCTGAAGTTTCAATAGAGTTTTTAGATATTTCCCTTGGATTTGATGTTTTTTCCCGACTTTTGGTAAATTTTTATCGTTTTCACTGCATTTTTATGATCTGACTGATCGAGTTATGGGTCTGTATGGGGGTCTGGCTGATGCTTTTTGCAATTGAAGTGGTTTTGGAGTGGCTTGGAGTTTCTTTTCTTCCCGTTTAAATGTCTCGTCTTGTGTAGATTCTTCAGTGGGGGCTGTTGGTATGGTGACTTCAATAGGTATGGTTAGGGTGGTCGGGGCGCTATTTGACTGACTTTTTTTTTCTTGGATTTCAAATTCGAGAAGATCCTCTATCCCATAAGCCACTTCTTCAACATATAATTTGTTATTTTTTATGTAACTGTTATTTTTGTCCTGTCTAGCAAGTATCAAATGTTTCCTGAGAATCTTCACCTTTGCTGAGGTGTCAGATCGTTTGCAAATGAGATCTTTGTTCCTTTCAGTTTCGTTGTGTTTTTGAAAATTGATTTTTTTGTCAGGTATGAAACTAACTCGATTTTAATTGGCATGTTTTTACTTTTTCCCAAAGGATATATATCGTTGAAGTGAGAATCATTCAGATCTATGTCCAGTAGATTTTTAAGTTCCTGGCTGATATATCTGGTGGTTAGTTCTGTATTTTCTGTGTCCAATCCGAATATTAATATATTATTTCTTTTCTCTGCTCTTTTCAAATTTTCGACTTCCCTTTCAAGTTCAGAGTTTTCTTCCTCTAACTCATATACAGTGCTCCTCAATTTTTCTATCTTGAATGAGAGTCTTGCTTCACTAGCTTCTATTGTTGATTTTAATTCAGTTCTGTTTCTGATAATTTCTACCTGTATTTGCTTGAGACTTTGTTCAACACCTTGCATATTTAATTTGAAATCTACGATCTGTTATAGCTATATCAGCTATATCTGTTATAGCTATATCTGTTATAGCTATATCTGTTATAGCTATATCAGAAAACTTTACTGGAGTAGTGTAGAAGATCAGGACAAGAAGGTCAATTTGTGTTGGATGGTTTTTGTACTGATCTGATAAGAGTTTTGTGAACCTTTTATTTATTCTTATCTACTTTGGTTGTTTATTTAGCTGAACACCTGTTTGCCTGTGTTGAAGAAATGGTCTTCTTTAAGATTGAGTCAACTAAACAAACTGCACTATATGCACTATTTTGGGCCAGAAAAAATTGGACACAATTTTACCCTGCGTATAATAAAGAATTCCGCTTTCTTTGGTATACAACTTTGCAATCTATTTCACTTTATAACTTTAACAACTGTCCAAATTCGAGAGAGAACTATCTTCACTACCTAACGGTTCCCGAGATGTTTTCATTCAGATGCAGATAATGTACTAAAAGCTAAAAAATCAAATGAGTAATATTTTTTTTTAAGTTAAACGATTTTATTGTAAACAAACATAATAATGATACATACTTCTTATGATAAGGAAAAACCAGAAGGATTACAAATCGGTCATTTGGCAAAACCCGGGCCCTTCTTCCACTAGATATTGCAGACCAACCAGAATGCAGTTTCTGAAAGAAAGCGCAGAACTATCAATAGCAGAAAAGAATCATATTGAAAATCGGATCAATTCGTTGAAACCCTCTCTTATTGAATTTGAAAATATCACTGTTATTGTGATTTTTGCAATGATTGATGCAGAGATTAATGCTACCAAAAATGTGTTTTATGTGGAGCAACGTCAAAGCAATTCAATGAAATAGATGAAATATCGAAATTGAATGTTCACGCCCCCCATCTACAGTTCAGGCTGTCTATTCTTCACAGATGGATTGGTGCTTCGAGTCCCTCTTGCATATTTCATACAAAATCTCGATTGAATCATGGCAGGCGCGCGGCAAAAAAGCAAAAAAAAGTATCTCGGAAAACAAAAAAAATTATTCCGCGAAAAAATGGGTTTATTAGTAGATATGCCTGAGCAGCAACTTTCTATACTGAAAGGTATCCCAACAGACATCATCCATGTTTTCATCAATATTTCCTCGTTGTGGAGAAACAACTCAGACAAGGAACTTTTTCCATTGATAAAGTGACGGAACAAAAATGTTTCAGCATTTGTAGAAGTGAATCCTACCGCTTCTACTGGGGAAAATAGCCATGACTTTCAAATTATCAGGAAACATTTGAAAAAGCATAGGTACAGGTCCTTTTAGTATCAATTACACCAGTATTGTATGAAAAGGATGAAAATGTAAGATTAGTTTATTTTGATTGGTTACTTCGTAATAATACTGCTGTTCCCGACTTTGTTCCTTCGATATTGTTTTCCGCCGAGTCAAGATTCACAAACAATGAGTGTTAAACAGACAAAACTGCAGATATTGGGCAGAACAAAATCAGCATTTGATGAAAGTAATGTTCAGCAGAAACTCAGAGTGAGCGTATGGGCTAGTGTAATGGTAAGTTGAATAATTGGACCAATTTTATTTCAATATTTGTTGACAGGGGTAAGGTATTCAGAATCCCTTCAGAATAATATTGAGGAATTGTTAATGGACTTACCACTTGCTGTTTCTGAAGTGATGTATTTTCAACAAGATGGGGATCCGCCATCCAAGTCATGAATCAAGTAATGAACCGGTCTGGTGAGCGAGTAATTGCAACGAATGTTCCTATACCTTGGCCTGTCCTGATCTCAATATTCTGGACTTTTTTGTGTGGGGTTGTGTGAAAAAACGAGTGTTTCATACACCGCATCAAACACGGGCCTGGGAAGAATGGGGTTTGGAGTCGATTTGATTGGTCAATTCAACAGTCAATCGACCAAGTGAGATATTTACCCCAGTCAATTGAGCGGTCCTGCACCAAACGCGGGTCGTCCCAGTCAAAGCCGGGGTGAGCGATCATCTCGGAGGGAAAAATTAAACATTCGTAGCGCCAGACTTGAGAACGGTGGAAAGCTCCAACTGCGGAGTTTTTTTTTGTGTTACTCCCTGTCGAATTTAGTTCTTATCCATCGGATAGGTAGATTTTGAATAATTCAATGGCAAAATTTTGAACTTCGTCATTTTTTTATTTTAGATAGATGTCAGTTGGAGAAATCATTCTGACTGTTCTGGATACAGTTTTTCAAGGGCTTTCAAATGACATATTGCAAGTCAAATTTCGTGCGATATAGTTTCGTTATTTTTCAATAGCGGCACTTCCGTTTGACTGATGGCCGCTTCCGGGGCAAGAATTGAATCTTCATACCAAATTCAAGCTCGATTGGTTGAACGGTTCGGCAGTTATCGTGGAAGATTACAGACAGACATACAGACACACACACGTCAAGTAAAATCGTGAAGTGTTTGCTACCATAAATCCCGCTTCGAACATTTCATTTCCTTCAGCTAATTCTGTTCTGTTGATGTTTTTTTTTTGTTGGAACGTATTATGAACTGTTGGGTATGTGAAAAGTTTTTCAATTTTGTTCAAGTCAGTTTTGTATCCACAGCATACTTGATGAACGATATACCTCGATTTCCTCATAATTTTTCGACAAACAATTAGTGCATTACGATTGTTATCCATCCGATTTCCGATTCGAAATATCAATGGATTCGTCATGACAATGAGCATTCTAGGAATGTGAGTCTAAAAAATTTAATTTGTTTTTGGAACGAAGTTCCTTATCGCGCGTTGCGAAAGGGGGCTAGACGGAATAAATTAAGACCAAAAGTGCGGCGTGCGCCTGATTCTCTGTCTGTCTCTCTCTCTCTCTCTCTCTCTCTCTCTCTCTCATAGAAAGCAAGCCAGTTATTTTCGTTTCGTCTTTCTATTTCGCATTCAACAGTGTGGTGTCGCGACGATTATTTTTGTTGAGTGTATACAGGTTTTTTGTACATAATAAATAATAAAAAATAATAACAATAATGAATCCTGACGTGTTTCTGCACAAGTTCCGGATATTGCTGATGGGGTTAGGTAAGTAGAGATTTTATTCAGACAATAATAAATGCTTATGTATTTTTAGCAAGTACGCATTATAACCTCTCTTTACTATTGTGCTAACCAAGTCATACGCGTTATAATCTCTCCATTATTGTGTGTTTAGCAAGTGCACGCGTCATAATTTTAATAAATTTAAAAGCAAATTATATTTTAATATTACAATATCAATGCGTATGTACTAAAATCGAGCCTACTGATTAAGTTTATTTTACATTATATATGTTGATAATAAAAAATATATTATAATAACAAAAAAAAAAACAAAATTATTACAATTCCTTCACGAATTAATCCGGGTGTCCCTTGACACCTCTCAACTTTTTTTTTTAAATTAGTGGTTTTGGAAATATTAAACCGCCGTAGGTACTCAACTAGGCGAAAAAAAAAACTGTCATATAATATGTTCCACTAATCATTCATGTCCATCAGATTGGTTGAAGTGGGTCCAACGCACTCTAGATGCAAAAATAGAAATGCTTCTAAAAATCAAATATACCGATTTTTAATCTCAAAACTATGTGATCGTACTCCGAATCGTCCTTAGAATCCAAAAAAATAAAAATATACAGGTTGAAATCACCAAGTTGGGGTCGTTTCTAGTGAAACCGAAAGTTATAAGCGAATAAGAAATATTGGAAAAATTTCCAATTCTTCAATCCAACACCTCTGCCAAGTTTGTATCTCATTCCCTCGAAACTATGGAAACCATGTCTTGTCCAAAGAATACGTTGACACCCAGGAGAGGGTGTTCTATTGAAAAAACTATATTTTGGTCTCTAGCACCTACACCAAACACCCTGTATATTTCAAAATAATAAAAAAATTATCCCATGAAATCCTGAAACTTTTGTGGGAAACCCATCATCAGTCTTCTTCAGGAAGCCAGATATTTTACGAAGTAGAGAAACTCAAAGTCATCTCCACAATTTAATATCGCAATTGATTAGTTATGTGATGGTGGATAGGTAAAAAACCATTGATTAGTACATGTTTCGAACCTCTATAGGTTCATCATATGCTGAATGTTGAATTCTACAACAAAAGAAGAGAAAAGAAGTAAAACCATAGGTAGTGGAGTACAATATGTGTTATAGTTTTCTCAATATCAATTGCAGAAGCATAAAAAAGTCTTGCGGCGAAATCGTGTGAGCAGCAGTGGCGGAGATAACAAATTTTATTTAGATATTTTAAGATTTTGAAAATACTTCATAAATAATGAAAAATGAAAAAAATTCAGGAAGAGCTTTTATTTATACGAATACATTAGGAAAGAAAAATAATTTCTTTCATTGTTTGATGTAGGTTATTATTATATCCTAAAACGTATTTCGATCGGCACACACCAAGGCCATAGACGCAACTGGTTTTTAATCTTTCAGAGCTATTAAAACACAAATATAACGCGTGATTTATGATCTCCCATCGAAGAGACACACCTGCCAGCATTATGTCCGATTTGATTGGTCCAGACGAATCGGTTGTACAACTGACAGCCCTCACTCGAGTCCACGTTGACTATCGGCTCTTTTGATCTACCCATTGCCGACGGAAAATGTTTACGAGTAGTACAGACTATTTTCCGTTCCGTTTCTTCGCATATACGCTCGTGTTAGCGAAGTGAGTTTTCATTTGTTCCCTATAGAAACAGCTTCTGCAATTGATATTGGATGGACTATACTTACATGGAGAAGAAAAAATGATGGGTAAAAAATTCCTAATTATAAGTCAGGAGTTCATACTTGAAACAAATGACAAAGTGAAGGTTTGCCATTAAAATTAATTATCTTTGTCATTTGTTTGAAATATGAACTCCTGACTTATAATTAAGAATTTTTTACCCATAATTTTTTCTTCTCCATGTAGGCTCACATATTGTACTCCACTACCTATGGTTTTACTTCTTTTCTCTTCTTTTATTGTAGAATTTTACATTCAGTTGATGATGAACCTATAGAGCTTCGAAACATGTACTAATCGATGATTTTTCACCTATCCACCATCACATAACTAATCGATTGCGATATTAAATTGTCAAGATGACTTTGGGTTTCTCTACTTCGGAAAATCATACCACTCCACTTTGAGATACAATGGACTTCTACCACAGTAAGCCAGATATTGCCTGTCACATTGAAATTGGGACACCCCGTTATGAATTTTGACTACATTTTATTGCCGTATTTTCACTTGTTGATCAAACTCATTGCCTGCGTGTGTAATACCAGAATTTATTTCGAATCAATTCGCCCTATAAGGATTCATGAAATTAAAAGATCGGTGCACAATCACGTTTTTGACAGAAAGCCCACCAACAACCTTTCGGCTTCGGTAATCTGATTAACTAGGTGGACCAGATCCATGGGCGTAGAGTCATCGAAAGCATTAGCATATACACAGAGAGAAAACAAACGCGTGATGCATGTGCGTCCAGTGTCTAGTAGTAAATATCGTAGGCAGGAACAAGTCGGGTTATAAAATACGTAGGTTGGCAAGACTGCAATATAAATGTCTCATAAGTTGCAATTATCCCCGCTTTATATACGTCCTCCCATTGTGTACTGTCGCCAACCTTGCCGTTCCATAACTAATATCCCTTGGGTGATATTTTTGCGCGCGAATGTGAATTATTAGATTCAATATTTATTTGACTTTCTGCAGACATTATTCGTTTTAGAAGTTTATGGAATTTTGTTGATGTTATTCCCGATTATGCTGACAAACTACCTACTATCACCACTCTCCAATATGTTATCTAAATAGACATAAATATATGGTAAAAAGTTATACCCAGATATTGATTAGGCGCGTGCCTAGGGTAATTCCATGGGAGAGGAGGTAATCAGAATGAAGGTGTCATATATGTTCTACAAAGTAAAATTCCACAGTAACAGTATTATCGCATTCACCTTCAATTACATTGAAAAAATAAAATAAATAAACAAATTATTCTTCGAAATGACAATAATTAATTACTTGAAAATAAAAGAATGTCTAGTGAAAAATACAAAAAAACGAAACAGATAAAATAACAAAAACAAATTATAATGGATAAATATGATAGCAAATTTAAAAAAAAAATTTTATTTTGAACCGAATCTCTCTATAATATTATTTATAATAATTTTGCATATCCCGATGTATATTCAACGATTCTACGAAATGATTGATTTTTCAATCTCAAAGACGAGAAGCTTCGTTCTGCCGAAGCGACCGATACTGGCAATGTAACTTGAATTTGTAAAATGGAGTAAATCAAAGGGTAAATAGTTCTATCACACTCCGCATACAAATTATATATGGTGTGAAACTTTGCTCAAGTTTACTGTGAGTCCTAATACTTCTGATGAGAAACAAACTTACTGCTGAATCTCTCTCCCCCCAATTAGATATTAAATTAAGGTATTCAATGATATTCGAAAAACTTTCCCCAAATCGCAGAACTGATTTATTCCTTCAAGTTCCAATCCACTTCGTATCACATCATTTTTGTAATTTATTTCCATTGATGTGCAATATGTCTATTGGAAGATGGACTGAAGAAGGTGTCGACCAGTAGCATTCCTTATGTACTGAACGTTTGAACTCCTTGAAAAAGATTATTTCAATGCGTGATTACTGCATGGGCACTTCAGAGCATTTCTCAATTCTTGCTATAATTCGCCTTTCTGTTCACCCAGCATTGAATTGCACCCATCAGTGCCAATTTCCACACAATGCATCAAATTCAAAGTTTTCAGCAGTTTTTCGACAGTTTGTGCTGAAATTTTCTGGGCATAACTGGTTCCATTAAAGGTTCATTGATAAAAAAAAATCGAATTTTTCGTCTATGCAGACATACCTCATTACCCCCTTCATCACGCGCCTGGGTGATAGTGGAAATGTCTTTGTAAATTGATGTGTATGAAAACAAAAAACTTTTCAACCAAAAACTTTTCAACAAAAAATTAAACCGACGAATAAATCAACTGAAAAGTAAAAATAAAATAAACCTTCTCAGTCTCAATGATAATTGAGCTCCTCAACTAATGTGAGTCACTAATTTTGGTCGGTGCCAAACAAACAATTATCGAAGATCATTATATTACTTTGAGGAACTAATCGAAACGCCGCTATGCATCTCGCTGCCATCATTTTACGCTTTACCTTATTCAATTGTTAGTTTGTTTGACGGTAAAAATTAGTTACTCACATTAGTTTAGGAGCTCAATTATCATTGAGACTAAGGTTTATTTTATTTTTGCTTTTCAGTTGATTTTTTCGTCGGATTAATTTTTTGTTAAAAAGATTTTATTTTTAAATTTTTTGTGGCTGAAATCTAATAATAACTACCCACTTAATTTTTGATAACATCCAACATACTTACTTACCTAGCTTACTTCAACTATTAACTGTTAAATAATATGATTACCTACTTCAACTATTAATTGTTATAAAATATAAATTATTTTTGAAAGTTCTGGTTAGTTGGCTTCATCACTTTGTATATAATTCCATCCTTTCATAGAATATTATTCTCGTGACGGATATAAGAGGATCTGTCAATGTCAACTACATATGTTCACATATGTGCCAATGTCCACAAGTGAAAAATCAATCATCTCCTATTTTTCTACCCATAGAGGTCGATTATTCCATTTCAAATTGAAATATGATCAAATATGAGGGCAATTCAGAGGGTGAATGATCAATATCCTCCATTTTGCCACCCTTAGGGATGGTTTTTTTGTACAAATTCAAATGGGACCAACTTCAAGGTACACCATATCCAATGAAGAAAGAATCATCGGAATCGAACTGCTATATGAAAAGTTATACGTGATCATACATGAAAAAAAATCGACGCGTGACTAGAGAACCTCCCCCTTTTTGATTTCGTCGGGTAAAAATATACAAGTATTGTTCATATGATACATTAATACTAAGTCGTGCTAATAACGTGATTGAATATACAATTTTGTGTCATGTGGAGAAGATATAGGAATATGCTATACCAGGAGGAATTGAGTTTGACTTCCGTATTTCAGATCAAAAGGTTCGTACAAACTTGCGAGCTGCTCGGCGCGCACTCCGAGCGTGCTCAGAATGTTCTCTAGATGAGTACGGGGTTCTGGAGATGCGCGCGCGTGGCGCACGAATGTCCTGTCGGTTTTTCAACGAAAGCTTCGTGTATTCGCAGTTCAGATCTGGTCGGGGGGCGTGAGATGATCGTTGTTTTTCGTGTGTATGTGGCTATAGTTTTCCCAATATCAATTGCAGAAGCATAAAAAAGTCTTGCGGCGAAACCCTGTGAGCAGCAGTGGCGGAGATAACTAACTTTATTAAGATATTTTAAGATTTTGAAAATAGTTCATAAATAATGGAAAATAAAAAAAAAATTGAAGACAAGCTTTTATTTATACAAATACATTAAGAAAAAAAAGGCTAGAATATCCTATAAAACTAGAATATCCTAAAACGTATTTCGATCGGCACACACCAAGACCACAGACGCTACTGGTTTTTAATCTTCCAGAGCTATTAAAACACAAATATAACGCGTGATTTATGACCTCCCATCGTATAGCCACACCTGCAAGCATTGATGTCCGACTTGATTGGCCCAGACGAATCGGTTGTAGAATAGACAGCAGTAACTCAGGTCCACGTTGACTATCGGATCTCTTGATCTACCGTTTGCCGACGGCGAATGTTCACGAGTAGTACAGATCATTTTTCGTTCCGTTTCTTCGCATATACGCTCGTGTTATCGAAGTGAGTTTTTATTTGCTCTCTATAGAAACAGCTTCTGCAATTGATATTGGATGGACTATATAGTTTTCCGAATATCAATTGCGGAAGCATGAAAAAGTCTTGCGGCGAAATCCTGTGAGCAGCAGCGGAGATAACTAATTTTATTTAGATATTTTAAGATTTCAAAAATACTTCATAAATAATGAAAAATGAAAAAAAATTAAAGACAAGCTTTTATTTATACAAATACATTAAGAAAGAAAAATAATTCCTTTCATCGTTTGATGTAGGTTATTATTATATCCTAAAACGTATTTCGATCGGCACACACCAAGACCATAGACGCTACTGGTTTTTAATCTTTCCGAGCTATTGAAACACAAATATAACGCGTGATTTATGACCTCCCATCGTATAGACACACCTACCAGCATTGATGTCCGACTTGATTGGTCCAGACGAATCGGTTGTACAACAGACAGCCGTCACTCGAGTCCACGTTGACTATCGGTTCTTTTGATCCACCGTTTGCCGACGGCGAATGTTTACGAGTAGTACAGATTATTTTTAGTTCCGTTTCTTCGCATATACGCTCGTGTTAGCGAAGTGATTTTTCATTTGCTCCCTATAGAAACAGCTTCTGCAATTGATATTGGATGGACTATACTGTTTTGCTTTTTGACTGATATTTATGGAATGGTCAGAAAAAAAGTCTTATCAATACTTATCCTGACGAATCTCTTCTGTGGGATCCTCAACATAAGGATCACTTCACATGATTACTTCAATGCAGTAATAACAGCCGAATTTTCATGGATTTTCTATGGATCGCGGTAGGTTCGTTGAAATTTATAATTTCAGCGAACATTGGAGAAGCAGCGTACGTGCAGCACGTACGTTACGCAGAAAATGAATTCAAAGATGAAATATATGTTCAGAATAATATAACCAGTATTGAAACGATGAACTACTCAACCCACAGAATAATTGCCTTTTCACCCGACTGAGCGACGCAAAGGAGGGTAATGTGTTTAATATGTATGTATGTTTGTTCCTTTGTGGCGCTCTAGAGACTAAACGCGTGGCCGATTTTGATGGATCTTACGTCCATCGGATTATCCCAATCTTGCGAATGTCACTCAAGACATGACATTAATCAAAATTCAATATGGCGATAACCAGACGCCATATTGTGAATAAAGACATGACAGTAATAATAAAAATTCAATATGGCGACAACCAGACGTCATATTGTGAATAAAGACATGACAATAATAATCAAGATTCAATATGGCGACAACCAGACGCCATATTGTGACAAAATTCAATATGGCGACAACCCGACGCCATATTGTGAAAAATACTAACCAACTAAAATACGAAAATAAGAAACCCGGCTGCGTAAAAAGTGAACTGTGGAAAAGATGGGAACAAGATGACCAGAAAATATTGTCAGAAAAATATGTTTTGAGAGGTTAACTATCAAATTCAATACTGCAAACAAACTCATGCAGTCGGAGGCAATAAAATATCTTCATTTCAAATTTAAGGAGATGCCTCCGACCACGTGAGATTGTTCATAGAATTAAGTAAGTTAAATAGTTAACCTCTTAAAACATAAATTTCTGATAATATTTTTCAAATTTTCGAAGGTATCAGATTCAAAATTGGCAGGCGTGTTGGATTCAAACATTGGAATATTTTTGATATTTCATACTCTCGCATCGCTTACAGTTTCACTGGAAACGTCCACAACTTGAGGAATTCGAATGGAATACTCTGTATATTTTCACTTACTTCACTTTTAGATTCTAGGGATGATTTTGTGTACGACCACATAGTTTTCAGATGAAAAATTGCTACATTTGATTTTTCAGAACCTTTTTTATATTTTCATCTAGAGTGCGTTGGACCCACTTCAACCAATCTGATGGACAAGAATGATGAGTAATAGTATATTTTATACCACATGACTGAAGTGACCCGTTCAATCCCGTGAGTGGAGTGTGTTGCCGAAGGTTCTGCCCGAGGAAACAACCACTCAAGGGATTGAGTCACTTTAGTCGCATGGTATATATATACTATTTTTTGCACTTTCGGAGGGAGTTAGGTGACCTGTAGATATAATTATAAAAATGTCCTGTCTATTTTGAAATTGAATTTGACAAGTAACAGTTTAATATTTAATCAGCTTACTTTGAATTGAGAAAGTCACTGAGCTACGGTAACTAAGTACAAATAAGACAAGTCACAAATGAACAAGCTGTCACTGTCATGAATTTATTGATTATTATTTTCGAAATGAAAACTTTCGAAGTAAAGAAGGCAGCAGAAGAGGCTCTAGAATGAATTTTGCCAATAACACCAAGGAAAATATATGAAGCGCAATACCGGACATTTATTAAATGGTGCTGCGGAAGAAAAGTCGAAAATTTCATCGAGGATGCATTGCTTGTGTACTTCACTGAGAAATCTAGAACATTTTCTGCTTCAACACTTTGGGCACATTACTCCATGCTGAAGACCACGCTCAAAATCAGAAATAACATCGATATTAGCAAATATCACAAATTTACTGCCCCGATGAAAAGAAATGTAAGATATAAACCGAATGAAGCGAACATTCTGACAGGAGACCAGGTTGACAAAGGATCCTGCTCAAACGTTATGGAAAAGTGATCTATGTGGGAATTGCCTGACTTTTTGGGATTGTTCAGAGGAAGTATTCCTGATTGAAAAATCCCATTGGGCTAAAATCCAATAACCACTAGTTTCGGAGATATTGGACAATAACACCGGAAAATATGTATTCGAATGGTGTTGGGTAAAGTATTGCATTTTTGTTTTTTTACCCTTACTTTGTTGAACGACTATTTCCCTCATTATTTTTGAACCAATCAACTGGCCAAAATTTCAAACTAGAGAACCAATCAGGTCAGTTTTATAGTGATAAAACCACTAGTAGATTCGAATTTGTTTTGCGACAACACTACACTTGGTGGTCCTACCAGAATTGAATGTCAACGCATTCAATTCCTATATAGGGAAAGAGAAAATGCAAAAATAGAATGAGGGATTTTTAACTCACTACAGTGATTGGGATATTTCAATTCAAATATACGTTTTTCAGCATTTTAATAGCCTAAGATTTTTAAGTAAGGCAATGAATGACTTAATTGCGCCATTTTCAGTATATCAATAAAAGTTCTCATGGACTTGTTGTTAATGCGTTAGTCTATCACGCGGTAGGCTCAGGTTCGATTCCATATCGGGGAGCTTTTTTTTTCAGATCGGTTCCAGATACAAACATATTTGATCTTATAGTGAAAACTTTATATATATTTCAGGTTTTGGGTGAAAACAAGAGCAGTCAATGATCATTGTGAATGAACGAATCTGTAAAACGAAGCATTGGGAAGCGGTTATCATTCGGACACGATTCCTTCGATTTTGGATCGAAAAGAATTGTAAGCTTCCTCATTGAAAATTAAAATATAACATAAATTCTGGTAATTTTATCCAGTTTTTAATAGAGAGGAAAATCTCTATTGATTGGCCCAACAGTGAAAGAGCACCTTGATAAAATGGGACTGTTCATTGGCGACCTGACAAGCAGATAATGCGGTAAGGAACCAGAAACAGTATCAAACATACTGTTTACATTTGTGGAGCCTAGGATCCCAGAAGACGGTAATTTTTGGGCAAACAATTGGTTAACCAAAACTGTACAGCACAAACCCAGTGGAGGATTCGTTCAAACTTGTGCAAGGTACGAAATTACTGGAATGGGTACTGTAAATGTGAACAACAGGCAAGATAAAAGTTTTTTAACAAAAAATTAAACCGACAAAAAAATCAACTGAAAAGCAAAAAATAAAATAAACCTTCTTAGTCTAATAATAATTGAGCTCCTAAACTAATGTAAGTAACTGATTTTGAGTCGGCGTCAAACAAACAATTATCGAAGATCATTATCTATGAAAGAGGTCATCAAAATCTCGCTGCCATCATTTCACGCTTCACCTAATTCAATTGCTAGTGTTTTTAGACTAAGAAGGTTCATTTTATTTTTTGCTTTTCAGTTGATTTTTTCGTCGGTTTAATTTTTTGTTAAAAAACTTTTTATTTTTTACTTTTCAGTTCCGTATTTCGTCGGTTTGATTTTTTGTTAAAAAGTTTTTATTTTCCAATTGTTTGTGGCTAAAATCTACCAATTACTACCTACTTGTTTTTTGATTACTTCCAAAATACTTACTTACCCACCTTCCTTCAACTATTACCAGTTAAATAATATGATTATCTACTTTTACTATTTGTTGCAATATGAATTATTTTCGTTGTTCTGGTTAGTTTATTTCATTACTTTCCATCCTCTCATAAAATTTACTGATTTTGACGGATGTGGAACAAGAATAATGTCAGTAGCGATCTGTCATTGTCAACTACGTATATGTGTGCCAATGTTCACTAGTGAAAAATCAATTATCCCCTATGTTTCGACCCGTAAGGTTGGCCAATTCCTTTTGAAATCCAAATATAAGGTATACCCTATCTATTAAAGAGAGAATCATCCAAATCCAAGAACCCAGTACAAAGTTATGCCTGAAAGAATCGGTTAACGAACTAGAATTCAGAGGGTGAGTGATCAATATCCTTCATTTCGCTACCCTTAGTGGTGGATTTCATCTTTAGAATTCAAATGGAGCCAAATTCGAAGTACACCCTATCCACTGAAAAAATAATTATCGGAATCGGACGCCTCAGTAAAAAGTTATGCGTGATCATACATAAAAAAATATGATGGAAAAAAAATATACGGGTCGAATAGAGAACCTCCTCCTTTTTGGTTTCGTCGGTTAATAAAATAGGCCAGCGAGCCCAAGTGTCATCAAAGGTTATGACCAGACGAGCCAACTGGGTGGTGTTTTCAGTTGATAATTTGGGGGTATAGAGGGTACACAGACTCCAGAATTCGGGGACTCCCACACTACCATAAGGTGTCCATAAATATTTTGAAAAAATGGAAGGGAACCAGTTGGGTTTTACTTTCTTCTTCTGGTTTGAGTTCGATAACATAATATATCGTAGGGTGGTTTGAAACCTCCAACTTTTCATTGTAGGATTTGAGGGCTTACAAAAAAATGAAAATGCTGTTTGTGTTTTCCAATGGAAAGTATGCCCCATGATGTCACAATATCATCAATAAATCTACCATTATGACTGGCTGCGCCATGGGATTCTTTGTTTGCTTTTGATACACTCTGTAAATCCAAATAAAATTCAATTCATATAGAAGCAGGTTCAAGAAGAGTGGGTTCCTTCTTGGAATATTACATTCGTACACTGAGAATGTTTTTCGAATCCAATCATACCTGTGGTTCCCAATGGTAAACACATATTATAGTGTTCGAAGGTTGTAGACGATGTGGTAACTTGAATTCGGACGTCCATCATCTTAGAAGGATTTGAAATCAGTATTCATTCGAAGATCATTGCAGATTCAAGCATTCGAAACGTATTCTGACATACTAACATATCATTACTTACATTGTTCTTTTTTGTGCCTTACACATTTTTATTATATAGATATATTGCTAGATATTGTAATTCAGCTTTTTTTTCATTTCTATCCTCCATTAGCATATTAGAATAAAGGTTGAGTGTAAGAAAGTATTACTCATCTAACACATGGGTAAACGCTAACACTGCCCTTTGATAGTACTAGAATCACATTTCATGTATGAATTATGTCTCACTTACTATCAATAAAAGATTATTATTATTATTAAAAACCTTCCAAATCCGTTGAGACGATGGACGTCCGAAGCGATATACACATAACCTCCCTAGTGGTATTTACCACTAATTATATTGAGTCCAAGCATTGTATCAGCCATTAACAAACAACAATAATTTCAAGGAAATTCCAAATAATACCATCTGCAACTTCTCTTATTTCAATTTCAAGTTATTCAGTGTACGTTATGCAATTGACTTGGTGATCCTAGCAAGCTCCCATAACATCAGGATAGCTAACAAAACAAACAATATCAATTTTCCAGCAAGTCATGATTGAATTTTTGTGCGTAGGATTGATGCCATATTGCGCGGTTACTTCTAGGAAAGTAATACCTACGATCTCATTGACGACTTGAATGAACTGAATGAATATCATTATCTCCTTTCATCGACAAAAGGTTTCCGAAGTTCACGATCTAACAAATTATACTGTTGCAATGGTTTATTCAACGGGTAGGAGGTACTGAGATGTTTAAAATAAGGCCAAAAAACGAACAGATTTATGAGAAACTTCTCTGCCTTTATAAACCTCTTGCACAGGAGAACTATAGTTTTCAGTTCCAAACCATATCCATAGCCTTCGTGACTGAAAAATACAAAATATATATATTGTTATGTTAGGAAGGACCAGTAATATATTTTGAAGATGAAAAAAAAATAATTTCTTAAAAAAAAACACAAAAATAATAAATATTTAATAGTTAGTAGTTTATGAGAAATTGTTTTACATTTTTTTTTGATATTCTATTTCCTTTATGAAGCCTCTGTATAACATTGATAGGTAAAAATATGCAAATACTATAATGCAATCATTTTCATACATTGTCAAAATGATTACAACCTATAATTGTTAAAAATACAACAAAAAAGTCTAGATTAACAAAATCATTCTGAATTAAATGTGATCAACAAAATTATAAGCTTGAAACATACGGTATATGAAATTGTATCTAACTAAAAATAGCCAATGGGAGAACAAGAAACTTCTTGATGACAATAGCCAATCAGGGAACAGAGATGGTGAGATAAAAGATTTGAAATTGTGGAAAAGTAAGAACTGAGAAACCTCAAAGATAATCATCATCAAATATTGTATTTAGTTTATAAGAAATGTGAAATATATTAGTTCATAAGTTTTCTCAAATGAATCAATGAAAGTGCGACAAGGAAGTGCGCGAGTTTGAAAATTCAAATAAAATGCACAAAACAGAAACGGTATCCAGCGAATGGAGAAACAAAGTGAGAAGAGATTGAAAAAAATTTCGAAGATAAGCTAGGTACAAAAATTGGAAAGATAGAAATTTAGGATTTTATTAATGAGAAGGTAGTTTTTCAACAATAAAAAACCAATACGAACTCTGAATAATCTCGACACAAAATAAACAAGGATAATAAAAGATTACCTTTCTGGTTCTTCACATGGAAACTTCTCCAAGCTGATTTCGAAGATTTTGGATGGTTCCTTTTGAAATGGTGAGTTCCTGAGAGGAGTGGATGAAACAGGAATTCAGATTATGCCAGGTATTGCATCAGCGACATTCCAGTTCCAGGTATAAACTTCACAAAATAACTCCTTCATCTGAAGAACTCTATGATTTGGTATTGAACTATAAAAGAATTCCAACTCAAAAGAAAAAAGTGAGTATAATATATTTACATATCCATCACTGTTTTCATTATTTTATGAAAATTTGTCAATTGCTCAGTTATAAGTTTTCTATCGCAGGCCAGGTTAATATAAGTTTTCCTGAATAAAGGAAATAATTGCTTTTTATAATTTTTGGTTTATTTTCCACAATGATATGCTAATATTTTACTCATAAACACTGAACTGAAAATAGTTCGAGTGACATCAAGACAGGCAGTAGCTCTATTGCCAGTACCGACTCCTGAGGCGAAGGCGTACCAACTGAGATTAGTCGTGGTGAGAAAAAGAATAATAATTGGCAACAACGTGGCGAGAAAACAGTAACGTTAGCTGGCAATTATTATTTCATAACAATTAGCTATTATCATATCACAATATAACAATTGGCTTCCCATCGAGGAGCTGAATTGCCTACATAAGTATTAGAGGTATATCAAAATCGGAATAAAAATATTTATGCAGGGAGAAAATATTTGTGGGGCAATAACAATAACGTGGGGAAAAATTAAGAACAATTATTATTTAAAAGCTATTATTATTTCATATCAATTTGTCTCCCAACGAGGTGCGAAAATATTTATAAAATAGCATAAATAATAATAAAGTTGATATACCTATCATATCAATTGACTTCCAACGCGGGGTGAAAACAGCTATTGGTATTTCATAACAATATATATATATATATATATATATATATAAATATTATATATGAATATACATATATATATTGTTATGATATGGTATATATGTGGAATAAAAAAATAAAATTTGGACACAATGTTATTTAAAAACTGCATAAATACCTGCTATGATTGTTTTTATAATTTTTTTCTGTACAGTTTGTATCTTGAAAACCTTTGGCCATATTCTAGTCGACGCAGATAATCCAAGAGGGTGGCAGTAGAGTTGTTCTATTATCATCATTATGTTTGATTCGTTCATTCAATTGGCACAACCTATAAAAATATAGAAATCCAAATTTAGAAAAAATATTCAATATATTTATATGCAAGGAACATCCTGTATACAAAACTAGAACCAAAAGGAAACATGACAGACAAATGTCAAATTGTTTTTTTTTTGAATGATCAAAATAACGAAATTTGAAAACATAAAATTTTGTATATGTGTAGAAATCAAATTTGAAATTTGAAAATAATGGTAAAAATTTATATAAGATAACAAAAACTGATGGTTACCAGGGAAAGAAAGAACAATAAAGGGGAAAGAGAAATGAAAATGAAAAGCGAAGCATATTAGAAAATTTTATGATCGATTTTGTGTGGAAAATGCCAATAACTGAAGTATATGAAAAACATTAATACATGCAATTAGGTCAGAATCAAATCGGAACCAAGGACTATCAAGAAACCACTTACCAGGAATTTAAGGTTAGATTTCCAATATTTGACTTCACCAGTGGTAAAGAGGCTGAACATTTGGAAAACATCCACAAGAACTATTCACAGAACATCCCAGGATTTGTGTGATCGCAAAGCATAACTCATAACAGGTATTTTATCATCATAAACTTAATAAGTGATAATATCCATCGAACAGTCACGTTGTGTTCGGTTTATTGACAATAATACATAATTTGATTGGCAATTTTCTCCTTCTATTCACCACAAATAACTGAGTATAACCTACAAATATATATTTTAGAATATGTTCATTTTTGCGCATGATCAAGTTCTTGAATGTTTTGAATTTTTTTTTGGTTGGAAAATATAATTGGAATAAATTAGATATCCCAGGATAGGTTGGTTTTAAGCAATATTTTCAATAAAAAATCAAGTATGTAATTTTTTCTGGACTCATTATTTATCATTTGACAATATTACAATCAATATTTCAAACATAAACAGTATATTGACATCAAGCAAAGAAGTATATGTCGCTGCTGCACTCCTCCTGAGATTGGGAGAATCATGTCTCTTTAGGCGTACCGACTGAGCTACAAAAAAGTAAAAAAATAAAAAAATAAAAGAAGAGGTAAGGTGTACAGAGAGAGGGTAAAATCATCATAGCTGAAGTTTTCTTTTGTTATGATTAGTATGTCACAAGAATATAAATAACTTACTAACAATCGAATATACGAACATAACAATATATATATATATATATATATATATATATATATATATATATATATATAACGAGAATATGAGAAATCTGTTACGAATCCAAAGGAGATCACCATCCGTCTACAGCCTGTTTCATGGTTTCCCAATCATCAGGACGGCTTGTGGTCTCTTTCAAATTCGTATCAGATATCTCGTAGGTTATTACCAATCGGTACGTACGGAAATATGAACAGTATCAAATTATAGATAGCGACACCTATAATCTAACACAGATTATAGGTGTCGCTATCTATAATTTGATACTGTTTATATATATATATATATATATATATATAAAACAACTCATTTTTTTTTTTCGAAATGTTTCATGCCTAGTTATATCTTCAAAACTTATACAAGTTTCAGGGCATAAAGATAGCATTAAATAAGCATTTAATAGGTCGAATGTCGACCTTTTGAAACATTTGATTTCAAATATGTTCTACTGTGAACGAAAAATATATGGATTCTCCATCACCAAGTACGATGAATTCCGAAAGAATTACTTATGTGCCAGAACGACTGCAACTGAATAATAGTAACACACACCAAAACGAATCTGTGATTATGTCTGCATTTTCATACTTAATAGTTCACATATGAAATATTAGCCAACTATGGATTCGTCAAATACGCAAATGACGAAAAATTTACATATTTACATATTAGCATAATCCATTGGATCAATGAATGAAATGATCAATTGGGAATGATATACTATATACTAAGAACAAAGATGAAAGCATTTAAAGAAAAACATTCAAAATATTGTAATTAATATAAATAATCAAATATCGTCGATGGCACAATAGATAAATAGAAATCCGAGTGATAATAAGCAAATATAAGTAAGAACCAGCCTAGTTATCTCCAGGAAACATCTAGCCTCTCACACTATGACAATGATCGGTACTCTATCCAGAATAATAACATATGTACTATCTTATTCGATGAGTAACTGGTACCCGCGACTCTTTTTGCGTAGAATTTGATTTTTTCCTATGTTTTTCATTGCGTTGTTTTATCTAACTTATGCATGTGGCTTCCTGATATCCCGTTTTTCGCTAACCCGTTATCTTTTTATCCTGTTATCCCGTTTCCCGTTACCCCATTTCCCGTTATCGCATTATCACGTCATCGCATTATCCCATTATACCGTTATCTCGACTGACATAATTTATTTGACAGCGATAGTAATGCTTTGTGCCGACGATTACAAATTCACCCCTTTCCACCACTTTAGCAACCGAATTTTCGAATAAGGTTGAACATGATTCTTTTATTCGTAACAGAGAGCCAGAACACCAATTTTAATGACTCTAACTTGAAAACTAACGGAACCCCCAAATGAAATTTCACTCCCCATTTCCTCTTTCAAGTGGTTGAATTTCTAAAAACACTGATACATGTACTTTTTCATTTGTAACGAAGACCTCAAATACAAATTTATATGACCCAATCTTGGAAACTAAGGGAACCCCCATATGAATTTTCACCCCCCATTTCACACCTTTAGGGGTTGAATGTCTGAAATAATTAAAACATGTATTTCTTCATTTGTAACAGAAACCTCGAATACCAAATTGTATGACTTAAAAACTGAAGGAAACCCCATACAAACTTTCACCCCCCATTTCTACTGAAATACATTTTTTTCTACGACTGTCACAAAATACTTTCAGTGTATGTTCAATGATGATTTCTAAATGTAGTACATTGTTATACTCCTTTTCATTATGCACTAGTTGCTGGGCAACTAGTGCACAATGTCTGAAAAACGCACGGGTAAATTTTCGCAATCTTCGTCACGGCAAAACAGGCGTGGAGTAAATAAAACAAAAGACGCCGTAACCAGGTAACATTGCCGTAACCATACAGACAATATAATCACAAACATAAGTGACAATTCGATATTTCTTTGACAGAACGATATTATAAAGGTATTTCGAAATTAGTTCAGCATGGAAAGTAGTGACAGTGAAAGAAGTTTAACACCGCCAAGTGTTATGTAGGCAGCAAATAACACTTCATTAAATTTAGTGCCTGAAAAATCTAAAGAAAAATACACAGTTTCGTATACCCTATTCATGGACTGGTGCAAAGAACAGAAAACTAGTTCTCGTTCAGAGAATGTTCTGATGGCTTACTTTGGAAATACATATATTAAATAAATTTAAATCTTCCACTTTATGGGCACACTATAGAATGTTAAAAACGATGCTTAGTATCAATAATGGCGTGGATATCAGTAAATATTCCAAATTGAGAGCATTTCTGAAGCGGAAATCAGATGGATACAAAGCAAAAAATCTAAAGTTTTCACAACGAAGGAGATTGATACGTTCATCAAAGAAGCCCCAGACAACGAATACCTTGTAGCAAAAGTTAGTTCCACAACAATCAGTTGAATAATTATGATTTGTTTATATTTTTCTATTGCAGGTTGTATTATGGGCGCTTGTAGGAGAGATGAGATGTACAAAATGAAAATTCACGATTTTGAAGATTTAGGTGCCGCAGTTTTGGTCCACATTCCGAACACTTAAAACAAAAACTTCTCGAAAATTTACTGTAACGGGAGAATATGCTAACAGTGTGAAGAAATATTGGAATCTGCGACCAAGTTATGTCAACTATGCTTATTTTCTCTAAATTATCAGAAAGGAAAATGCACTTCCCTAAAAATTGTAAAAATGAAATATGAAATATGGGAAAACAAATTGCTTCATACTTAAAACTTCCGAATCCTGAGTTATACACCGGCCACTGTTTCCGTCGATCTTCAGCTACAATATTGATAGATAGTAGCGAAGATATAACGACATTGAAACGACATGGTGGCTGGCGCTCTACAACAGTAGCTGAGGGTTACATTGAAGAGTCCCTGACTAGTCGAAATAACAGCCAATACAATATTAGGGTCGATCAATAAGTTGTCAGACCTTCCATCGACATCAGTTACAGAAAATGTTAATATTGTCAACTTTTCCCTTAAAAAAACGGATCATATATTCCGAAAATTTGTTTTCAATAATTGTACCAATGTAACATTGAATATTGTTGATAACAAATGAGAAGATATTTTTTCGCGATTATTGTAGTAGGTGCTTAACACATTTACCTTGTACGTTATTTGTTTCAATTAATTAATAAAAGTAAATTTTTCAGGTTTGTTGTTTTTTACTTACATTGTATATTATAACAGTCGTAGAAAAAGTATAGTGTAAAACTCGCACGGAATAACCATTTCCTACTCGTATGATTTGCAGCACTCGGTTGCAGCTCGTGCTGCAAACTTTCATACTCGTAGGAAATGTATGTCATTTCATGCTCGTTTTACAATATACTATTCCTTCATTTGTTACAAAGACCGCAAATATCAGTTCATATGATTAACTAACGGACTACCAACTTCCAAACCCCATTCAGCCCTACATTTCTCGCCTTTATCCCAAATTTCCAAATACTCTCCAAAAACGTACCTGTGTCTTTGTAACAAAGACCTCAACTCAAAAAACTATCGGTACTCCTATACCAATTTTCAACCACTATTTCAATCCCTTTGGTGTTGAAATTTCAAGAACCCTGAAATACGAGTTTTTTTATTTGGGAAGGAAAGACCAAAGAGCAATTTTCATGATTCTAACTTCAAAACTAACGGTACTTTCACTTTCACCCCCTTCTCACCTCTCCCCCTTTGATATTTGAAACTGGAATAATCTATGATGAGGTACTAGAAGAGTACAGAATGAAGATGGTGAAACGTAGTGGGACAAAAAAAGATCCTCAAAGAGATAGAAGTAAAAGTAACTGGAGAACAAGGACCAATCCTTATTTCCCAGACAAAAAATATAGTATTCCAAATTCAAAATATCTTGGTTATTTCTCAGAGAAAAAGTATAGTATTCGGGAATCAAAATATTTTGGTAATTTTTCAGAGAGAAAGTATAGTATTCGGAAATCAAAATATTTCGGTAATTTTCAGAGAAAAGGTATAGTACTCGGCAACTATATGTAGAGTGTGACCACACTTATCAAAAGTGTGCACGCTGAACTCTCAAATAGATCCACCTAGACATAAAGGTATATGTGCTTATATATCCACATATATATCGAAATAGAGGGTGACGAATCCCCTTTTTCAACAGTTGAGCCCGATATTTATCCCAAATGAAGAACGATAATTTTTCTGGAAGTTGACAAATCCTCCTTCAGCACTTATGTGCTCAAAAACCTCTTCGATACGAGGGAAGAATGAGCGGGAAGGGAATCTTCCTCTGGGATACCCTCTAGATAAGAATCTCACTAACGATTGATTCAGTTCAACGGTAATCATGGAATTTCGAAAATTGTCATCGATACATTATTCTGGAAAAAAAAGGAACGAAGGCAATAGGAGATTGAGTACTCTGTGACATATAAAGCAACAATTCGCTCAGGTAAAAGCATTTATTGCCCAGAGGGAAAATTATATAATAATCTCAACAAGATTAGAATAATAAGAAATGAATGCTTACCCTGGGAATCGTCCGTCTGGAAATGATACCCCTCAGATATAACAGAATAATCAACTCAGCCTTTCGTCTTTGGAAACCTCCTGGTAATAATCATACAGCCTCAGTCAGGAAGGTAGAAATTGATCCAATGAATTTTTCACCACTTATCTGGTAACTGAAATCTCCATAAGCGTAGGCAGTGTCTTCACAAAGTAAACGTTCACAAAAAGAATAACTTTGTGTTCTATGTAAGCCTTTTAGACGTGCAAAATAACCCGAATGGGGAAAATACTTGAAATATAGAAAATTTGAATCTCTAAAAAAAAAAATTTTTTTTTTGAGGTTATATCAACGCAATTGAAATCAGTGATAAGCGTGAAAGAGGAGCATGACTGGTTGATTCAAATCTAAATAAGGAGAATTTTAATATAACGCCATAATCAATGCCCCAAGGTTATATGAAAATTACATGAAAATATAATTTATATAATTTAAATACAAAAATACAGTAATAGATATTGCAATCGAAAAATAGGCAACAATTAGGCAGCTCGAAAACTCAAGGATGAACAACAATGATGCAAAAAACAGAAATTTTAAATTTCTAACCATTCAATATATGCCATATGATTTACTATTTGCATAGTTATAATCTGAGGTAAACGAAAAATAATTTAATGAATAACCAGTTTAATAAGCAGTTATAGATAAACTCAACCAATTATTAGATATTCTATGAGGAGGTAGTTATCCACCAGAGATAAGATTCACTTCATTTCTCTAAGGAGTCAAGAATTCAAGGGAACGCCAAAATCCTTTCTTTTCACCAAAATATCTTCGCACGTTTTTTCCAACACCACTCTCGCCATTTTTTTCATTCAAAACACTCATGCGAAACAAAATAAAAAAAAAAACTATTCATACTCGATTCGTGAAATGTCACTGAAGAGTGACCAACAACTTCGCACAGGTTTTCAATTTGACAGTGACTATTGAACCACCACCGGAAAGTTACGTGAGAAATTATTTGATGGATGTTTATTTTCCAACGTATATGGATGTAACGAATAATTCGTTACACATATTTGTAACCGCTAGACGGACTGACTACATTTGTTATGTTGATGCTCTTTTTGCAGATAATATTGCTATGACTTCGGGCAGTTGTATATCTTATTTATTGATTAACCTTTTTTGTGAGAGTCTAGTGGAATTATTTTTTGAACAAATGAGTAAATACATTTAAATTGAATATTCATTTACATTCATCTACACTTTACATTCTGAAATTAAATATTTTGTGAAATTAACTGAATTGAAAAATATATTATGCAGAATGAAGAATTTGAAACCCACATTTCGGATACCTATATAAAATGATTTTTTGTAGATATAATTATTGATCGCATTTTTTGTCAGTAAACATTATTACTGTTGTAATTATTAATTACAATAATTGTGTAATATTTGTGAATGGAATTATAGTTGTTCAATTTCTCTCATAAGGACAAGTATCAATTCCCTGGGTGGAAAACATTCATGAAATTGTTAAATTTATTATTGTTTTTTTAAAAAAAAAAAAAATTTTAATTTTTAGTCATGCGTATAGGGATTCCCCATTCTGTAAAAATGAGAATAAACATTCACCACTGCATAACCAGAATGAAATGGCTTGGGTTGCAATGTAAGGGGATCTGTTAGTGTAATATCCATATTACCATGGGAGTATGAATTAACCGTCCATATTTCTCAAACTATGCACAAAGAACATTGATTTTCTATGCCATATTTCGTCATTCTATTTGGATGGATCTAACATGATGAATTGTCTATTAGATCTTCATATATAGAGTGCTCCAACAATATTAGAACGTAGTTCAGAAAAATTCCCTTCTATCTTTTGTACATATTCATGACAGAAAAATGTGCACAAAAAAAATCCTTCTGTTCTGCTTATAATTTCAAAATTTCAATGTCATTTGGAAAATGTACTCAATAAGTATTTTTAATGTTTTATATTTGATGAAAAACCATATAAAGTTAAACAAAAGACACTCACTCCACTAAATTACTTTCAACAAATTGGGTTTACAAAACCATGATACGTGTTTCTCCATTCGATATCTTCTTCAGGTGGACATGATATTTACTCAACAATCACGATATGATACATCGTGATTTACTCAACAATCACGATGTATCATGTCAAATAATCAAAGCAGGTAGTAGAGGGTATATAAATCGAATTCAGGATATTGAGGATAATCCAATAGGCCATTGATAGAACAATATGTTTGATCTTAAGTGTAACAAATTTAACCAATGAGAATCATTTAAGTTAATCTGTTCACCAAGCAAATATTGCGACTTTTTGCATTTACTGATTTCCAAACTTTGACGAAGGTCGAGTTCTCGTTACTTTTAGTACCATCTAAATAGCCAATCAAGTCACACTTCATCATGGAAATCCCATTTAGGCCAATCGTTAGAGATTTTTTCGTGACAAAAACAGTAACATGAAACCGACTATGCCAACATACGAAAGACGCTCCGTAGTTATATCCTGTTGTGTTCTCTACTAGCAACTATCATTGCTTGATTTATTATAAACATTTATGAACAAAAATCGTATTTATTTTCGTTTTTCGCTTGTACCAGGAAAACTAATGAATCAATCCGATGCTCCCAATGGAATCGTATTATTAGTGATGGAAAAAAACCGGGAAAATCGCGTTTTCTTCAAAATTTATTTCTCAAGTTATAGAGCAGGCTCTTGGCGACATGTAGTGATTAATATGTACTCTATGTGTGAAGATTTCAGGCGCTGTGGAATAGTTTTTGCTTAATTGCAATTTGAGTTTTTAATGCACTTTCTTGGAGCAAGCTGGATGCGTGATAGGTGGTCCGATTTCATTTTCTTAATGATGTGGAAGTAGGATTATAATACTACAGAACTTATATTCTCATTTCGGCGGAGTAGGTGAGAAATACTTGCTAACATGACCGAAAACTGGCGAGCACGTGAAAGCAGCTGAGTAGTGGGGGTGGAGCAGCAGATTCATTACTTGCTCGCAGCGAGCTTGTTTGACTTTATATAGACCCCCCCGTGTCTGATGCCCTACCCCACTACTATGCCGCTTTCAAGCGCTCGCCCGTTTTCGATCATGTTTGCAAGTATTTCTCAACTATTTCGCAGCATTTCATCGCAAAATGAGAATAGCCGTTTTATAATACTTCTGTTTTCAATTTGTTTTCAAAAATTGAAATTAGATCACCTATGACGCCTCTAGGCTTGCTCCATTAAAGTGTCTTGAAAAATTCAAAATGTAATTATGCAAAAGCTAATGATCCCACAGCGCCGTATTTTTTTACACATATCAATCAATACTATGTCGCGAAAAAACTGCGCTACAACTTTGAAAATGACGTTTTATGATTTTTTTAATAAACGCAGTTTTTCTGTTTTTTTTTAAGCTATAACTACGGATCGTCTTCCGTATGGAGGCCCAGTCGGTTTCCTGATACTATTTTCTCCATTGAATCAGCAATTTTCTGCTATATTGATTGGTCTAATTGCATTTTTCCACTCCATATAATAGGAATTACTTCGAGTTTTTCAAATACATCTATATTTGTCATGGACAGATGTTTATTAATTTTTTTTGCTCGAAACTGTTAGTGTTCTTGCTAACTTATAAGTTATTATGATATTCGATCGCAATTATCCCCAGTTGCAGTTTTAGTGGAAAATTGAAATTAATATCAGAAACTGTCGTTGATTGATGTGGATATTTTATTGACATCTTCAACTATTGAAAAAACTATATACAGTATGTTATTTATTAAAATCCAGGTAATGGCTCTCCAACAATCAATTAATGAATAAATAACAAAAGTTGTCTTCAGAAAAGCCGATTTTACTAAGAACAATGTAATGATCCTAGGAAGATCAATCAGCGCGCAATCTCCAATATCGATATTTGCAGTGAATAAAATTTATACTATTTCATGGAACGATCTCGTCAGAACCTCCACAAAATCACCATCGCAATAACTTGGCTTCCTCATTCTTACTGAGAATTATTTTAGGCATTAACAGTATCTTGATATTCTGCCAGATTCCATGTGCCTAACCCAGCCGGATTATATTTTAGAACTCACTGTATGATGGGTTTTTTCTCAACGACTACACTCGCTAACATTCAGTTTTTTATTAAATATATCTTTCCATACCCACTTCTAACTCTTTACTGGAATTATATTTTCATCAGCCAACTCAGAACATCAGGATGTATCAATTTTCTTTCTTATCTTTCCTATATGATGAGATTGAGAACATCATAGGACTCAACGTGCATGGCTACCACGGTTTTCTCACGAATATGTATTCAATGATATGGAAGTCCTTTTTCCAGTAAGATTTTTGAAATGTCAACTCGAGAAATATCCATGCCTTATAAACTAACATACTACCTTTTTATTTTCACACGGAACTATGATTCTGGGTATAGAAAACCTGAGGTATTCCTACCCGAATTCGAGTGTAATGGAGCTGAAACCATACACATTCTTTGAATCTAGGCTGAGAAATGACCATCATCAATTTCTCCGAAGAATGTCTAGCCATAATTATGGAAAAATCCAATTACACTAATGAATGAATAATTTTATTTAACACATTTCCCACATCACGATTAGACAAGAAAATGTACAAAAACAAGTCATTATGACCATAAATGATTTTGCAATGAAATAATGAACGTTATTACCAGTTGAACATGTCTAACTGTTGATAGTTTACATAAGATTCGATAACAGTTTAGATTTATATTACTCCAGTTTCATAGTTTCAATAAAATACAGATGTGATTATTGATTTTATGAAGGAATACTCACTCACTTTCTACTTGTTTATCGGTGTGACAATATGGAAGAAAATAACAGAATAGTGAGTCCAGATAAGTTACTGCATGCAACGAATTTTTTTTTTCAAACACAACATGATATGGAGTATTTATATATTGACGATTTCCGTTCCATCGGTAATACTATTAGGCCAATCAATCGAGATTTTCTGCACTATTGATTCTGTGACAAAAAAACTACCAGGAAATCGGCTGAGCCATCATACGAAAGATAGTAATATCCTGTTATGTTTCCTACTCCTAACTGTCATTGCTCAATTTGTTAAAAACATTCAAATCATTTTATTTTTATTTTTCATTATTTTCAACTTGAAAACAAATGAAGCAATCCCGATACTCTCAATAGCCAAATTCTAGAAAATGAGCCATAGCACAACTCCATCGGATTATTAGTAACGGAGAAAAACCAAAAAAAATCAGCTGTTTTAAAAAAATTCATAACTCCGCCACTTTTTGAGTTGTAGTGCAAACTTTCCACAACATAGTAGTGATTAATATGAACTTTATGTGTGGAAAACTCAGGCGCTGTCGGATCATTAGTTTTGGCATAATTGCAATCTGATTTTTTTAATACACTTCATTGCAGCAGGCCTGGATGCGTCATAGGTGGTCCGATTAAAATTTTTCAAAAAGATTTCCTGACTAGAAGTATAGTACTACAGAACGTATATTCTCATTTTGCGTTGAAATGCTGCAAAACAGGTGAAAAATACTTGCAAACATGACCGAAAATGGGCGGGTGCGTAAAAGAAGCCGAGTAGTGGGGGTAGAGCAGTAGTCGCAGGGAATCGTATGTATAGTAATACAAGCGCGCTGCGCCCGTTATGAATCTGCTGCTCTACCCCCACTCCAGAGCCGCTTTCATGCATTCGCCGGTTTTCGGTCATGTTTGCAAGTATTTCTCACCTATTTTGCAGCATCGTAAGGCAAAATGAGAATAGTCATTCTGTAGTACTATACTTCAATTCCCAGAATCTTTTAGAAAAATTGAAATCGGACCACCTATGACGCATCCAGGTCTGCTGCAATAAAGTGCATTGAAAAAATTAAAGTGCAATTATGCCAAAACTGATGATCTAACAGTGCCTGAGTTTTTCACACATGAAGTACATATCAATCACTACTATGTCTTGGAGAGTCTGCTTCAAAACTTGAAAAATGGTGGTGTCTGGAATTTAAAAAAAAACGAAGATTTGTTTTCTGGTTTTCTTCGTTACTAATGATTCGATTGAGTTGTGCTAAGGCTTATTTCTTTGCATTTAATTCGTCCATTGAGCTTATTATTTTTTAAGTTACAAGTCAAAAAAGATAAAAAAAATGCTTTCAGATGTTCATTACAAATTAAGCAATGACAGATGGGAGTTGGGAATATATGATGATATAACTTTCGTATAATGGTACAGTCGGTTTCCTGGTAATATTTTTGTCACGATAAAATCTCTATTGATTGGTTATATGGTTGAGTATTTCATGAATTGGAGGAAACTTCCCCTCACCAATTTGATGTTTCATGAACTACAAATCCTGACAAGTGTTATATATCTTACTCATTTTCGTGTTTGTTTTCAACCTCCGACGCAAACAGAGGGGTCTTAAAAGTTGAACGTGTGTATCTGTGTATCTATCTGTGGCATCGTAGCTCCCAAACGGATGAACTGATTTTGATTTAATTTTTTTGTTTGGAAGGCAACGTGATCGAGAATGTTCATAGCTATGATTAAAGAAAATCTATTTGGCCGTGAGAATCTTCACTTTCTAGTCACTAATATCGCAAGAACATGGATCCCTTGACCTGATGCTGCAGCATCACCTGAAATCTGCAGGAACCCAACTCCTCACCAACTTACAGCAGAGGTATCGTGTTTGGGCTCACTGGAGTGGTCTCAATGAATGGGTTATAGATAGACGGTGATTGCGGACTGATGATGGAGCAGGAAAGAGAAATGGGAATTTTGATATACGATGTAGAACCGTTTGAGGCGAATAACAGTGTGAATGTGTGAAGTGAATGGAAGGATGAATGAGTAAATGGGATTGAGCGAATGAGTAAACACGATTCGATATGGACCAGTGCTGATTATAGTAAGGCACGATGCTGTACGGTACGGACTACGAACGTAGGAGGTGAGTGAATGGAATTAAGTAGACAAATGATTACGATTTGGTATGATACAGAAGGGTGACAAATACAGTATGATGTGGATGGTGTAGTACGGTACAGACAACAGAAACAGAAACCTGGTATGATAGTGTTCAATGCATTTTAACAACTAATAGTAGCTTCAAGTGAGAATTGCAAAGTATTCTGAATGTTAAACTATTTTCAAATAATAAAGTACGACAAAAGTACAAAATTAGGTATTACAAGTACTGCTTCTCAGTCTTGGCAATTCTGCAGATCTGTCCTGAAATAACAAGTAACAACGCTAGGTATGTTAAAACAGCAATCGTAAAATAAATCATAAGTTTATTATTTTTGATTGAACTTAAATAGGAAGTTAACAAGAATTCGGCCAAAAACTTACTAGGAAATAGAAACTGAGTTGTTTATGATCAATCACCTTAAGTCGCCTCCTGAACTGAATCTAATCACGTTTATCAACAAACTATTAAAAAGAAGAAAAAAGTCAGAATAATAATTTCAGGTTAAAACTCAAAACCGCACGTGCGATATTGTATTACCAAAAGCTTGCCACTGTGATAATATTTATGAAAAATAATCAATAGAAAACATTTTTAAGGACAAGTTTTTTTCAAATGCGCTAATAAGTAAAAAATGATTGCTTTGGATGTATGACGTTTGTATTTTCGGTAGATTCAAGAGCTTCTCGCGCAGAGTTCTCAATTCGAATAAAAAGGCGACAAGCTTATGTATCTATCACTCATGAAATAACCTACTTCACACATCAAAAGCAATTATTTTCACCTCTTTAGCGCATTTGAATAAGAGATTGTCTTCAAAAAAGGTTTTTTATTCATCATTTTATTTTGTGCTATTTAGTAAGAACGCCTTATTCTTTGAATTTTTGTTAAGTCAGCCTTTTTTGAGGTTTCTCTCCTGTAAGTTCTGAGTTATCTAGTTCTTTAATGAAAAGACCATCTGAAGATCAACTCTTTCGCCATCCAGGAGTAGGAGCTGCCATTTTCAATTTATGAATTTTGACAAAAAATCAATAATTTCCGACTATAATCATAATCTCCAACTCCAAAATCCCCCACATACCAATTTTGAATAGAATCGGATCATGATTACAAAACTCGTCCGCCATCTTGAATTTATGAATATTGACAAAAAATTCCTAATTTTCGACCCCAAAAACTTCCACATACCAATTTTTGATAAAATCCGGCCATATTCACAGAGATCGTCCGCCAAAATCTTAGAGCCGTCATTTTTATTTTATGAATTTGGACATAATAATTTTCGACCCCAAAAACCCCCACATACCAATTTTGAATCGAATCGGACCATAAGCACAAATCTCGTCCGCCATCCTGGAGCCGCCATTTTGTTTTTTCCTCTAACACTTCCATAATGCACTGAAACGGAAACTATGAACACCTGCCAAATTTCACGTTATTCGGACAACTAGAAGTGGGTCAAATTCAACTTGTAAGATTTGATTGCACACATCGGGGCAGGTGAATGTGAAAACAAAAGCTTGTAAAGGGGTTTCTCCCCCTATTATCAAACTTTGGCGCTTTTCACTATTCTCGGTTTTCCTCGGGCGCCACCTTTAGCTTTATAGTGGAAAAGGCCACTTTTGCTCCGGGCAGTCTCAGTGAAGAAAGGCACTCCAGGGGTCAATATAGTCGTGACACTGTAACAGGGCCAGCAAGGCAGGCTTTAATTGCCTTTAACTGTGTTTTGGTCCTGGGTGGCAACTGCGCACTAGATGTTTAAATTCTACTCAAGATAGTAAATGAAAGAATACTAAGAACAGGATAAACAGGTATATTAAAAATAATGAAATACAGTGAGGGCGGCCTCAAGTTATCACAACAAATGAATACATGGCAAGCACTATATACAGAGAAAGCAAGGAGGGTGTTTTCAAGCAAGCGGGGTAAACTTAACAACCAAAAGCTCTGCGGTGGGGGGATTGTACGGACCGTATGCAGAAATTACCAGCACAGCATTGAAATGAATATGTGCCTCTTACGATCATGCGCACATCGCATCTGTGGTACTTACAAACATTTCCTGATATCTTCTACCTGATACAACATATTTACCAAACTCCGATCTCACTGCTTCGGCAAGGTCCGGGACGGTCGTGGACTGCTTCGGTCTCTGGCTCTCACTCTGGATACTAGTCGGCCGCGTGACTGCTTCTGCTGGGCTGGGCAAGCTACTAATTCTTTGAAATATGTCGAAACGGAACTACGGCCGGCTTCTCCCTCTTTTCCGAATCCCTCTCGAACGACTTATATGCGCGCGCCGTTTTGTGGACTCTGTCGCTTGCGATACAAATTATACTTTCACAGAATAATTACCCAGCTTGTAAAAATCCTTCGTGCTTGTGACGTCAGCTCGGTGCGTGCGCCTCAACTGTACTCTCGTGCTTCTGGCGGAAAACTCTCTCTCTGGCGTGTTGGCTGGCTTCGCTGCTTCGGAACGACTCCCTGCTTCCTCTCGCCTTTGAATATCGGCCTCCCTTCCTTCGTGACGTCAACGGCTGCTCGGACACAGTGTCATGTTCTCGGTGGCGACAGCTGTGACGTCAGCTCGGTATCGTATACTCTTGGTTCGACTGGACTGCTGGCTCGGGCTGCTCTCGGAGGACTGCCAGCGAACTCAATATGCTCCGCGACGTTTATTTCTAATACCGATCGCTGTTGTTTCAATCATTCGTTCTCGATTCGCTGGCGCGCGCAATTACCAATCGTTCGTTCTTCACAACCACGCTCGCGGTATTGGCGTGAGCTACGGAGGGTGTTTAGCCTATTTATCGGGTTAGGGGTGATTCACGGATTTATCACGAACCTGAATGGTATTTCTAGACCTATTATTACTTTCAAGCGGGGTTTGATTCCTTACAGGGAGCTTTTGGCTGATAAATATAGCGGGAAAATAGTAACTTCGTTACAAGCTTGTAAAATACAAATATTGTCAGAATATCCAGAATTCGGCGAAGGAAGATCTCGTGTCGCAATTTCGTGTTTCATCCCGGAAAGTATTTGTGTGAATGTGGGGGGATATAATGTCGATCGTAGCGTGTCATCTAGTAATATATGAAGTTCGAAAAGCAAATAAAAATAAAATTATAATTAAAAATTGAAAAAACCACAGAACAAAGTACATATTTTATTTTTATTTTTGGGGGTATTTTTTGCGTTGGAGTTTTTCAGATTTTTCATTTGAGTTTTTTTATATTTACAATGCAAAAGTGAAAGCGATGACACTCTTGTATCCATGTTACCAATGATTTCTGGTAAGTACTTCTTCTTGAAACAAAATTTTATTCGTCTTATTCATCCATATGAGTCCTTAATTGAGACTGGAATAGAGAATTAAATAACAATCTGAATGAAAATGCAAATTTTTCTGTTCAGATTTTTTCTTTTGAGTTGGGATCTTTTCACAATATCTATCAGATGTCGTTGTTTTTCGTTTCTCAATATTCAGTTGTAATATCACAAGAGAGTGAGAATGAAGTGAAAATAATTCGACAGATTTTCGAAAACTTGTTGCAATAGACACGAGAGCTCAACGAGCTCGAGTGGCTATTGCCAAATGGCAACAAGTTTGGGAAGAAATCTGGAGAATTATTTTCCACTTTATCGAACTCTCGTATGGTATTCTATAGATTATTTTTTGATGTTACGATCATAAACACATTTTCTCACACAATGATACAATGTACTCAACCGGTTTGGATTCATTTCTCACTTTTCATGCGAATTCATGACAGACGTCAAATTGAAAATATACGTTGTCAGACAATAGAAACAAAACACCACAAGTTATTCCCGCGGCAATTTTCTAGGTAGAATATTCCCACTATGATAATGTTTTGATTGACCAAAACGTACATGAATGATTTCAGTTGAAAGTTTCCATTGGTTTCTAGAAATGTCAGAAAATAATCACAAACATATTTCTATTCAATATTGAATTGAGAATGTTCCCTTTTTCGACATGAATACTCCTAAGAGTATATCTTGAACGATGGAAGATAGTGACTAAAGTTAATCTTTGAGCCGCATCTGATTTTATGAACACCCTGTTTAGATTTTCTAATAAACTGAGGGTTTGATGTTTCATTAATACACCAATTTCTCATGTAGGTTTTGTTATTGAGGAAGATGGGTTCTATGTAGCTGTAGATAATATCGTAGCTTCAAATAATGGTCCACAATCCCAGAATATAGAACGGTTCGCTGGTTATATGAATGATTATTGCCAATCCGTAACAAACTCGACATTAGTTTTGCATTCCCTTTATGATTTATTGCATAAAATGTGAATTGGAAAGGTCTGAAGAATGTAAATATTAACGTGAGATCCAATAGTGATTTACTTCAAACAAAATGTAACCAACCATCAGACTCAGGACGGATGCAATTCAATATGGTATTGAGATTGTAATAATATACTTCCTGTATTCGAAAATGAATTTAGAATATTTGCCGATTATATTTGGTTTATGTGAATACAATTAGTACTTTCGTGGAATACACTGTTGCAAGATCACAAGGCATTGACTTCTTTCAGAAAAAACGCCACATATTTTCTCGCCTTGTTTACATATTGTTTCTAACGACACAAGTCGTGAAATATTTTTAATTAAATCAATATCTTTTATATCAAAGATTTTCAAGAAATGCTGATAGACATTTCAGGTAATATATAATTTTTAAGCTTGTGCTATGATTTTTTTCCCAGAAAACTAAATTAAAGCACATTTTTTTAATTATTATATTAGGGATAGTTGTAAAATAATAGTAGTGGCTGCAAATGAAGCACCACTAACTTTCTCAACTAGGTAAGTGGCTAGTGAGTTCGATTCAATCAATTGATTACAAAGTATTGGTATATGAAGGTAACGAAAGCTTCACCGATTTTTCTTATGTCAGACAAAAATTTAAAACCACCGTTTTGGTCACGAAACTTACAACTGTGGAACAGAAGATATTCCAACTTCAACTAATGAAAAACTCAATCCCCCAAAACCCCGCGGATATGATGAAGATTCTTAGCTGAAAGACGGGTTTCAATCAGTTTGTGAACCTATTATAAAAACTGAAGTTTAGGGGAAACACTACAGAGTGTTTAACTTGAGGTTGCAGTGAAAACAGGTGATGTCCTAAAACACAGAAGTACTCTTTGTTAAAAAGTCGAGCTTTCGAAAAACTTCATTCTCATTATCAAGACAACTGAAAAGAAAAAGAAACATATTCAGAGAAAAGGGTAACCTATCACAATAAAAACAATTTAGAATCACGAGGTTGCTGTTGAGAAAATAACAAAAACATATTATCAGTGAAACACTTTACAACACTATTTGTAATACAGGTAATCAGAATACATTGGAATACAGTTGATCCGACTTCGATTAGAAACATATTGAAACTGCCCTGGAACATCGAGGGCTATGAGATAAAATAGAAGTACTTATTAACCATAATAAATAAATAATAAAACAGAAGTGGTCATTACCTGTTTCAACTGCAACCTCAAGGAAAACAAGGTATGGTGTTTTTCCTTAACTTCAGTGTTTTCAAACTAATCCAATCAAATTTCAAACTGGAAGGGGGAATGTCTAAAAAAACGCTTGGACCAGCTACAAAAAACACTAAACAAAGCCAAGAGAGTATCTTGGAGAAGGTGCTGTGAGGAGATAGAAAGTACTCCAAAGTCTCCTCTCCAAGGACAAACATTGAGAATTGAGAATCGATGCAACTTCCCTTGGGTATATTCTGTGACCTATACAAAGCCTTCGATTGCGTAAACCACAACATCCTATTGGATGAATTGCAATACTATGGAATCCGAGGTATTCCTCATAACTGGTTCAAGTCATATCTATCAGAACGTTAGGCATGTGTGCGAATAAAAAAACAAGCAGAAAACTACCTGATAGATTTCGAGTCGAGTCTTGCCCCGGTTCGGTGTTGAGTGCCACAAGGCTCCGTATTGGGACCGACTCTATTCATAATTTATATTAATGACATTGCTTGCAATTTCTCGAAAGCCACATTCTCTTTATTTGCAGACGATACAAGCATAATCATGAATGGAAACTGCCTTCAGTCACTGTCAACAATATCCACAAATATAATGAACCAAATTTCGGACTGGTTTCTCGCAAACCGGCTCGCCGTGAACTATAGCAAAACTCATAACATACTTTTTCAACTATATCAAACTGCGGGAGACATTGAGATTGACCTTGAAAGCGACATAATCAGACCACTAGAGTCCACAAAATTCCTGGGTATACTGATAGATAAAAAGCTAGATTGGTCGGAACATATCTCAAAACTCAATGTCAAACTCAGCCGCATAGTCTTTGCAATCCGAACCATCAGCCAAAATATCAATGTGACAGTTGCCAAAACAGTATATTTTGCATATTTTAGTAGTATCATGCAATATGGAATTGAATTTTGGGGAACAGTCGTAAACAGTAACAGTAGATTCATCATTCAAAAAAAAGCTATCAGAGCACTATTCGGTATGAAATCAAGGGAATTTTGTCGAACGATATTGAAACAGCACAAAATATTCACCTTAACCAATCTGTACATTTGGAAAATTTCAATAGTTATTCACAAAAAAAGAGATACCTTGAAGAGACCGTCAGATGAACATGCTTATTCTACAAGAAATAAAGACTTCATTCTACCAAATTATTCCTATAACAGAACTTGAAGAGGTCCTCTCTACTCGGGAATCAAGGTCTATAATCACCTACCCCACAGTTTGAAATTACACCCCAACGAAAAATTCAAGGTGGAAGTCAAGAAATTACTACTCCACCACGTTTTCTACAATGTTGAGGAATATTTCGCAACTATACTTCAGTAGTGGCAGTAGACATATTTATTAAATGTTATTCATCTTTCCCAATCAATATTAAATACTATTAAGATCCAGTTAAAATAAGAATCAATTATTGTTAATACCATAATCGAAGTGTCTCTCGATTCCTGACGCTGTAATGGCTTTAGGTATATTCCTCCAAACCAACTCTGTAACATAGCATAAGAAAACTCATTATATGAAAATGTATCTTTTTGGGAAATAAAGTTAAGTAAAGTTAAATACACTCCGTTGAAAACGAACGAGGAGAATATTCCACTAATGAAGAAGGAACTATAAAGGAACTCTAGTAGGGGTAATTCGGAATGAACTCACGTGGAATGCTCATGTAGAAAAAGTACCCAACAGAGCAAGGCAAGCCCTATGGACTTGTAGGTAGAAAAATCTGTGGGAAAACAAGATTCTGCCGTGTGGATTAAGAGCAGCTAGAACTCGAAGACCTAATCGAGAAAATTTAAAGAAAGCGAACGAAATCATCAAACCAGCTTCGGTTTAATGGACCATCAACTCTTTCGAACCGCCCAAGGCAACATGAGAATATTTTTTCTACTCAACTAAACTTTTTGAAGCCAGCCTGGCACTGAGATACGTACTCCCAAGCTGGATGTCGATAAGGCTTGTGTGGTTACGCAAAGTCGTGAACAATAAAAACCTCCCGAACTCTCTTCGCACGATCAGCATGAAACGCTCCCAGCACCCACCAGTATGCCCTACCAGACAGAAAAATCAACAGTAAATACATTAGTTAACCTCGTCGAAAATCTGAACGTCTTTCTGAGATCGCAGTTCTCCTTTCGACATTGAAGCGTTAAACAATGCACTACCGATATCCCTTCACAGATCAGCAATCAACAAAGGGATATCGTGAACTGTTTGTAACTGGATCGGAGCGATGTTAAGATACAGACTAATTTCCAGTTCCCTCCATCAAGAGAAAATCGTGACGACATAGTTCTAATGGTTAGAGCAATGTTTGGTGAAGGGATATCGGACATACTTCAAGCAGCTCTTAGGACTAGTACTAGTAGTTGTGTGAGAAAGAAGAATTATCGGTCAACCCCAGCAAGACAGTTAAAGTACTATTGACGGGAAGGGTGGAGCTGGATCCACTGAGATATCCGGTTCATTATGCTTGAACAATTTCATTAAAGGAAGAAGTCAAATACCTAGGGGTATTTCTAGAGAAAAAACTCACGTGGATGGTCATCTAGAAAAAGTATCCAACCAAGGTAAGCCCCAGGGACTTGTAGAAGAATATGTGGAAAAACAAGATCCTACCATAGGATTATGAACAGCTAGAGCCAAAGAACCTGGGAAAGGTATCACCAAGTGTCAACATCGACTTGATCAGAAGAGCGGACTTGAAGGTGAACTCTAATTTATCTAAGATCGAGCCACAATAGACTGAGAAAGTCGCAGTGGAAGAGGCGGTAATCACCTCACTAGAAAATGAACTCACCTAATGTAACATCATTATGAAATCAGCTTTCGAAGTAAAATATGAAAAACTTTTAGATTCCGAATCCTTCGAGAAATTCATTTTAAAATTTACTACCTGTAAGTTTCCATTCATACTGACACTGAATTTGGCATTTTCTACACCCAATTTCAAAATTATATTAAATTTGAAAGATTTTAACTCATTAAAGCTTTTTTGGCTATTGTACGGAGGAAGAGATCGTCGATGCCCATTGCAAAAGTCCATTGGAAACCGTGCCAATAATAGTCGTTTTCCTAATCGAACGAGATTTGTGTGAATTATTCTTCAGAAGCCTGAAACTCCTTTTCCAGGAAACATGTTATGGAAATCCACTGGTTGTCAACTACCTAGGGCTCCAGGCAAGGAACCACTATAAGCCAAATTTCTGGATCAAACTCGAAATTTTAAAATCTTAAAGATCTACTGATCAATCCACTAATTTCAATCAAGAAAGGGCTAGTCATCAAGTTCCACATCCCAAGCCTTAGAGGAATGAAACATTAAACCAAACAAAAATGCTACTATAGAACCCAGGTTCCGCGTACTCGGATAAGCCAGTCAGCATTGTCATAATTTTCAGTTTCTGAAAATGTTAATATAGTTACTCAGTTTGTATTGGATCTTCAACTTGTTACCGTCGTTTTATCGTTCCTTTTCAAAATAAACTTTCATTTGTTTTTCGGAAGGGTTTTCGGTAATTAAAATTTTATGTTATATATATATTTTATATATATATATATATATATATATATTTGTTCCACATGATATTTTTGGGTAGATTTCATGGAATATATATATATATATATATATTCATGAAATCTATATATATATATATATATATATATATATATATATATATATATATATATATATATATATATTATATATATATATATATATATATATATATATATTATATTCCATGAAATCTACCTATAAACATCATATGAAAAAATATACCTTCTTAAACAGCTCTAACAATGTTTGAGTATTGAAATATGATCGTTCCATAATGTATTCAGGTATTTTCGATATTATTACGAGCATTGGTTTATCGTATTTTGTGCAACTAGATTTGGAATAAACTAATCGACCAATCTGTATTTCATATACGTTTTTCAAAAATATTAGAACTGAAATTTCGAGAAAAAGAAACAAATTTTTCTCTATGTTTCGTAAACTCTTTTTTTATTTTGTGTTTTCAAAAATTTTAATAGAAATTATCGAATGCATTATTTTCGAATTGATTCGTTATGAGTATTCCATGTGCAAAAAAGGCCGACAAAACAATTCCCAAAACTTCAATGAAACGAGATATTTTAATAAGTTCTGGGAATAATACACTTTTTTAAGTCGATTTTGGATATTTTCGCCCCTTTGTACAATGGTCCACCTCCTGGCAAGTCAAGTCAAAATATACTTTATTGTCAAATAAAATAGATCTTGGTGATAAAGCATGAAATACATATATAATAGAACACATGTCAAAAAAACAAATATATTGGCATTACAAACATAAAAATTCCAGATTTCACGAACAAAAACTAAAAAAAAAACAAGAAGACTTGTTTAGGTGAACATTTGAAGTCTGGTTAGAATTTCAGGTTATCTCTCGTTCGAATTCACAGGTTATCACAGTAGAATTCATAGATCGAATAATAGGCCTCTTCGATTGAAAGATCTTGGACTGATCTTCGAAATTTTTTGAATTCTGTGATATTTATATATATATATATATATATATATATATATATATATATTCCATGAAATCTACCTATAAACATCATATGAAAAAATATACCGTCTTAAACAGCTCTAACAATGTTTGAGTATCGAAATATGATCGTTCCATAATGTATTCAGGTATTTTCGATATTATTACGAGCATTGGTTTATCGTATTTTGTGCAACTAGATTTGGAATAAACTAATCGACCAATCTGTAACTCATATACGTTTTTCAAAAATATTAGAACTGAAATTTCGAGAAAAAGAAACAAATTTTTCTCTATGTTTCGTAAACTCTTTTTTTATTTTGTTTTCAAAAATTTTCATAGAAATTATCGAATGCATTATTTTCGAATTGATTCGTTATGAGTATTCCATGTGCAAAAAAGGACGACAAAACAATTCCCAAAACTTCAATGAAACGAGATATTTCAATAAGTTCTGGGAATAATACACTTTTTTAAGTCGATTTTGGATATTTTCGCCCCTTTGTACAATGGTCTACCTCCTGGCAAGTCAAGTCAAAATATACTTTATTGTCAAATAAAATATATCTTGGTGACAAAGCATGAAATACATATATAATAGAACACATGTCAAAAAAACAAATATATTGGCATTACAAACATAAAAATTCCAGATTTCACGAACAAAAACTAAAAAAAAAACAAGAAGATTTGTTTAGGTGAACATTTGAAGTCTGGTTAGAATTTCAGGTTATCTCTCGTTCGAATTCACAGGTTATCACAGTAGAATTCATAGATCGAATAATAGGCCTCTTCGATTGAAAGATCTTGGACTGATCTTCGAAATTTTTTGAATTCTGTGATATTTTTCAGAATAGTAGGAACATGATTGTATACCTCAATACTTTCATAAATCAGAGAATGCTTAGTCAAAGCGAATTTTGGAATAGGTAAATAAATCATATGGTCCTGTCTGGTACTGCGACAATTGGATCCGGCAGAGTACATGCTAGTTTTATTTTTATGAATTAGGCATACTTCCAATATGTATAAACAGGTTTCAGTTGGTATTTCGTGGCTGATAAATAGGGGCTTGCAGTGATGTCTCGATTTCGACTTTGTAATATATCTCAATGTTTGCTTCTGAAGAGCAAATATCATATTATGTAAATGTAAGTAACAATGTCCCCAGAAGGCTATTCCTTAGCGAATATGAGATTCGATCAAAGCAAAGTAAGCCATTCTAGCTGTAGTATACCCTAACTAATTTGATATCACTCTAATTGCATAACAACCGCCAGAAACTTTTTTACTCAAATGGGATACATGTTCTTTAAAGTTCAATTTATTATCTATGTAAATACCTAGGAATTTAGTGTGCTGTTTGTTTTCTATGTAGTGGTTCTCCAATTCCCAATACATTTGAAGGTAACTAGTTTAGTTTTGTTCAGGTTGAAGCAAAGAGAGTTCACGTTACACCAGGTTTGCAGTTTTTGAACATCTATTTTTATCATATTTGATGGTTCATTTATTTCCTCATTGCTCCATATGATAGTGGTATCGTCGGCAAATACACCAAATCGTCCTGCGATATTAATGGACATTAAGTCATTTAAATATATTAAAAACAACATTGGTCTCAAAACAGACCCCTGAGATACTCCATGTTTCTATGTCACTGAGATTCGACTGTCCACTCGATGTTTTCACAACCTGGCAACGTCCTGACAACTATGAACCGAACCAGTTCAAATTTGTTTCTCTCATCCCATAATGGCTGAGCTTCCGCTGCAGTGTTTTATGATCAACGCAATCGGAAGCTTTTCATTTATGCTAGGGTATGCATTCTCTAGAAAAGAGAATATAGCATCTGTGGTACTTTTCGAGCTTTGAAATCCGATCTGAAGATTTGAAAGAACAGTGTTTATCGAGAAGGACATTAACTTTTTTTTCACCAATCGTTCAATATTTTTTGAAAAGGTCGATAATAATGAAATGGGCCTGAAACTTGCGGATCTCTTAGATCTCCGCCCTGATGTAGTGGAATACCCATAGCTATTTTCAGACAAGTCGGAAATATACCACTCCTGAATGTTTTATTTATGCCTTCAACCAGGACCTGTAAAGCACTTTGAGGTAGATTTTCAAATAATTGTACAGATATTCCATCCACCGCCGAATTTTATTCTTAATGTCATCGATGATCTGTATAAGTTCGTACACATCCGTATCTGTGAGAGTGACATTTTCAACAACATTTACGTTTTTGAGGTTTTTCAAGGGATCACAGCTGGCTTTTATGTTCTCTTTCAGTTTTTCGCCAATAGAACAATAGAATTCATCGAGTTCTTTTGGAGAGGTTGATTTTAATGAGATTGGCCTTATTTTTAGCCCTAAGATCATTCACTATAGACCAGTTTTCCTTTGTTTTATTATTGACTGTTTTGATTCTCTCTGCATAATATTTATCTATAGCACTTTAATAATTTGCCTATAAATACTCCTATATTTAGTAGAATATGTTAAAAAATATGCATTATTGGTATACTTCCTAATTGTATGTAATGACCTCAGGTTATTTCCTGAATTTCTTATACCAGTTGTAATCCATATTTTCTTATATTTCTTTATTTTCAGTTCATACACTGGAGAAAATCTTTCAAAAATGTCTGTCATAGTTTTATGAAAAGCAAGTGAGGGTTCGTCTTCATCTAAGATTCTATTCCAGTTGATTATTTCACAACATTCTCTGAACTTATTGTAGTTCTTTCCGCTATGAATTCTACCATATCTGTAATCACAAGAGTTTTAGTTTTCGAAAACATATTCACATATGAAGCCTCATGGTCCGAGAGACCAGAAGGAATAATCGAATAAGAGACATTCGCTCCATCGAAATTTGAGCAAGCATAATCAATGGTAGTGGATGAGTGCTGCGAAATTATAGTAGGCTCCGTTATATGCATTTTAATATTGAATGATGAGAATAAATTAATTAAAGCTAATGTTAGAGCTGATTCCTTATCGTCAAAGTTATAATTCAGGTCACCGGCTACAAGAATATAAGCGTGAATGGGTATTTCAGAAAGAAGGGTTTCCAATCGATCTATGAAAATGAGCACATTTGAGTTGGGTGGTCTATAAATTCCTATGATATACAAATGGTTCATTCTATTACATACTACTGAAAATTCAAACTCATTCTCTACTATCATTGAATCATATATATCAACCTTTACGAAGTCATTAACATCATTATTTTTTGATAGAATCATCGTTCCTCCATGTTCAGTATTGGGACGGCAATATTCAGATAATATGGAATAATTCGGAAGGTACAAAGTTTCTTCAATTCTTAACCAATGTTCCGATATGATTTAAACTTCTGGCATTTTTTTTACCCCGAGAAAACAGAGAGTTCGTCAATTCTATTTCATATTGACTGAATATTAAGTACAAGTAAGGTTATGCCTTTCAGTTGATTATCACTTAGTAGTTTATTTTCAGTAATTTTTTTTGAATATTTGAATGGATGGTCCTAGATGTCGTTAAGCCACATTCATTTGATTGATTTGTCAGATTAACCAAGTCCGATTTCCTTTCATGTGATTTGACTGAAAAAAATGATCGTCGACAGTTTCGAGCTTTTCATTACTTTCATCAATTGAAAGGTCAGATATAATTGTGGTGCATTCGTTATTCGTAGATAATAACGTACCATCTTCATTAGTTATTTGTACTGATTTTAATACTGAGTTACTAAATTTTCGTGACATGATTTGATTTTTTTGCTAACAACCTCGACTTTGCTCCCTTTCAGCTTAGGGTCCTTCACAAATGTGGGTGAGCAATGTCTGTTAGAACGGGTGAATCGTCTAATATAATTGGTTAATAGCTTATTGATAATTTGATCAGGTGGACATTCCGACACTACTATAAGATTAGTGACCTTACTATTATTGAGAATGTTTATCAAGGCTAAATCCAAAGTCTTAGTGGTACTTACATTCTTTGTACTGAACATAACTATAATATAATCCGTTTGTCCATAATTAGTGGCATGATTGAAAATATTACTTGTCAAAACAGAGAGTTCTGTACCATTTACTAAGGTTCCTTTTTCACTGTATTTATCCTTACCAATGGATGGTGTTATCACTTTTATAAAACCTTCCGCATATTCATCGCCAAGAATAAGAATCCTAGACATTACTGTGGGAGATCCTTTGGGAAGGCTGTCCTGAAGTTTGTCATCATCTTCATCTTGTGAGGTCACCGGATCAGTGGAAGTTTTCCTTTGATCACTGGTAACAATGTCAGCAGTTGAAGGGTGAATACTATCAGGTACTATTATATTTATACTGAAATCAGTTGAATAGGTCTTGCCTGTAGGATTGGGTGATTTCTCCTTCAGATACCGTTTCTTCTTTCTCCGCCGATTTTTCGTTTCTTCATCAGGTATTTTCTCAGATGTTGAAAGCTTGTGTTGCTTCAATTTTGTTTTAGTTTTATTAAACCGGTTTATCCCAACTTTGTTTTTTCCCACAATTTGTACTTCAGTCAGGGTTCCATCTTCATTGACCGATTCAATTAAGTTAGTAGATTCTCCTCCGGGTTTTATTTGATTATTTTCACTAGTGATAACGTTGAGATCTCCTTTCAACAGGTTATGAAATTCTACATTATCGACTTCGTCAGGCTTGTTCTCTACGAGGTTAGAAAGTTCATTCGGTAACTTCTTCACCTCTTTCAGATTCATATCGTTTTCCTGGGAAAGAGTCTCAATACTAGTCAGCAAGTTTTTTTTCAAACCTTCAAGAGCAAGTATGTCTTTTTCGAGCGTTCCTATCGTTAGTTTGTCATTACTTTCTTTTTTTTAAAGTGAAGAATAGTTCTGCCTTATTTCAACAATTTCTGTATTTAGTCCAGAGATAATTTAATGTTGTGATTTTATTTTATCTTCGTTACGATTTTCAGCATCGAATATATCATCTCCGAAATTCTTTGATATTCTTTTTTGTCGTTTGATAAATTCGTTTTTTTCCATATTATCTTTTTTCGATTTGATTATTTCTTCTTTAAGAAGAATTGTTTGGTGTTCTGAAGTTTCATCATCTGCTTTCCTCTTCTGACAATCTTTAGAACATAAAATTCTGTTGTCTCCAATGTCTTTCCATGTTTTTTTTCCATCCTTGCAGCTTGGGTGGTAAACATTATGACAAACTATGCAGAATTGGTTTCCAAATTTCTTTTTGCAGCATTTCAATGTAGAATCCATTATACCTGAGTCAGGTCCTGGCCCATCAGTTATTCACCTTGTCTTTTATTATTTCTTTTCCTGGTGTCGAAGTGAAAAACCGATGATACACTTATGAGTTTTTATACACTTGTGAATTCATCGTCTAAGAATTAATTGTATTGATTTCTATGTATTTGTTCACTTCCAAAAACACTCACTGGGGAACTGATACTATATTCAGAATCCGCACAATTTCACACATGAGTCAATGTGAATTAAATTCTAGAATTTCTACTTTTTTCCACTTAAACTTGGGTTTTATGCAGAGCAACAAAGGACGTGACAACTTCGAACCATAATTCGTACCTACCTCTGCAAGTCATCGTGCAAATAATTTATAAACCCTTGGTTTCCTCCAAAAGTCGCAGTCGCTGACGACTGCGATCGGGTAGCTGCGTTGAGACATATCTAATGCATTTCAAATGTTCATGTTTTCCTAGCTGCTGCCGAGTCGTTACTACTAACTACCGGCCGCCGTTCGTTTCACGATGAAACAGGTGTATTTTTTCCACAGCAGAGTAGAAATACGTATATAGTTACGGTAGGTATGTAATAGTTTGTGCTAGTCAGACATTTTTTTTTTATAAGAATCGGAAAATATGGATTAAATATATGAATAACAACTGGTGCATCACATATCCAGTGCCCAGTTCTGTAGGATCTGAAAAACAAGTCATATAAGTTACATATGAAGGAGGAAATGATATGGATGAATATTGCAAAAAGTATTAATATAGATGGTATTTGGGAAATACATTGTAATAATCACACAGAGCGAATAAATGAAAATAGAAACATTAATAAATTTGTCCATCCTGTCAAGTTACAGTACCTTCGTTGGAGAAGTAGTCTGTGAATCTACTTCGTACCTGAAAAACTCGGGCACAATGGAAACCCCCTGTGCCTACCAAAGAAATCATATTTTCAGTCGGCATTGGGTAACTTGTATCTTCTGTACCTTGTTGTCTTGGATTGTTCACAATATATTCCTTGTGCAACATGTTGTGTAGACAACAACAAGCACAAATAACTAGGTAAACAATCGATGATGTGACGTTAATTGAAGTGAAGAAAATTTGAAATACATGGCATAAAATACCAAAACAATTCTCAGTGACCCTTCTTGCTCGAGTAGTCTGCAGTTGAAAATTGTTTTTTGTGATCTTTGTTTCTTGCTTGATACTTAAGCAACATTTGAAATACCGACTTTTAAGAGATATTAACACCGATTGAAAGGCACAAACTCGCAAACAAAAAAAACTGCTGTTTATAAAGTGGCCAGCTAACAGAATGGCGACTGGCGACTTGCGAGGCCGAGGAAAACAGGTAGGGTCGTGATGACCTGGTCGCGGCTATTCGGTCGCTGTCGTCAGCGACTACGACTTTTGGAGGAAACCAAGGCTTGAGTGATTTCTCTATACCGTTTCGCCATTCCACGTCTTCTCCAAAAGCTATTAGTACGAGAGCCCACGATCGAAACCATGTCTCATAGTTTTACATTCAAAACCGTATAAAATCGATATTGGATGACTCTAGACCGAACTAGTCGGGCAATAACGGACAGAAACGTAGCAGCTTCTCGGAGTATCATTTCGATATGTCAAAAAATATTGGCAGACGGTATTTTGATATTCCGTCTGACATTGATGATGTACCGAGGTATTTTAGGAATTTCAATCATGAACTTTTTTCCCTAGATGCTGATAAATTACCATGGGGTGAAATTGTGACTATGCAAGATATTAATTCCAAAGTAAACTTTCTAAATGAATGCATCATTACGCTATTTGACAAACATGCTCCTATTTGCACTGTGAACAGAAAACATAAAGCACCCCCTTATATAACTTATAATATCAAATTGATGATGAAAACCCGTGATAGAGCTCATGCCAAATATCTTAAAGAAAAAACAGCAGCAACTAGACAATACTATGTAACTTTACGCAACTACGTCAGTGATGCAGTAAAACGTGAAAAAACAGCATACATACAATTTGTTCTGAACAAAAATAAAAACAACTCAAAAAAGACATGGAGAAATCTTGCAGATTGGGGTGTTACTACAAAATCATCCTCACAAATTAATAGCCTGCCAATTGGACTACGTAGACCTGAAGAAATTAATGACTATTTTTTAAATGTGGCTGGACATTCAATAGTAAGTAATGACACTCTTTCATTCTATAATAGTAATAAATTGAATGCTCCTTTGAACTTTTCCCTTACCGATATATGTAATGCTGATATTTTGACTGCTATCAACGAAATAAAATCCAATGCTTTAGGAATTGACAATATAAATATCAAGATGATTTCCCTAGTGATACCACACTGTATTGATGAAGTTAAACATATTTTCAACGAGTCCTTCAGACAGGGTATTTTTCCAGATGTCTGGAAGGTTGCTAATATAATTCCAATCCCGAAAAAGGAGGCACCTACCTCTTTCAGTGACCTGCGCCCTATTAGCATTCTGCCCTCATTCTCCAAAATATTCGAGAAAAATGTTTCCCATCAAGTAAGAGCTTTTCTGGAAGAAAATCGAATACTTCCGAACGAGCAGTCTGGGTTCCGCAAAAAACACGGAACACAGACTGCCCTCTTGAAAGTCATCAACGATCTTGCGAGAGCCAGAGATGAGTCAGAAGTCACCATTTTAGTACTGCTTGATCAAAGCAAAGCTTTCGATTCAGTTAATTTCGATTTGCTCATTGGCAAACTCAAGTTCATAGGATTCGACGACATTTCTCTTAAATGGATGACCAGCTATCTCGCAGGCCGATCACAAAGGGTCAAACTGGATGATTACTCATGGTCAACCCTAAAAGAAACCTCCTCAGGTGTACCGCAGGGAAGCATTTTGGGGCCCTTGATGTTTTCAATGTTTATTTTTGATTACCCCACTTCCCTATCACATTGTCAGGTACATCTATACGCAGATGATATACAGTTATATTTGTCTTCCCATAACACTGATACAGAAAGTTGCGTAGCTAATTTAAACTCAGATTTGCATAAAACATTCCTTTACTCGGAGCATCATGGACTGAAAATCAATCCAAATAAAACCTTGGCTCTATGCATAGGATCTCAGGGACAAAAAGTTGAAACCCAAAGAAACTTTAGGCTCACTCTCGATAACGCAGACATTGACTGGGTAGATAGTGCTAAAAATCTTGGCGTAATCATAGATAGCTCTTTGTCTTTCGATGAACATGTGAAAAACATTTTTAAAGTATCATTCTTCAAACTCAAATCGCTATATAAATTCAAGTATCAGTTATCTGAAGAAATGAAACTCAGGCTAGTTAAAACTCTTATTTACCCCCATATCGAGTATTGTTGTTCGGTGTATTACAATTTTTTGCCGCAATATAACAAATTGAAGTTACAACGCATACAAAATGCTTGCATGCGATTTGTATGCTGCATTCCATATGGTGAACATGTCACGCCATTTTTGTTAAAAACGAAGGAGTTGAATGTGAGGTACAGAGTCCAATATTTGATAACAATTTTTCTGTTTAAGTTGCTCCAAACTAAAACTCCTAGTTATTTATATAGTCTATTAAGCAGGCATTCTGACATACATTCGGTCAATTTGAGAATTAACTCATTCAACATACCTAGGCACCGTACTTTCAAATATGAAGGATGTTTTTCAAATATTGCCCCTAGTTATCTGAATGAAATTTTACCCATTTTACATCATAATATTCATCAATTCAAGAAAAAAATAAAATCACAGCTGCTTACTGCTCAGTGCTAATATAAGACTCAATGTATAATATTGTAATGTATTCCTTAAGTTGACCAATGGAATGTCAAGGATATTAATAGCTATTAGCACATTTATGATTGTATAAATTTTGTTTTGTTCTTTCTTTCTCTCTTAATTATTGATTTCTTTCTTTTTTTCTCTAACATTGTTTTTTCTCTAACATTGTTTTTTTCTCTAACATTGTTTTGGTAGTGAATAAGTATTTTTCTTTTTAATTTTATCATTATTTTCTTACACACACTAATTAATTTTTAGGAGGGGTGGAAGATAGCCTTTGGCTAACCCTTTTCCTTTTATGTATAAAATGTACTTTATGCATAATAAACGATATTATTATTATTCACTATGAATTACCCACCCCTTATTATCGTTATAATTCCCTGGAGAAAAAAAAATGTAATAGTTATGTGGTTATGATTGAATTTTGATGAAATACTTTCAAAAATACAGTAGTCTGCAGATTTCAGGGGATTTTTTTTTATGGGATACCCTGTATATTACTGTATTCTTGGATTCCATACCTTTTATGAGTTATTAGAAGTCGAATAACTCAGACAATTTCTCACTATGAAATTCAACATTTTTGAAGTAAGCTATGAAAATGGCACCTGTATTATGTTTGTTTAGTGACAATTCTTTGATGAAATGATCAAAGTGGTTCAAGGGAAGAAGAAAAGTTTCAAATATACACTCGTTATATACAAAACAACAAAAATAAACGTGCACCAAAAAGTGCATATAAGGTGTTGTATCCAAATCGTCCAACAGTGTCAGAAAATATATTCAAAAATATTTACCAAACCTTCAGTTTGGGTAGAAAAAAGCGTGTGGTTTAAGAACCAAGAAGAGCAGCTAGATATTCCGCTTCATTTTGAAGCCTATCCATATTAATTCGCGAATAGACTTTTTGAAACCTTCTATTATTTTTTTGAAAATTCTGAATATAGTTTAAAGAATGTACTTTGAAAAAGAAAAACAAGTTTCAACAGAGACTCATAAGAGGAAAAGGCTGGAATTTTTCCAACAGATGATTTGAAATTTGAATGAAGATCCCGATTATTCAACTAAAATATTATGGACTGATGAGTCATCCATTTCTACGGCGGGAGTTTTCAATATCAAGAATCGAAGGTCATGGGAATGAAAGGACAGAAAAATATTCACCAATATCACAAATAAAAAATAAAATAAAAAAAACTGTTAGCGTTTGGTGCGGAATTTTTTGAAATAGAGTTGTTGGCCCTTGATTTTATGATAATTTATTAACAGAAGTTACCTTTCAAGTAATACTTATCCCAGAAGTAGAAAATATTCTTTTACATAATTTTTTGGAAGCCGAGCTTGCCAGTTTCATTAGCGGGCAACTCCGCATAGTGTCCCACCCCTCCAAAAACATTTGAATAATGTATTCCCAATATGGATAGGAAACAATGGAAATATTAAATAGCCACCTAGCAGTCCGGACTTGACTCCTATGGATGATTTTTTCTGTGGATCTCTAAAAGACATTGTTGATAATAATAATGATATGTTACTCATTAAATTCACGATTCGACTTCAAATAGAGAATATGAATATATCAATAATGAAGCAACTTCCAATGCACTTATAAATATGAGGAGTTGTTATCAATTATGCATTGACAATAATGCTGGACACATCTTTTATGAGTTGTTATGTTATTTCAGATTCCTAAATAAATCTTTGTTATCTATTTTTGTTGGAATATTTGAACATTTTTTCCTCACTATAAACCATTTGATTATTCCATTAAAGGAATGTCACTCAACAAACATAATATAGTTGTCATTTTTATAGCTTACTTTTGAAAATGTTAACTTTCATAGGATAGGTATGTATAGTAACAACTAGTCTGACTAAATTATTCGACGTTTAATAACTCAAAAATAGTATAAGATAAGGGTAACATTTGTTATTTTTTTGAAATCGGGAAAAAAATATTATTCCAAAAATTCAATTTTATTTAGGGTATCCCATTGAAAAAATCGTCCCCTGAAACCTGCTCGCTACTGTATTTTTGATAGCATTTCATCATAACCACACAACTTCTACATTTAACTCGTTTTTCTTTAGGCAATAATAACGATGATAAGGAGTGGGTAATTTATAGTGAATAAGTACCGGGTTATTCACTATAAATAATGTTGTTATTTCATTACTGAAATATTTGTTTCCAGACATTTTGCGTGTATCATCCAACCTGAGCGCATTTTTAAAAATGTCAACAAATTAAATCGAACTGTGTCATTGCAAGACGTCTATATTTTGCGTGGTTATTCATTAACTAACTACAAGAATTGGGACACGTTATTTTAGACGAAAAATCAACATTGACGAAAGGTTTCGTAGATACTACTTTTTCTTTATAATTTTTATAATGAATGAGTGATTTTTACTGATGATATTTATTTTTCAGAAGGAAACATTGACGACCGGTAATGATGATTTGATGGCGACGATGATAATGGTGATAGTGATTTAACATATTTACCGGATTTTGTCACTTTCAATAAATAATATTCTCAAAACTTCATCCCAGTTTTTTTTTGTACAATTTATTTGGAAATTCCATCATCTTCAGTCCGACGGTAACATCTTCAATAATCGATATCGAAGAATTTAAGTCGAAAAGTTTTCTGATTAGTTATACTCGATGGTTCTGATATCAATTTATACACCTGGGCAACTTATGTCCAATAATAGTCAGACGGAATACTATGTTACCAATTTGTGAATATTTTCAAAATTTTCCAAAATTGTAAGGTGCCCTGACTTTCTTCTGGAAATATATTTTTTCCAGTGAATCTAACACAAGGAAAAGAAAGAAGGCAGAAGTTCGATGCGATCTTGATCTCCGAACTATTCATTTGTGAAGGTTTCTCTGATAATAATATAAACATATCGTATATATTCTTATTCATATTTATATATATATTATATAAAAGCATAAATTATAGATAGTGACACCTATAATCTGTGCGGTGAAGCTTAGACCTGTATATATATATATATATATATATATATATATATATATATATATATATATATTATATATATAGGTTTTCAAATCTAATCCTGATTTCTTGAACGAAAACAGTTCCAACAAAATCGGTTCAGAAGTTTTTGTGTCATGATCGAGGACAGAAAGGAAAAAAGAAAGAAAGGAAGAAAGAAAGAAAGAAAGAAAGAAAGAAAGAAAGAAAGAAAGAAAGAAAGAAAGAAAGAAAGAAAGAAAGAAAGAAAGAAAGAAAGAAAGAAAGAAAGAAAGAAAGAAAGAAAGAAAGAAAGAAAGAAAGGAACGGACGGAATGACGGACGGACGGACGGACGGACGGACGGACGGACGGACGGACGGACGGACGGACGGACGGACGGACGGACGGACGGACGGACGGACGGACGGACGGACGGACGGACGGACGGACGGACGGACGGACGGACGGACGGACGGACGGACGGACGGACGGACGGACGGACGGACGGACGGACGGACGGACGGACGGACGGACGGACGGACGGACGAACGAACGAACGAACGAACGAACGAACGAACGAACGAACGAACGAACGAACGAACGAACGAACGAACGAACGAACGAACGAACGAACGAACTGGCAACAAACTACTCTCTAATTTTTTAATGTTATATTGTTCCTTGAATGCGATATTAGATTGAAACATACTGATACATAGAGTTCAACAATAATATTGTTCATAAAAACAAGAAACGAAAGAAAGAAAGTCAGAAGCATTTTCAGACGAGAATATTCGTTATCTATTGCTTAAAAACTTCTCTCCTCGAATTCCCAGCTGGGGTTGTGTATGTAAATACCGCCTATGATATGACGACAATGTCGTACGATTTAAAAAAGAGTGCAATCTTCTCAATTCTAGATCTTTCTTGTTACACTCGATAATATTATTTCTACAGAATTGTTGTAACTACTGTTTCCATGTTGAAAAGGCAAAAAATCCAGCATGTTGAATATTGGAAGAAATTGTTCCTGGAAATTGTAAAATCTACGCTAATTTTTTTATTTTTGTTTTGTAATGTCTAAAAGATCACGTTCAACTTCATATTATGGTATATATTCAAAATTGAAACCATGCATTTCCATTCGATTTTGTATCCAATTTCTGTTGAGAATTCATATAGATAAAGGAGAATATGGATTGAAACAGAAGAAATATGTGAATAAAAATGCAAATTCTCCCTTTTCAATTTATTTTTGAAACTGATTATATCTATCAGATGTAGTTCAACGTCCAGAGTGTGCTTCAGCCAGGGTTGTTTTTAGTTAAATATTTATTTGTTTCATCGTATTATTTTTCAATTTGCAGAAATATACTTTTTTCCAATATTCATTTGAGAATGTTTTCGTTTTTAAAATAAATATCTCCAGTCACAGATGATTCCACATCTGATTTTATGGAGTCCCTATCCATATTTTCAAACAAGTAAATACTTTTGCTACTTTTTGGGAGATAATCGATAACAATGACTGTATGAAAATCCAGAGAATGTGTTCCTGCAAGCTATCACTGTGAATATAATTTGATTTATTATTACTTACATAAGATTTTTCATCTGTTCTGAAGATATCTGGTCAAACAATGTATTCTCCTAGCCAAGAAACAGCTGCGTAAACACGAAAGGAAAAAATACCGGTAACAATTACAGTTATATCACTAATTAATCCACTGTATTCAATAATAAGCACCACTAAATAGCCTAATTTTTCAGGTTTCTGACATAGAGCTGATTGCGGCAGTAAATTATATTGAGATAGTTTTTCAGTTGGATATTTAAACGAGTACCTTTTTATTCATTGTGTTAGATAGTAGATTTTTGATAATCATTTTGTTGTGTGATATTATAATAATCACTGAATGAGGTGAACTTAGTTCAACTGAAAGAGATGAGTTATCAGCTCGGAAAAGGTAAATTATGAATGTTCTCAGGGTTCCCTACATTAAAATAAAGGAAACGATGACGGAAAAATGGAACACTTCCATTGGAAAACAGAAAAAAATTTATTTTTGAATAAACCTCAAACTCGGAGATTGAAAGTTGAAGAGGGCTCCAAATATCCCTGAACGATATCTAATAGTTATATGTAATCTGACCTAATTCAAGGGAAATGGGGGCAAGTGCGCTATACATTTTGTTGAGGTCAACTTAAAACGGATACAAAAAAGTTGCTATTTATTCTAGAGTTATAACTTTTTTTCCATAAATAATACTGACTCTTTCTATTCAGTTTTGTCTAGTCGGATTCAGCAACACTTAAAAATTTATGGAAGGAAAAAAAAATGTGTCTATAGTTTGCACTTGCCCCGCAAAAAGTGACAAGTGCATTATCCGGCCTCCAAAACCCTACAAATGCTCATAGGTGAGAGACGGGGCATGTGCCAAATAGTCAGATCCATGCGGATCAGAAGGCTTTGTGAATTATTCAAATCAAAGCAAAACTCACTGAGTTATGGAGTTAGGCAGCTTGTCAGACAGAAAAGATCTAGGTGTTAGAAAAAAGTGAATGCAAAAGCTGTAGAAAATATTATTCATTCATGTCCATTGTGCAACTGTAGCAAAGTACCATGAAAATATACCAAAGTATCAAACATATGTAACAAATCCTAAAGTTATAAATGAACCGCCTTTAAAACTGAAAACTTATATAGGTACTTAGTTTCTATCAGTCAAATCACTACCAGTAAGATTATGGTAAGTAATATGAGTAATTGGCTTTGTGAATCGAATAAATACGAATAGTTGCATTGTAAAAAATTACCTGGTAGAAACTTGAAATAGGTAAACACAACAATAAAAGTATTTTCCTTAGAACTTTTGAGTACGCAATAGCACATCTCATGGAATATTGTAACTTGAGAAATCAATATAAAAAATAGCTTCCCCTCTCCTACCAAATTTCAATTAAACAAGATTGAGCAAAACATGAGTTTGGTGCCCATCACACACTATAAGGGCTGGCTTTTGACCCTTTAAGGATGGAATGAATGTTTTTGCAAAAAAACATTCAGAAATATCAGTCTCCATCCACCCATCTTTTGTCGCTGCACATGTCAGCCCTGGGCGAACATCTTCTTCTGATGCCTGCCAGTCATCCCACACATGAGCACCTCAGAAGATGACCAAAAGGGGAAGTATGTCTCCATCAGCTGAAATTGTAAGCAAAACCGAAATGTTATCTCTTTCAGGGATGCTGGTTATCCTAGATGAAGGCTTTCCCTTCTGCCCCACAATTTTCGTCTTGGACGGATCACGACAGAAACTAGTCCCATCGAAGTTGAAGATTAGATGAGGTTTCTCATCAAGACCAAGGCTTGAGATAGTTTGGCACAGTTTACCAAAAAAAAACATAAATTATAAATGGATCCACACAATTTCTCCTTTAAATTCCAACGCTTTGGGCCTTCTTCAAGGAAAAAGTATTCCTCTACATGAATCAAGTTAGCGAGTCACTAGTAGGTCTTCCATCTTCGAAGGGACTCACCCTTTGTTTTCAGTCAAATCTCCAGCCTAGATAGACCGAATTGGTGCTTTTCATTAAGCTTCCAGCAGTGGGTTGCTCTTCATCTACAGTGAATATGTAGGTCCACATGGTCGTTAATTCTATTGATGGGGATGTTATATATCTTTGTGTTATATATGGGGTTGTGGCTCCTGTTTGAATTTCATCCAGGGCAGCGACCAGATCACTTGGGGTATACTTTGTCCCCTTCTCCGTTTATCTCCTTTCATTTCTCACCATTGGAGGCGCAGTTTCGATGTAGGTTCTGCAACAAATATGAGGAAAAGAAGATAATGTAATGGTAGTTGTAAGTCTGTATGGAAAACTAGGAAAAATCGCAAATTACCGCCGATGGAAGCAAATATGTATGGTTATTCGTCCACTATTTGGATGCATTCTCAAATTTTATGTGGAACTTCTGGTCATCATACTAACCAGCATTGAAGTATTCAATAAATGATGTCATCATCTAGGTTTCAAACACATTATGCACTTACATTTCAATTACATTATGCATTTACCCTGTTCGAAACAGGGGCACGTGCATAATATCATTCACTTTCCCCACTGTTGGGGTGAGTGCAGAGTATGGCCTAACTCGGTCAAAATGAAAAACTAAGTTAAATCCATGTTTGATTGTTATGAAACAACATCTGAGGTATGTACTTACTCTAAGAAAAATGATGAATTGTGGTCGATGAATTGGGATCAACCCCCTTCTCTCCAACTTGGCATGCGAGACTAAACCACAAAGCCATTTTGAATCCTCCTCTCCACTGACGTGATCTACACTGGAGCGCCCTAGTAGACAAGTTTTGAAGGTTATATGATCAGAAACAGAACACACAGATTGCAGCTCTCTGAATCAAACTTGGCAGGGCAGGAGGCGGGCTATTCTGCACTTACTCCGGAAACGCATTTGCCCACCTTACCTTATGCATGAAAAAACTGTTTTTTTCACTTTGATTTCAGTCTGGAATTCAATAAAGAAATCAAAAACATTGTGATTTAGTTCAATAACATCTCTGAAATCACAAAAATCCGCTCATATATAATGAAACGACTTCTTATAGACCATATCTTTTCCGATATGATCGATAGCATCCCAAATTTATACTTATTTCTCCTTCAGCTCATTTAAAGTAAGGTGCTCTAACTTCCCTCCCAATATTATTCCATAGAGGGTCGATGAGATTCAAATCAGGACTCCTCGTGGGCCAGTCCATTGCGACAAGATTGACGCCCTGCAAATACCGACGAACAACCCTAGCGCATATGGTCTTGTATTGTCTCGCAATAATTTGATTTCGTCGCCAATGGATGAAGCAAATGGAATAACATAGAGTTCAAGAATATTGTTTATGTACCTGGCTGCTGTTGAACTCGCTTCAGTAATAACTATCAGTTCGTTTCGTGCCTCTTAACTTATACCACCCCAAACCATCACTGATCCTCCGCCAAAAGCAATCGTTTCCACGATGTTACATTGATTGTAACTTTCCCCTAGGCGTATGTTAATTCTGCACTCGCCTGTTATTGGTTATGAGACAGATTTGGCCTTCAAAATGAGAAACGTATATCGCTAGATGGCGGAACGAGTTCACCTGATGGAATAAATTTCAACTTCTAGTCATAACTTCGCGACTCTCGTGCGGTCAGCCCACTATACAGGACCGAATAAAATAATCCGGTGCTTTTGTGATTGAGGTAGTTCCGCCACGAGACAGTTGGATTAGGAAATCATTAAAATTCGGCATATGTATTGACTAACATGTGAACAACACCTCTATGGAATTTTAACGAATTTCATCATCCCAAACCCGAGATATATATAATTGAAGTTGACTCAATTAACACGTAACATATGGACCATGCATAGGCAAACAGCACATCATCAATTCTACCGTTGGTACTGAAATTAGGAAGTTTATGGAAAACGGGGAGGAGCTAGAGCAGAATATCACAGATACTGTGAAAAAAAATCAAAGTAATTGACCATCTAGTTTGAACTACTCTCGTTATTCAAAATAGTCTACGGGGATGCGCACATTATTAATTCTACCGATGGTACTGAAATTAGGAAGTTTATGGAAAACGTGAAGGAGCTAGAGCAGGATATCACAGATATTGCGAAGAAAAAAAAATCAATGTGATTGACCATCTAGTTTGACAGATATAATCAAAACTACTCTAGTTATTCAAAATAGTCCACGGAGAAGCGCACATTAATAATTCTACCGTTAGTACTAAAATTAAAAAGTTTATGGAAAACGAGGAGGAGCTTGAGCAGGATATCACAGATATTGTGAAAAAAAAATCAATGTGATTGACCATCTAGTTTGACAGATTTAATCAAAACTACTCTCGTTATTCAAAATAGTCCACGGAGAAGCGCACATTATCAATTCTACCGTACTAAAATTAAGAAGTTCATGAAAAACGAGGAGGAGCTATAGCAGGATATGATAGATATTGTGAAAAAAAATAAAGTGATTGACCATCTAGTTGGACAGATATAATCAAAACTATTGTGCCAGGGGACTTTTTAAAGAAAGACGGAGGACCATTTGAAGGTCTGAACGCGGAAAACAAACTCCTGCTCCTAGTTGACCCCATCGATTTTAACGATACCCCCTTCCCACCCCCCAAAAAAAAGTTCAAAAATAGTACTTATCGAAAAACGATAATTTTTTTTCCTGACGTATGATTTCAAGTGGGGGGAGGGGGGGGGCGGATCTGTTTTTTTTTTGCTGCGCATTTCGGGGACATCAATTTTTTCGAATCGCTGACTTTCTAGAAATTTTCTAGAGTCGATTGGGGGGGCAAGTGCCCCCCTAAAAAAAATTTTCTTTTTGCGTTTCAAATCGAAAAGTTTCTTGAAATTTTTCGATTCCTTCGAAAATAATTTCCTAATTCAACTGTCTCGTGGCGGAACTACCTTAATCGTCCGATTCTATGAAAGATTGGTTTTAGAGGTTTTTGAGTCGGAGATCATGAATGTTTTATCAAAATTCAAGGTTTCGAAATAGTGGCTCCGAAATGAAGGATCAGTTTTGTAATTATGGCCAGATTTTCTCCAAATTTCTTCGGAATTGGTATATGGGGTCGGAAATTACGAATATTTCGTCAAAATTCATAAATTCGAAATGGCGGCTCCAAGTTGGTGGACGAGTTTTGTTATTCATGTTCCTGATTCTATACAATATAACATTTACGGGTTTTTGGGGTTGAATATAACGATTTTTCATCAAATTTCAAGAATTAAAAATGGCAGCTCCAAGATTGCTATGGGTTTTGTGATCTATGATCTATTGAAAGCTGCATAGATTTTTTATCAAAATTAATCCATACTTGCGTCACTATTTTCAAAATTGAAAGAACCACTATTGAAAATATAAGACTAGTGACAACACTTCACTAAGGAAAAAACTCAGATGAATAAGATCTCATCGCAATTTTCTTGAAAACTATTTGATCGATTTGAATGTCATTTTTGCAGAGTGATCATCAGAAAAGGTCCATAGTTTACGTATGTATGATTCCATATAAAGGATGAGATAGTCAATATCACACGTAAAACATTGAATTCAACCGATGTGAATGCAAGTGTTGAAAACGAATGAAATTAAACAATGTATTTGCCGGATGTTTTATTCCAATATTAATATAAGAGAAAGTTCTTCCACATCTACCCTGTGTATTCATTCTATATTTGAACGGAATCTCAATATTTTCTTCTGCTTATTGAGTTACACTTATATTCAAAAAAACTTTTTAACAAAAAATTAAACCGACGAAATACGAAACTGAAA